>VXAY01002786.1:714268-831898 GCA_013399855.1 Oxyruncus cristatus
TCTCCAGGCCTTTGATTTGTGTCAGTTAGATGGTCATTATCCAAGGATAATTAGGGTTTTTCTACCCTTCTTGCCACATCCTGTTCGGGGGGAGCTTTCCAGGAGGAAGACTGGAACCCATTCCCTTATCCTTGATCTGTGACAGCAAAGACCAAGCTCCATGGTCAGGGCAAGCCAAGATGGGCAGTAGCCCAAAATATGGATTTTATGGAAAATTTGTGTGATGCTTGTTCATTTATCTACAGCTCTTCAATCTGATTTTACACTGTTGGACAAAGAGGGAGGGGCATCCCCTGCCATGGGACATCATAAGCCAAAGGACTTTTATTCCTTCTTCTTCCTTTCCTGTTTGAGTGTCATGAATTCCCTTCTTTCTCTTTTCCGTCTCCCTTTCTCTGAATGTTTTTCTCTGCACATTTATAAGAAGTAACAAACCCCCCTACTCAGTTACACAAGGTCTGCCAATTCCCTTCCTCAGAGCCAGACTTAATGATTGATGTGCCTTTCTGATTGATCTGCCTCTCTGGTGTCTGGATCGTGGCTTGGAAAGAAGAGTTGGAATCATCCTGCCACAGTTGGAAAGAGGAGAAAGTGTTTCAGGTCGTGAATGTTCATAATTCTACCAAAAAAAAAAGAACCCCGAAATCAAAAGATTTCTGACTTGGACATTGTGGTAGATGAAGGAAAAGGTCAATTTTACCATTAATTCATGAAAGTATTTTCTTACAGGTGGTGGAAAATGTAAAATCTTATTATGTCCTGTAACTGTAAGCTGAGGTTACCCAGGGAAATCAGGGAAGTCTTTGCTGGAGGAACAGATGGAATTAGGAGTTACATACTTTGGTTTTGCACCCCTTTACACTGAGCACTTCCAACCACTCTGATCAAATGTGAAGTGAATTAACTGACCTTCCGTTTCCTAATTTATTTGTTGTTGGATCAAATAATGTTTATTCTTAAAGAAGAATATTCTTAGAGTAAAGAAATTATTCCTAATCTCTGACTGTACATTAATTTATGAGTTCAGCACAGATTTAGGGCACCTGCACTACTGAAAAGCAGAGTGACAGTTGTACAGTTGTGCCATTTATACCAATTCCAACACCTACATGGTATTTATTTTTTTTCAAACACCTATTGATCACTAATTTTTTGCTCAGTGCATGCAGCAGTACCTATGTGATTTATAAGAGGGATTTATTCCCAGTTTTGACAACCACTGCAGCCTTTTCAAAATAATTTATTCCAGTGTAGATTAAAGGTGACTTGATTTGTTCCTGACTTGAAGGGTTTCTCTCTGTGCCTTTTGCCCCCAGCACAGAGAACTGCATTGAACACACAGTTTGTGTCTGAATTGCTCTTTTTCCAGCCTTGGACTCATCCTGATATTGTGCCTGCTGAGTTCCACCAGGAAAGGTAAACACTGAGCCTGAGTTTGTGCCAGGAAGTCACAATAAGCTGCTCCTTGGCAAAATATTTAATCATGCTCAAGTTGGATGCTGGACCCTCCCACATGGCTTTATTTTGGCATTGCAATGTGCACATTTTAAAGGTCAGACTCTCTGATTTCCATATTCTTCTGTTGCCTTTTTTCCTGAGAATTCAGTTCCTTTTATTAGTCTGTTATCTAATATTTCACTACCAGGACTTCTGACCTTTTCTGTAATTCTTTTACCTCTGTAAATGAGCTGCTTTTCTGCCCCTCAGTCCCATAGACACTCTCACATACCCATTTTGGGGTGCACTGGAAGAGTGTGGCCAGCAGGGTGAGGGAGGGGATTCTTCTGATCAGCTTAGTGAAGTCACAATTGGAGCACTGTGTTCAATTCTGGGCTCCACAGCTTAAGAAAGATAAGGAGCCCAGCAGAGGCCACAGAGATGATTTGGGGTCTGGAGCATCTCTCTGATGAGCAGAGACTGCGGGAGCTGGGCCTGGTTAGTCTGGAGAGGACAGAGGGGATCCCATCAATCCACACAAGTATCTCCAAGGGATGTCAGGATGTCCCACACTCTGTTCAGTGGTGCCCAGGGACAGGATGAGGAGCAATGGCCATAAACTAAAACACAACAAGTTCCACCTCATCACAAGGAAGAACTTTTTTTCCATGGAGGTGGCAGAGCCTGGAACAGCTGCCCAGGGAGGGTGCGGAGTCTCCCTCTCCAGAGACATTCCAACCCCACCTGGACATGTTCCTGTTTCACCTGCTCCAGGTGACCCTGCCTGGGCAGGGGGATGGACTGGGTGATCCCCTGAGGTCCCTTCCAACTCCAAATATTCTGGGATTCTGGGATTCTGTGATCTGAACATGGAAAGAGAGCTAGGATATGGGGGTTCCAGGAGGAGCAGGTGAGGTGCACACTGTGCCCATCAGCACTGCACTGACATGTCCAGCTACTGCAAATGTAGAAGGTTTAAACTTCAAAGAGTCCAGCTTCTAACAAGAAATAATTCAGTTCTTTTCTGAATTCCCAGGGTTTAGCTGCTCCAAGCTCCAAACGAGACAGGATCCAAAGCAGCTCCAGCCACAATGTCTGGGTTTCACTCTCTGCTTTACTGGCTGTAACAGATGCTCATCAGCTGGGCAGGAGCTGGTAAGAACCAGAGGGATGTGACTAAAAGCCTTGATTGCGAGTCAGCCTTGTGTAAATAGCAGAACCAGGGCTCTGGAATGGGATCAAACAGCCACAAGACATTGTGGCATTGAAAAATACTCTCAGAGTTTAAAGCGCTGCTGTTATTTTCTATTAACTGCTGAAGTCACAGGCTTTTTATAAATATAAATATATACACAAATGATCTATTTTGCATCATTATACACAACCATTTCCTGGGGTTTTCTCTTCAGTAGTGTGGATGGTATCACTGTTATTTTGTTGTTCACCTTTCAGCATATCATGGAATCACGGAATCACACAATAGTTAAGGCTGGAAAAGTTCATCAAGTCCAACCATCAATCAGCACCACCACGTTCATCACTAAACCATGGCCCCACGTGCACCATCCATACATCCTCCTAAAGCCCCTCTTGCCCTGAACAGTCCCAATGTCCCAGTTTTCAGATGCTGACATCTTTTCTCTTCCCCTCCTCTCAGATGTTTGGTGCTGGTGTCCCCTCCCAAAGCTGTGCAGGGGGTTGTGCTTCAGCTCTGACCCCCTTCTCCTCTCCAATTCCTCGCTGTTTTGGGCCCTGAGATGATCATCCTGGTGGAGCTGAGAAGATTCCCCATCTCAACCACTTCTGAGAAGTGAAGAGTTGCTGGTTTTTTCAACCTTTCCTTAAGAAAAACTCAAGGAGAATCAATTTGCTTCCAGATGTTTGGCTGGGGAGGGTCACCTGGGGCTGGGGCACAGCAGAACACACCTCCCAGTCCCCAGGGAACAACACCTTTGTGTGTGGGCATCAGTTTTCTTCATCACTCTGCACAGGAGATGTGTTATCATTGCCTTCTCGTCCTTTTTTTTCCCATCTTCCCTACAAATCAAGGAATGGTTCACATCTGTCTCCCTGGGATTCATGCAGATCTCTAGTGCAGTGAATTAGGTATTGAAGGGAATTAGAGACAGAAATAACATGTATTATAGATCATAAAATCTAAGCTCTGGAAAAGAGACGATAAATTACATTTAAGTGATTTTTTATTTCTCAGATATTAAAAAAGGACCATAACACTTACGGGTGTTTGGATGACCATTCTCAGATCCAAATGACACTGCAGTACTTCCCCAAACTCTGTGTTTTCTGATGAATGAATGTGAGCAGAAAGGAAAATTAGAAATGTGCCAATCTAACACCAGCAGTGTTAATTTTCTGCAGCTTTGTCATTTACTTGCAAGAAACTTAATATATTTCTTCTATAGCTTTATCACTCCTTTTTCTATCAAAGCTCTACAGACTGTAATATTCTGCTCAGTGAACTGAAATATCTGTCAATATAAAAACATCTCCTCATAAAAGCATTGGAGCTGTTATGGGGTGTTGTTATGTACCAATATTACCTGAGGAAACATTGAAAGGGCTGAAGAATAGATTTATTTTATTTTTTTTTTTTTTAGAGAGTGGAAATCAAAACTTCTAAATTAAAAATACAATTTTTCTTGCTTTAATTCAATAAGGCGTTTTGTCCTCAAACCAAACTCATATGCATGGAGGGGCAGAAACAATCCTTTAATGAGAAATAAAGACAAGAAAATACTTTATTTGGTGTCCAGACACACCTGCTCTGAGCTGTGTCCAGGACTGATTCCTCATTCCTTCTCCTTTACATGATGTTCCCACTCCCTGGACACCATCCAGGAATGCCTCCCATCCCAGCCAGCCCTGAGTGCTGCTTTCCCCGCTCCAAACACACAGACTTTACATCTTTCCACAGCAAATACAGTATTTCTTGTACTTTAGGAACCTTCATGTTTCATTGGAGGGAGCTCTGAGCAGCCTGGTCGAGTGGAAGGTTGTGGCAGGGGGTGGAACTGGATGGGCTTTAAGACCTCAGTCTGGGATTTTATGATTGCATGATTACTTTGTGCAAATAAACCCCATATATTGGTAAAATGACACAAAGGATGCTGTGCTCAGGTCAAACTTCTCAGATCCTATCCCTAATCCTCATCCCAAGCAGGGACTGGGAGGAGGCTAAGGGAGGAAAAGCAAGTCAGGTTCAATGAGCTGTGACTGCCTTCACCCTCATCTCAAAGAGGAGGAAGTTTCAGGACAAATAGATCACAGAATCACATAAAATACATGGATGATGTGGGCAGAAAATAGAGCACGTTGGGGAGAAGTTTGGTGGGAGTCAGAGAAACCCTGACATTCATTTCAGGGGAATTGAGTTACTGCTTGTATTTCCACTCTGCTGCCTGTGATAACACAGCACACACCATTCCAGCCTGGTTTGATTTCAGTTCATACATATTCCTGTTTTTTGGGTCATTGGCTCTGTTCATGAGTTGAACAACACACAGCACAGTGCACACTGTAAATATTAGAGCTGCGGGTTGCTACGGTGTGAGGTGCTGAGATAATGCAAATATGCTCATTGCCCTTCAAATTCCAGTCAGGGAAAAGTCCCCACATTATCATTTTGAGAAATGGGGTTGTTTTTTTTTTCCCCATCTTGCTGACAGTGCATGGTTCACTTGTAAAGGCTGTTAGGGCTGAGATTGCTAAAGGGACTCGACCTCAAATGTGTTTGAAGACATTCCCTGGATGGAGCAGAACACACCTGCAACCATGGCAGTGATGAGTTTATTGCCTGGAGTCAGGCAATACATCAAGTATGGAAAATGTGGGCACTCCCTCCTGATTTTTCTCAGGATTCTGCACTTCATGGCATATTTTCACAAAGGGTGGGAATTCTGGAGTGTGTCTGTCAGTCCAGTTGGTTCTCCAGCCAGGGCTTGGGGTGGAGCTGCTGGGGAAGCCCCTGGGTGCTGCGTGGGGGGCACTGACCTTGTACCGGCCTTACCTGGGGCTCCTGGCCCTGAACTGTTTTCCTTGGGAATATCCCAGCTGGGCATTTCCATCCTGGCACATTTTGGTTACAGCTGCCGCCAAGAAATTTAACCGATCGTTGCCTCAGTTCCTCCTCTCTGTTAAACACCAAGAGTTGTACCTGCAGAGAATCGTGGAATCACGGAACATCCTGAGTTGGAATCCACAAGGACCATCAGTCCAATTCCTGGCCCTGCCCAGGACACCCCAACAATCCCATTCTGTCTCTGAGGGCGTTGTCCAAACACCCCTTGAGCTCTGTCAGCCTTGGTGCTGTGCCCACTGCCCTGGGGAGCCTGTTCAGTACCCGACCACCCTCTGGGGGAAGAACCTTTTCCTGAGATCCACCCTAGCACAGCTAGGCACAGCTGGCTCCCCTGGCACAGCTCCCCTGGCACAGCTCCAGCTGTTCCCTTGGGTCCTGTCCCTGCTCACTGTGCTACAACTGCTCAGCTCAGGCTGTATTTAGAACAACCTAAAACATCTGGGAAGGGTTTTGAATGGGAAACTCTGAAAATAATGTCTGTTTCTGGAGTGACAATGACAATAAATATATCACCTATTCCAGGTAAACTTGAAAAAAAACCCCACCCTTATATCTTCATGCACTGGGAATTAATTTTAATTTATTATATATAATGCTGTGGATGTACTTGCAGCAATACATTAACAGCCCATTAAAACACTTTAAGTGGAGATGAGAATGCTCAGCTTGGTGACCTGAAGAGTTTTGCTTTTCACTAAGGTTTAAACCACTGAAGAATGCTTGGAACGAGGCTATTTGTTTATCCTTGGCTTTCACAAGGAGTTACTTGACAACAGCTAAATAAGCATGAAAAGAGACAGAAATAGTCAATTAGAACCCAAAGGCAGCTGAAATACAGAGCTGACAAGTTATAGGATACAAACCCATGTGCAGACCTGAGGCAGACCATCACTTCTGGAGACTGGGAGTACTTGGAGGGACACTCACCTGACACCCTGCAGAGCTGGGGATTTAAATTCCCCCTCTACCATGGCACAGTGGGTGGGATAAAGCCTTCCTTCAGCAGAGCTGTTGGCACAGAATTCCTGCTGGACTGGAGCAGACACTGTTCTGCCCCACGCAGAGGGTCTGGGCCAAGGAACCTGCCAGAGCAGGAGGTGGAGCAGTTTGTGCTGGGTTTGGGAATATCTGACATGTAAGAGTAAAGCTGGACTGATAATTTACCATGTTTGCTCCTTCCAGCTTCCCAGGAGCCCCGAGAAATCCTTGTGCTGATGACTGACTCCCATGTGTGGAGGGCATGGAAGAGCAGGTGAGCAAGGCCAGTGGTTACTAACATTTTTACCACGATTGCCACAGTTACTCCTGGTTCAGCCTGAGATTGTTTCTCTGAGTGATCTTCACAAAAATGGGAAAATGCCGGGAAGATGCAGAGTTGTTACATATCCAAAGCTCTTTGAGTTACTGATGCACAGGAGGAAGCAGTTCAGGTTTAATTTTTGGACAATGTTCTCAGCTACTCTCTTCCCGTCTGAGCTCAAGGAGCATTTGGACAATGCTATCAGGGACATGGTGGGACTGTTGGGGTGTCCTGTGCAGGGCCAGCAGTGGGACTGGATGGTCCTTGTGAGTCCCTTCCAGCTCAGCATATTCTATGATTCTATGACTCTCCATTTGAGATAAAGGCAATAAAACATAATCCAACATGCAAGAAAATAATCACCCGAGTCCCACTTGTTCATATGCACCACTACAAAAAATGAACAGATAGAGCAGTTATGTCTCCAGGTCTGGATTCCAGAGCTCTGCTGGACTCCTCTGTGTTTGGTGTGGGACTGTCTAGGTACAAGAAATTCACAGAAACCCAGATTGGTTTGGTTTGGAAGGGACCTTAAAGCCCATCCAGTCCCACCCCCTGCCATGGGTAGAGACACCTTCCACTATCCCAGGTTGCTCCAAGCCCCATCCAACCTGGCCTTGAACACATCCAGGGATGAACTAGCCACATTTTCCCTGGGAAATTACATCTACTATTTCCTAATACTGAGTTGTAACTGTTAAATCCCCTGTCCCAGCACAGTACCTGCCCCAAATCCCCCACAATTGTCCCAGTAGGGGCATGTCCCAGAACCATCCATGAATCCAGCTGGAGAATCACCCTATTGTTTATAAATTGTACATTATCCCTCATGTACAGGGATGCTTCAGCAACAATTAGTTTTTTACTGTTATCTCTCAGTTTCTATTGAAGGCCTATTATTGGGTTTAATCACTGAAATGCATTTGCTAATGAACTTGCTGATAAACTCACCACAGTTAATGTTGGCAGGGTTTTATCTTCCTTTTCTTTTGGTTATTGTCTTTTCCCTATCAAATAACTAAATAAATACATTTTAAAAGCTGCTGCAGCTGATGGCAGCTTGGTGTTTTTTTTTTTTTTTTGCTTCAGTCAAATCATAAGAGTAAGTTCAGTTATAATTGCCTAATTGTTCTGATGTGAAGAAAAGTTAATGGAAATTTTAGTAACAATATCAGCTGAGGGGAATTTGGGCTGCTGACGTTTGTGCTGGAATGACACCACTCTCACTGCCAGGCTGGCTGCCATTCCCAACCATGAGGTATCCAGCCCACAAAGGTTTAACTAATACAACTAGTTCCCAGGTCTGAAGAGTCTCCAGAGACAAGCTGTTCCTGGCCACCAGCATGAGGTCTTTTCCAACCTAAATGATTCTGTGATTCTGTGAGAAAAAACTGAGGTAAAAACACGTATGACTTTGGAAATGCAGTGGGGTGGGAGAGCCTGGGAAACTTCAGGTGGTGATTGTTTGTCTCCAGCTGCCCCAAGGACGGTCTGAATCCCTGGGGGCATTTCACATACCCTGGGCAGCTCTCCTGGTTTATGACACCCCTTTTGAACATCAGGAAGCTTCAGCCTCACACTTCATAAAGCTCAAATTAAAATGTGTCCCTCTGAGCTTTCACAGGGTGTGAAAAGCCCCTTAAGTGAGGTGGGAGATGAGCAATGGGCACACACTGTGTTCTGCATCACAGATAACGGCAGCCCTGAGTGTGTCCTGACAGGTTTTAGATC
This sequence comes from Oxyruncus cristatus, assembly GCA_013399855.1. Classification (NCBI taxonomy): domain Eukaryota; kingdom Metazoa; phylum Chordata; class Aves; order Passeriformes; family Cotingidae; genus Oxyruncus; species Oxyruncus cristatus. Next base: position 722,836 of record VXAY01002786.1, read on the forward strand.
TCACTCTACCTGTAATGATTTGAAGAGCATCCTTTAGAGTTCCTTTACTGGGGGTTAGTTGAGATCAGGATCTGCAGGAACATTGAGATGGTCAATGTCTCTGTGCTCTTGATGTCTCTGACACAACAGAAAAATAATTGCTGCTCGTGGGGGCGGAAATTTGAGATAACTCACCTTCAATGAGACAGCTGGATTCACATGCCAAAGCCCTGGCTCTGCTTCTCTCTGCCTCTGTTTCCACTGCTGGGAAAGGAGCACAGACACAAAGTGCTGAAACCTCAGGAGCTGTAGCCAGGTGGAGGTTGGGCTCTTCTCCCAGGAAACAAGAGGAAACGGCCTCAAGTTGTGCCAGGGGAGGTTTAGATTGGATATCAGGAAAAACTTCTTCATGGAAAAAGTTTTCCAGCCCTGGCACAGCTGCCCAGGGCAGTGGTGGAGTCCCCATCCCTGGAGGTGTTCAAAAAATGGGTGGATGTGGCACTTGAGGACATGGTTAGTAGTGAGCATGGTGTGGAGCTGGTTGATGGTTGGACTCAGTGATCTTAAAGGTCTTTTCCAACCTTAACCATTCCCTGATTCTGTTTGGGCTCATCTGGGGGTGAAGGAACAGGTGCTGTGGGTTGGAAGGGTGAAAACTGGAGTCTTTTGGGAGAACACCTTGCTCAGCACCCCACTGGTGTTATCTGGGCTTCACCACGAGCAGTGGGGATGCTGGAGGTGGCATCATGGACAAGTCTCCTTAGACACACTTGTTTCCAGGGACAAATGTCCCAATTTCTAATGCACACAACATTTTAGAGGTTAAAAATGAGTCCCAGCAGGTCGTGGCACTGATGAGACATGACCAGCCATCCCACCAGTACCATCCATCCAAGTTACACTGCTCTGCCACTTTAATGAACATCTTTAGTTTATAAATACAGGAAATCCAGAGATGTTTATGAGAAAAATAACAATCAGAGAGCTAAGGGACAACAGACTTCACCTTGCAAGAAGGGGATGAATACTGAAGGAGAAGAGGAGATAGGTTGGGAGCTCATTTTTGAAGGTTAGGATGGTTTTCCCTTTCCTTTTGTTTCTCGCCCATTCATTTCAAAGAGAATTGCACAGAATAATAATCTGCTTGTTTTGTCTGGGTGATAATTGCATTGATAATTTAGTACAATTTAAATAATCAGATTCAGAGCATTTTGTATGTCAGAGCCTGGGAAAGGGGGTCCTTTAATCTCCACAGATGCATATTCATGATGCCATTATAGATAGAGCAGAAGGAATTACAGCCCCATTGTCTGCTTCAAACAACCCACCCATCCCTGCTTTTTAAAACAAAGTCAAACACGAGATGACTGATTTGTACTTCCTCAGTTCCCCTCCTCTCACTTTGGCAATGGATCCCTTTATCTGTCACTGCAGTCGGCCCAGCACAACCTACACTCAGGTTTAAGTGCTGCACAACCTACACTCAGGTTTAAGTGCCTGTCAGACAAATTCCTGCCTTAATTCCAACTCCTGTTTTGCTCTGGCTGCTGCAGCAGAACCTGTCCTCGGTGTGTTAGATGTGTGTCTCATGTCTGGCTGATTGGGTTGTGAGTTGTCCTGAAACCAAGCCTGGAATAAAGCCAGGGGCTGCTTCTGCCTCCCAGGACACTGGCACAGGCTGCCCAGAGAAGCTGTGGCTGCCCCATCCCTGCAAGTGTCCAAGGCCAGGTTGGACGGGGCTTGGAGCTACCTGGGCTAGTGGAAGGTGTCCCTGCCCATGGCAGGGGGTGGAATGAGATGAGCTTTAAGGTCCCTTCCCACCCAGACCATTCCACGATTCCGTGATATGAGCCATGGGAAGTCCCAGCAGCCACTCCAAGTCTTGGCTTCTCCTCCATTTGTCATCACTTTGGGGCTTCAGTTGGCACGTGGAGGAGCCCCACTCCCTAAGCCACTCTTCATTTTCCAAGCACAGTATATCCCCGTTTTCTAGGTTATTACAGGAGCCATGGATATTATTAAATGAGGAAAAATAATGGTGGGAATCAAGACCACCAGAACAGCCTCACTGAAGACCGTGGGAGCTTTGGTGAGGGTGCAACACATGGACAGGTAAAGACCCACCTTGTAGCACAAGCGAATGAAGCATAATAAGCAGCATCTCAGATCTTTAGGAAGGTCTATTTTTGTGTTGGATTTGAACATTTGCTGCATCTAACTTCCGCTATTTTATTGTACAAGATTACAAAAACTCCCTAAGAAGCATCTTTATGGAACAACGTTTGGTTTTGAAGGATTAAAAAACCAAGTCTATTCTAGAAATATGAATATTAACATAGGCCAGGCCACATGGCTGTAGTTTTGCTGAGTTTAAAATTAAATCTCTTATATTTTACCACATATTGATGTGGTCCTTTCCATATAATTTTGTCGGTGTGGTGGGGTTCGGTCAAAGGTTGTACTTGATGATCTTGGATGTATTTTCCAGCCTAATGATTCTGTGATTCTAAAATGCATTTCTTGAGAGGGGCAACCACAGGAGAGCCACTGGCTTTCATTGAGAGAGAATTTAATAGCAATAAATCCTGATTTCCCTGTGCTTTGCCACATTGTGGTATTGGCATTTTGAAACCCACAGCATGGGTTGGGGAGGAAGTTCGAAGATAGGTGGGAAAATAAAATTTTCTATGAAAATTGGCTGATTTTTGATTATGAAAATATTATATTGACCCATTCACAGACTGAAGTGATGTAAGAGCTGGGTGAACCATTTAATGCAAATATCTTTGTTGGCCAGTTTTGATCCTTTTGTTCACAAATTGTCTTGAAACAGCTCCTGAATTTTGTCAATGAGCTGGGCTTTTGTCCCTTTGCCAGTGCACCTGGTGGGCCTTTTGGCAGCTCTTTTTCTTTCCATCCATTGGAAGGATGCAAAATTTAGGACTTCTGCACGACCAGTTCCACTGTGGGGTTTTCAAATATGTTCCCCATTACTGTTATTTAATGTTTGCACAGAGCAGTGCAAACAATTACAGTAGGAATTGGATTAGAATTCAAATAAAAGATACAGAAAACAGATTTTTATGTTTAACATATTTTTACAGGAATAGATAATTTATGCCTTGATGGAAGCCTGCGCAGTGTAAGTGGGATAACAGCAGGAAGGGGGTGGATAAATTAATTATTCTCCATGTACATATTGATTTTTTTTATATATGTGTTACTGAGCTGAGTATAAAATACATGAAATATGAACAATCTCCCTTGTGCTTTTCTTCTGCTCTTTTTTTCTTCCTTTCTTTCCTTCTTTTCTTCCTTCACTTCTTCCTGCCAAAGCCTCAGTGGAGCAGGAGAACACAAAATTTACTGTGTAAAGCAAAGCCTCACTTGTACCTCTGGCCAAACACTCTATTGCTGTTGTACTGGATTTATAGTTAAACTGAGATTTAATCCCTGGAGAATTTAGTCTGCTGTGAAGGCTGAGCTCACGCTGAGCAATTCCTAAGTGGGCAATTCAGGGCGGGTTTTTAAACTTCATTTTAATTCTTTATGGGGAAATGCTTCCAAAAAATGCTGGTGGTTTAAATATAAAGAATTGGGTTTTTTTCTTCTCTTGCATATAAGGCAATTAGTTGCTTAATTACTGAACAAAATAATGGGATGAGGTGAAACATTTCTGTTTGTTCAGACTTGGCTGTTAAAGTCTTTTATTTCATGCTTTGAATGGGGAAAAAATCCTCAAAGGGGTAAATACCTTCCAGTGATTATATTAAATTATTGTGTATATTTAAAAGTCGTGAAGGTATATTTAAATTAACAAAAAAGGCAAAATATTTAAGAGGCACAGTTAGTCAAGCTCTGGTATCTACTAATAAGACCAATTTTTTTAAAGGAGTCACCCCAGTTTATTATAAGATTTCTTTCAAGTTATGTCGTATGTTGGTTCCTGAGATCTGTCACACAGAATCACAGGATATTCTGAGCTGGAAGGGACTCACAAGAATCATTGAGTCATTGAGTCATTTTGCACCAGCTCCCATGAGCTGGATTCAGGAAAATCATGGGAGCAAATTAGAATGAATACCTTAATTTTTAACATATTACTTCCGGTTTAGAGCATGAGAGCTGAGGCAAATCTTTTGGACAGGAAGAGAAACCTGCATTTAAACCCCGGCTGAAGAGGTGGGATTCATTTTTTTGTTCGTATTAACACGCAAGGAGATGGAAAAGCCTCACCTCTTGAAGTCTCTGACAATTTTTTCCCCGCACAGATAGAGTGGGAAAATCTATTAGACCCAACTGGAGCAAATATTACTTGGGAAGCCACCAGCCCCTTCCAGTGCGGAATTGGAACCACGGAATCACAGAATCGGTTATGTTGGAAAACCCTCCCATACCTCTGAGTCCAACTCCAGCTCCTCAGCCCTGCCTGGGATAGTTCAGGGAGGATCAGGCCTGGCCCAGTTCTGTGCTAACAGGCTGTTAAGGCACTTGGCAGATTTTCAGGAGTGTTTGGATGCACATCTGGGATTTGTAATTGCAGCAAAGTCTCCCCAAATCCACTCGTTCCACTACAGACTTAAAGAAAAGCAAAGCTGGATTGATCCGTGTCACTTTAGGGGAAAAAAACAATTAGTTTCCAGAGGTTCCTCTTCTTATCAAAGCCTTTTTCTCTAACCAAGTTCAGTGAAGCTCAAACAAGCTCAGCTTCATCCTCTGCTTAAAATTCTCTGCTAAAATGAGAGATTGTAGAGAAAAATCCTTATGGGCTGATGTGCTGAAATCTGTCAGTAAGACCATCGATTCCTACTGTTTTTTCCTGTTGTCTGGATGTAAAATTAAATATTAATCACCTTCAATTAATTAGCTATGGATTCAGGACTTAATGCTTTCATGCAAGAAGATACCACCGAGCTGGGAGCTGTGTTTCTGGCACAGCACCACATTCAGAGCTCTGAAGGGGCTCGGGGCACTGGGAGAGGATGTCACCCCTCACTAATCACCTGAACATCCCCCAACCCTCATTCCCCTGCTCTGCCCCAGTGATTGATTACGGTGGAGGCTGCAGGGGAAGGAAATGGCTGTAGCTGTCCATCCCCAGACATTAAACTGCACAGCCTGGAAATGCTGTGAGTCAGGACAGTTTTGTAAGCACCAAAATTAACCGTTCTTTTTTCTTGGCTGACAAGAGCTCTGAGTCTAATTAGTTTCCTGTCACACCAAGCATCACCTCCAGAAGAGGAAACAGTGGGGAAAAGAAGATGAAGCACAGGTAGAAGACGCATTAATTAAAAGCTCAATTTGCTGTGGCCATATTTCTCTCTTCAGATTTCCTGTTTACCTCACTTGTAGCGTGTGAAGCTACTGTATTAACTTAGAAATAAACCTGTGTAAAATCAGATTGCTCCAAGACGATACCTCCCTTCAAGGTAATACCGGGACAGTGCCCATCTTTAAACCATCATAACCACACACTGAACAGCAGAGAAGGAGCATTGGGGAACCAATTACCTGAAACAGCCTTGGAGTGATGATGGTTTTCCTGGGACTGCTCCAAGACTCCTCTATCTTTAAGGCAGCAAGTGTGCTGGGCAGATAGGAGGAATTAGAACATGTTGGAGCTGATCAGACATTGAAGATTTACTGTTCTTGCTCCAGCACAGTTAACTGTGCTGCAGGTTTCCACCCTGGCTGGAGGATGTGGGATCTACCAGGCACCACATCTCTGTGAGAGAAACTGAGCATCACCTTGGTCACAGCACTGACCCCCCATGGAGTAGCTGAGCTGCACCACTGCTGGCCATGGGAGCCAGCAAATTAGGAATGACTCCTGCCTTCAGCCCTACTCCATGATATCCAGCACCCTTCTCACTCTCTGCATTGAGGCAGGAGGGGGAGTCGGGGGGGATCGGGCTCTGCTCCCAGGGAATAAGGGACAGGACAAGGGGAAACGGCCTCAAGCTGAGCCAGGGGAGGTTCAAGTTGGACATGAAGAGGAATTTCTTCCTGGAAAGGGTGGTCAGGCATTGGAAGGGGCTGTCCAAGGAGGTGGTGGAGTCCCCATCCCTGGAGGTGTCCAAGGAAGGACTGGATGTGGCACTCAGTGCTCTGGGCTGGGTGACAAGAGGATGATTGATCAAAAGTTGGACTCAATCTTAGAGATCTTTTCCAACCTCAATGATTCTGTGATTCTGTGAATTCTGTACACAGGAATAACTCACACAGTGGGTAATTTCCCTCTTTTGAGGTGTTTGCCATTAATTGACAGACCACCTTGCACCAAACAACCTGGAAGGCTTAAAACGTGATCCAGCTTCTCAAAGTATTGCAAGAGAAATTCTCTCTGTGGGAATATTAGTGACTTCACCACTGGAGAAAATAAATTCTGCTTTCCCTAAGTAACGCAGCTTATGGTGTGAATCTAATTTTAGATTCCCTCTGCTGTCTCTAAATCTCTGCTCCGTGTCTTTCCCAACTTGATAGAAGGGCATATTTAATTATCAAGAGTCACATTTGTATGGACAGATCTTTCATCAACAAAGCATATGTCTTTTGGGGTTGTAATTGCTGGAATGCCATTATTCCTCATCTTTGAGTAAGTGAACATATAAACCACATCTGCTGTGGCACTGGCAGATGGATCCAAAGCAGGCATGAGGAGGCAGCTGCCTGTACAAGGAGGGGACTGTGTGGAGGTGGATATTCCCTCCAACTCTGATTCCCAGCTCCTAAAATACTAGGCAAAAGTTTGACCCATCAGGCCTGGAAGTTATTAATCTTCATTACCTTGGAATCACAGAATGGCCTGGGTTGGAAAGGCCCTTAAACCCATCCAGTCCCACCCCTGCCATGGGCAGGGACACCTTCCACTACCCCAGGTCGCTCCAAGCCCCGTCCAACCTGTCCTTGGGCACTTTCAGGGATGGGGCAGCCACAGCTTCTCTGGGTAACCAGTTAACACAATTAATATTTGTGCATTTCCCCTTGGAAAGCTGCTGAATCTGCTCCTCTCTGTCTCAAAGCACTTGCTGGGGCGTGTTCCTCACCCAGTACGGTCGGAGGCCTGGGTTCAAACACAGGGACCCTGTTCTTGTGTGCAAGGGGGTGGGGAAGGAAAAGCCTTTTAGAGCAGCCAAAGCTGCCTGAACCTACGCTGAAAAGGCTGTGAAAGCGCCCGTGGTGGGTCCAGTTTCATTCCCTGTGGTGAGTCCATTCTCCCATCCCTCACTTCTCCCTGCTCTGTGTCATCTCCCGTGCAGGGCAGACCTTGCCAAGGTTTTGCTACATTCGAAGCAATTTCTACAGGCACAAAATAATCCAGTCATCATCTTTCCAATATTAACACGGAAAGCTTTCACTCTTTAATTCTTAGTATATGTTTTTAATGTGCAAATTTGTTTTGATAATTACTCAAGTAACATTAGGAAAATGAATAAAAAAGAATCAAAATCAATGAAAAAGTCACAGGTTGGATGGCACCTCTGGACATTTAACCCCAAGCCCTGTTCACCGCATGGGCAAAGTTAGCGCCCAGTTCATTCAAGTTTTGATTCCCCTCCAAACACTGTGTGCCAAGAAGTTCCCCTCAGTTTCATTACTCTCCCATTAAAAAGCTGGTCTTCAGTCCATAAATTTATTTTATTCCTACAGCTACATGAAAAGTCATAAACCAATTCATGAGCTGAGAAATGCTGTTCTCACTGCCATGGCAATCTGACATGTGCCAGCTTTAATTTTGGCTTTGCTAAAGCCTCTGTGTGCTTTGGGGGTGGAGAAGGGATGTGAGACAGCTCCAGTGCTGCTCTGAGAGTGCATGTTCCTCACAGGCAGCACGGGATTCTGACACAGCCACTGAATTACAACATGAGAGACAAGCGTTTAAAAGGTTCTTCTGTTGTCAGGGAACGAGCTGAAGTTGTATCTGCTCACAGAGAGGGAGGGTGGTCGGGGTGGGGGGTACCCTCACACCCTCAGTGTGGGGCTGTGCCTGCCCTGCAAAGTGAACCCTCAGCTCTGTGTCCCCTCAGATCGGAGCAGCAGAACCTTTGATCTGCTCATGGTCTCAGGGGAAATGGTCAGAACATCAAGATGTTTCTCCATCTGTTCCCTGGGCCAGCTCGAAGTCTGTGTTGGGGTGATGTTCCTGTGTCAGCCTGGCTTTCCTCCTAATGCCAGCAGCCTCCTTGGGACCCTGACACCTTCTCATGGAGCCAGGCTCTCCTCAGCTGTCTCACACTGTGCCACAATTGATGTCACATGTTCAACATCTGAGCCTCTCTATGTCCTTCAGAAGGAGCAAAAACCTAAAGATGGGTTTGGATGTGAGATCACAGTTATGGTCTCTCTTTAGTCTCTCCTAAACAGTAAATTATTTATGCTCAGTTTATACCTTTGCAAGGCCTTGTGCTGCTGTGGCACTGAACCATCCATTAGCCTACACTATGGTCTAGTTCCTCTCCAAACCCTGCTCCCCCCTCAGCCTCTGCCGAGCTCAGCTCCTTCTCTCTGAAAACCTTCAGAATTTTCCAGCTGCAGGACTGAAATATCCCTTGCCCCCCAAAATCTGCCCCAGGCCCCTGGGCACCCCCACCTACCATGTTGTGCTGCTGTATCTGAGTCTGCATCGTGTGACCCTGCTAGCCTGTCTGAGCCCTTTTGCTCCTCACACAGCCTGTGCTTGGCACTGAGACTCATTTCACCCCTGTCCAGCCCAGGGTTTTGCCCTCAGGTCATTAAGATTTTATTCTGTTTCTGCTATTTTTGTTCTTTTCCAGTCTCTCTGTGCACAAATGTTAAGAAAACTCAGGCAGGGTCATCACCTTTGAGCCCTGCCTGGAAATGCTGCTGCTCTGCTCGGAGCTCACACGGAACTGCAACACTTCCCCTCACACCTGGAGTCCTCCCCTGCATATCTCTGCTTCATTTCCACCAGTGCATGAAATAAAATAGAAATGATAAGCAAGGAAAACATCAAAACCAGGCTTTGGGAGATTATTTCTTGATGGAACAGGAGGCAGAGTTTCGAAAGAGCCATAGAAAGGTTTGGAAGAGACCTTAAAGATCACCGACTCCCGCCCCCTGCCATGGGCAGGGACACCTTCCACTAGCTCAGGTTGCTCCAAATCCTGTCCAAACTGGCCTTGGGACGCTTCCAGGGATGAGGCAGCTACAACTTCTCCGGGTAACCTGTGCCAGGGCCTTACCACCCTGACAGGGAAGAATTTGTTCCCAATATCCCATCTCACTCTGACCTCTGGCAGTGGGAAGCCATTCCCCCTGTGCTAAAGGGGATCTGGAGGGTGTTTAGGGGGTCTTTAAAGGGTTATGGGCAATCTGGAGTGGATTTTGGAGTGTCTTAAAGAGGTTTTGGGGGGTTATGGGGGGCGTGGAGGGGCTTTTGGGGAGGGCTGAAGGGGTTATGAGGGGTCTAGAGGGGGTTTGGGAGGTCCCGAGTGTATTTTGGGGGGTCTTGAAGGAGTTTTAGGGGGGGGATAAATGGGGATCTGGAAAAGATGGACTCAGTGATCCTTGTGGGAACCTTCCAACTCAGAATATTCTGGGATTCTGTCCCTTATTGGCAACATCCACACTGGAGACTGTCAATAAAATCACCAATCATCAATAACAGAGCCAGGGTTCAGAGCCTTGGAATATGTGCTGCAAAAAATTTAAATTGAAAATATGAAATTTAAATTTAAATCTAATTAAATGACTTGCAATGCACAGCTAATGCTGCAGGGCACAGGAGTGTTCTCCTTTGTTCGGGTCATATCCTATCTTAGGGAATAAATATGGGGTTTTTAAAGGTGCTTCAGCACTTGATTCTTCTTTATGTCAGTTGGAATCAGGAGTCCAAATTCCTTATGGACTTAAATCTATTTTATTATTATCAATAACAAATAGATATAGTAAATACATTTATTAAATATTTATATTCTTATAAATCATATATTGTATATATGTTATTATCAACATAATTCAGTAATCTGTGAAAAGATTATAAAATCCTCACCAAAAAAATCAGGTTGTTTTGGGGGGGAGTTTTTCTCCTTCAGGGCACAGCCACGTTTTGCTGTAAATTTTATCACAGTGTGGGGAACATTTGGAGCCTGCAATGGCAATTCAAGGGTTTTACACTGATCTTCCAACTAATTCCACTGTAAGAGCCCGAGTTACTGCCAGGCTGTTGTGGTGGATGGCTGGTTGTAAATGCTCAGGCACTGCCCTGGACCAGCTCCCACCTGGGTTGGAGTTTATAGAAAACCTACAGGACATAAAATAAACGTCAGCCAAGAGAAAGCACACAAAGCACATGGAAGAAAGACCCTGGGATGGTGCTTTCCAGGACATCCCCCAACATGAGTCTTACAACCCACCCGAGTCACTGGAGATGGAAAAGTTTCCTTCAGGGTAGAGACACCTGCAGGAAATTGAGGTGAGGTGGCAAGGAAGAAATGTCCTACAGCTCTTTCCATGCTCCAAAGAAGATCCAGAATTTTTAAAGGTTAAGGTCCTGCTCCACAGCATCTCCAACTTTACTTTTCCTATGGCAAAATATTTGTGTAACACTAGAAAAGTAACTAAAACCACCTAAATCTATATTTATATGTAATATGCTCCTGTTACGTTCAGATTCCCCCCGCCTGGCACGTTTACTGAGGACAATATTGGTAAAGTCTGAAGGAGGATGAGCCAGGTGGGTGTCAGTCTCTTGTCCAAGGTGACAAGTGATGGGACAAGAGGAAATGACCTCAAGTTGTGCAAGGGAGCTAAGGTTGGATATTAAAGAAAATTAAGGGAAAATTCTTCCCAGAAAAGATGGTCCCTCCCTGGCACAGCTGCCCAGGACAAGGGTGGAGTCCCCATCCCTGGAGGGGTTTAAATGCTACGTGGATGTGGCACCTGGGGACATGGGTCACTGGTGGGTTGGCAGTGCTGGGGAATGGTTGGACTCAATAATCCTAAAGATCTTTTCCAAACTAAATGATTCTCTCGTTCAATGGGACCACTGTGTCCTGCCTCATCCTCTGGATGTCCCCTTTGAAATGAACCCCCCTTTCCTGTCCACAGTGCAAGTGCTCATTCTGTGAGGTGTCTGGAAGGGAATTGTCAGCTTGCTCTGTGGTTAAAAATCTCTGAAATATGCATTTTATTAATTTTTCTTCTTCTCCCCTTTCATTATAACACAAAGAAAAGGAGACATCTGCCACAGAGTGTCTGTATTTTAATCACCTGTGAAAGCTTCAATTAACCTGCAGCTAATGAGACCTGACAGTTTTACTAACATTAGAAGATGGGACTGAAGCAATGCAAAGAAGGAACAATTCCCACATATATTCTGTAGGTCTGTGAAATATATACTTGAAATGTGTTCTTGAAAATATGACTGCAGGTTTAAAACCATGCCCATAATTTTCTTCAGAGTAGACACTGAAGTTATAATTTTCTTGTCAGAAATGAATCATGTGTCGAAAAAGGGAACTCGGAGCATGCAGGTGACACACAGAGACTATGAAAAACACGCAGTTGTGTGAAGTTCAGGAGTGAAACATTTATGACCTTCAGCTGCCAGAGGGAAGGGTTAGATGGGATATTAGGAAGAAATTCTTGGCTGTGGGGGTGGTGAGGGGCTGGAATGGATTTCCCAGAGAAGCTGTGGCTGCCCCATCCCTGGAAGTGTCCAAGGCCAGGTTGGAGGGGGCTTGGAGCAACCTGGGCTAGTGGAAGGTGTTCCTGCCCATGGCAGGGGGTGGAATGAGATGGGCTTTAAGGTTTCTTCCAACCCAAATCATTCCATGATTCTGTGATTATTGAAAACCATTTGTTCCTGTGTCATCAGAAGGTGAAGCACATCCAACTACACAGAGGTTCTGCAGTTCTGACACAGCCCATCTCCAGTTTGTCATGGTCCAGGCAGTTCTGCTTTGTCACTGCAAGTGAGACACACCAAGATGTTCATCTACAGTGGGTTATTAACAGCCAACATGAACGTTCACCAATGTCCCTCTTCATTATTCTGGCAGTAACAGTTCCAAGCACTTCCCAACAATCCCATAAAACACACAGAGCTACATTATCCACAACTGGGGTCTGAGCACTCTGGGGTGTCTCAGCACTGCCTTCCCATGCAATCCGCTCTGCCAGGTGGGAATTTTGCCAACTCCTCAGCACAGTGGTAAAGTGTGGTTGGAGGAATTGTGTTCGACTCCATTTGCAGTAATTGCAGGGGTAATTGAGAATAAAGACTAAACAGGTCAGATCTCCGTCTCCAAGTAATTATGTGTGATTCATAGGGAGGATGGGAGAGCACAGAGATAGAAGTGTATGTAAATTTTTGAAGTGTTTTCCTAGAGAAAACGATTACAAGGTTAACAGGAGCTTAGCATCCTAAAATTAGAAATTATTTGAAACTCAATGTGTTTGGGGAATTATCCATCACACAGAAATATATAACCATCACACAGAAATATATATCCTTCTCGTTAGAGGCAATTTAGGAGCCAGAAAGCCTTTTTGATTACTGTAAATGGCTCTGGAAGAAAAACATCTTAGGGCTGATGTCGCTGACAGCCGTGTGCACATGGTTAATGCACAGCCTGGCTTGGCAGAGCAGAGATGGAGTTAGCTTTTCCCTCTGCTCACGGGCACCATCCTCAATTCAAATATTTTTAAGGACGCAGCAAGTCAAGGAACCTCCAAGCACTTCACCCTCTCTGCACTGAAGTCCCCTTTGCAAACTGAAATTCCTCCTGCACGTTAATGAGGAATTTTCACCCCTTGAGCCATCACAACTTGCCTCTCATTGATATTCTTCTCACATGCCACTGGACTGAAGAAATCCTTTGCCAGAATCACACAAGAGGACTCAGAAAATTTTCCTGAGCACCTGAGAGCTACTGGGAAATGTCTGAATGGCCAGGGAATCAGCTGGAGGGGGTTTGAGCCACCTCCCTTTGAGCCTCCAGGCCCACACCACGTCCTGGCTGAGCAGATAGACAGGGCAGAGAGTCCACCCTAAAATCAGACTCTTCCCTGCTCTGTGAGCTTTTCCCAGTTGTAGTTTAGGTAAAACCTGAGAGAGTTCAAGATTTACAGAAGCTTTTAATTCCCCTAAAGCTGCCTGGATCAAGGGATGCTGCTGAGATGCTGCGTTTAAGTCTGTAAATTGGGAGGGGCAGCGAGTGAAAAAAATGTTGATCAGGAATTGTAAGGTTTGTTTTGCCTTAAAAAAAAGATCAATGGGAGCTGCATAAATACTCAAAGTATCTTCTTGTGCTCCCATGAACAGGTTTATGTAGGTAATTCTTGTATCAAACCACAATAACCTTTGAGCAATGTGGGCTCTCAGAGCTCAGATTTGCCACGACTCAGAGAAGTGAGGAGGACACAAAGCTCCTCACACATTCCCAGTGTGTTTTCCCTCTGTGTCTGCAGGAACTTCTTCAGGGCTTGGTGCAGTCTGTGTCAAGGGACAAGCACAGGGTTGGAACTAGACCATGAAATCACGGAATGGTTTGGGTTGGAAGGGGCCTTAGAGCCCATCTCATTCCACTCCCTGCCATGGGCAGGGACACCTTCCACTATCCCAGGTTTCTCCAAGCCCTGTCCAATCTGGCCTTGGACACTTCCAGGGATGGGACATCTCAGAATCACAGAACCATCCAGGCTGGAAAACACCTCCAACATGATTGAGTCCAACCTTACCCCACGTGACTGTGGGTGTTGTATTGCTTGACGAACAGTTTTACCTTTGAAATATGAAATATTTACTTGCTTTTCCTCCAGAATAATTTAAAATACATATTCAATCTTTCAGTCAAAATATCAAGGACCAGCTGAGGGTTTTATCTGAGGGTTTGGGGCTTGATTTCACTCAGAAAAGAGCTGGCCTCTCACTCCTAACTCCCTTTGGAGGTTGGTGCTGGTGTTCCCTGACAATCAGGCTCAGTCCAGGGTGTCCCAAGGGCTCTGTAAGAAACTTTAAGAAAATTACAGGTAACTGAGAGCTCAATTTGCCAATTCACTTCGCTCCTCTGGATTTTTTTAACCTCATCTGTAAAATGGGAATAATATTTGTACCATCCTTTCCCATCAGTGGATTGAAATGGGTTGATGAGAGATATGAGTTGCTCCCACGCTCTTTAGAAAGAACTCTCTGGTTTGGGGTAAGTTAAGTTTTTATTATTATTGAATTCTTGAGTTTCAGAAGGCTCAGCTCCAAGAATTTTTTTTATTAAACTCATCTGTCAAGATGGAAATACTTTCTGGAGAAGCCTGGGTTGTAAAGGACGCATTGGATGAATGTGTGAATATTGTGTCCATAAATGTTTGTTAGGAAAATTATTCCCAGCTGATATGACAAAGATATGAGAAATCAGATCACAAACCTCATTAACCATACAGACACTGATGGAGAAATGAGGCCAATTAATGTTGGTGGTACTTGTCAGAAGGATGTCATGGTTCTGTTTCCATGCCAGTCACACCCTACAAGCTCAACAACTCCACAGACAAGGACTTTCCTCTCACCAGGAGCAACTTTGGATGGATAATGAAGGAAATTTCTGGTTTTCTTTGCTTACATGGAATCACCTCAGTTTACCTGAGGGATGTTATGCTGAAGTTCTGAAAGGGAGTGAAGGCACCAGGGCCAGGGCTCAGCGACCTCCCATTGCCCCTCCACTCTCATCTTCTGCAGGTACTTCAGTGGAATTAAACCTCTTGCTGCTCTGTTACCATGACAACTCTTCTTTCCATGAAAAAAGTCCTCCATGGTTTGTGATTTGAGCACTCTGTAAATGTGGCTATTAAGCATCATCTACTTTGTACACTGCGAAAAGCAAAGAGGTGAAACACAGACTTTTAAGCTTGGCTATAAAAGGAACTTTTCCACCTGAGACCCAAAATGGAAAACTGGTGGAAATGGTGAAAGTTACCAGACTTGAAACCTTTTTTTACATATGCAGATACATGTGAGACCTCACTCACATCCACAGGTGAGTTACATACACAAGTTCGCAGGTGTGAGCACCTCCCTCTGCCAGGGCATTTGAGCTTGAAGGGAACATTCAAACAAAGGGTATGAAAGGCCTTAGCTTGTTTTTTTTTAACTTCGATAAAAATCTCACTCTGCTTAGAAGGGACCTTAAAGCCCATCCAGTCCCAACCCCTGCCATGGGCAGGGACACCTTCCACTAGACCAGGTTGCTCCAAACCCCATCAAACCTGGCCCTGGACACTTCCAGGAATGGGGCAGCCACAGCTTCTCTGGGAAATCCATTCCAGTACCTCACCACCCTCACAGCCAAGAATTCCTTTCTAATATCTCATCTCACCCTGCCCTCTGGCAGTGGGAAGCCATTCCACCTTGTCCTGTCCCTCCATCCCTTGTCCAAAGTCCTTCTCCAGCTCTGCTGGAGCCCCTTTATGCTCTGGAAGAGGCCTTAAGGCCTCCCTGGATCCTTCTCTTCTCCAGGTGAACACCCCCAGCTCTCCCAGCCAGGACAGGGGCTCCAACCCTGTGATCACCTTGGTGGTCACCTCTGGACTCATTCCAGCAGGTCAGTATCTTTCTTGTGCTGTTTTTTTGTACACATGCAGAATGACTCTCCTGTGCAAAGGAGCACCAAGGGGAATGGTGGCTGATGGCCCTTTGGGCGTCAGTCTGGTCACTGGTGCAGTGATTAAACACCCATGCCAGAGGAGGTGCTGCCCCAACCCTTGGGTGCCCCATGTCCTGCCCCAGGGTGGGCACCAACAGCAACCTGGGCCAGCACTTCTCTTCAACCAGCTTTGACCCCCATCGGAGGAGATGTCCTTTTCCAGCAGAGGCTCATTAAGCAGAGCTGGAGAAGCACAGATGCACCAGCTGAGCCCCAGCAGGGCTGTGACAGGAGAGCCATCCCCGTGTCAGACTCACCAGGGGTGGCTGGAGGTGCTGTCAGCCACACAGAGGTGACATCTGGGCCTTCCTCCTGTGCTGTCAGGGAAACCATGGGATAAAACGGGCAGCCTAACCTCAGCTGGGTCACCACAGAGGGTGTTTGTGCTTCCAGAAGAAGAAGCTAAGTCAGTGTACAGCAAGGACTGTTTGGAGTTCATGGACACCCAGTGAATTCAGGCGGTGTCCAGAAGACTTTTTTCTGCCTGTTTTCCTTTGCACTGGAGCTTCAGGAGATGCCATTTGCTGCTGGAAGCAGTGAGGGATGGGATGGCAGAGGCCACAAGACTCCAGCCCACAGGGAAGGGCCATGAGTGACCCAAGACCCCAGCAGTGCTTGGAGGGGAGTGTAGAGACCTCCAGGAAGGAGAGATGAGCACTGGAGTCAGCGCTGAGCAGCTCTTTGCTCACGGAGGTTAAAAGCACAATAAAGAGCAGGGGGAATTTCACTGCCTCTGGCTTCTTCCTCAGCAATGGCAGGGAAAGCCGTTGGAGCTTCAGCAGCAGTTCTGAAAGGGAACATTGAAATTCTACAGTGAAATAAATGCATTTAATGTTGCTCTCGCAGACTCCTAATTCCAAGGTAATTGTTTTTTTAATTAAGTGAATTTTTCAACAACAAAGTTAAAAAAAAGGGGGGAGGGGGGGCATCCCACATCCCTCTTGCAAAGTGCAAGAGTGGGATGTGCCAGAAAGGCTTTGTGAAGAATGGGAAGGAGCTGACCCCTGACCACAGAGACACTGCCAGCTCCATCAGAAATGTGTCCAAGGGTCTGCAGGAGCTGTTTTCCTGGTGTGTCATTAAATTGGTGATTTCTTACTACAAGATGCCAACGTATAGTAAAGCTTCATTCATTTATAACTGATGTCATAACCTGGTCTTGTCAATTATAAGGTTGAAATGATGCTTGATGATTTATTCACACCCTTCTAGAAGCTGTCAGCAAACAGATCATTATTTCCTAGAGCTTATTTATTGTCTAATTTCACTTATCTCAGTAATTCACATTAAAGTGAGAAATGCATTATTTTTATTGCTTGATATCAAGGGTAAGTCATAGAATCACACAATGGCCTGGGTTGGAAGAGACCTTTTTTTTCCCTCAAAAGTAGAATAAAATTTAGCATTTAAAGATACATATAAATAAAATACAGCTGATTTTACAAGCAGCTCTAAATACAATTCAAAATACGTGAGAATTAAAAGAAAGTTACATAGACTGGCATCAAGTTATATTATTTAAGAGTTTCCCATGCTGTTTCAAGGTTTAGATTGAATATTAGGAAAAATTCCTTCCCCAAAAGGGTTGTGAAGCCTGGAACAGGCTGCCCAGGGCTGTTGAGAGATGCTGAACTTGCTCCTGCTTTCCCACCTGCCTCAACTCGGTTCCTGCCTTCACCAGGAGAAAACACCTCACAGGATCTCTGAATGCTGAAATGGAAATTCACATTTCTCCAACTTCAGCACCAAAATAGATATTAATGCAGGTGTTGTAGTTCAAATATTTTATAATGGTTTTAAGTTGCTTGTTTTCCCTGTTCATTTTACAAGAGCCTGGATGAAAATAGGGAAGGAAATGAATGATAACCTTGTAGAGCAGCTGTGGAGTAGGTGGGATATCAGTTCAGGGACACCATTCAGTTCAGGTCCTTCATGTGGAATTAGGGTCATTACTGTGATTTAGCAAGAACCATGTGCAAATATACACAGGAAACAGAGAAAATAGAATTTCCAAAGCTTATTCAGCAGTGGATTGCAGAATACAGATGTTGGATATAATATATTTGCACTAAATTGGACTGTGAGTAAATAAAGGAGTTGATCTTAAATTCAGGGTTGGAATCCTGCTCTGAGCTCCATTGGAAACACACAGGCTCTGTTTCACTTTTGCAACTTATTCAATAAATATTTTGGCACCCCTGTCTGTTCTGCTGCCTTAATCTTCCCTTCTCCTGAGCAGAAATTAGCATTTGTAATTTATTCACCAGGGGAAACAAAAAAAGGCTCAGCACAGACTTGGAATTTAACGCCTAACAGAAAACCCCAGTGCTGAGTCACCACAAAGTAAACTCATTGTCTGTGTATATTTAATGGAAGATATGGAAAAAGTGGGGGAGAAATGTATCTGGAGTGCACTAAAAAACACGTGAGTCTTCAGTGGCCCTTCAGACACTTTTAGTGACATGAGGTTGCCCCTAAATCCAGCCTTTCCTGCTGGAAGCAGCACATACCTGGCCGGGGCAGCAGCAGAATGAGGGCTGTAATGGGGAATATTTTGGGTTCCTGCTTCCCTCCAGAGTGGGTTTCTGTCTGCTCTGGTCTTACCTGGGTCAGGGCAGGACCCATCACATGCTGGAACAACATCCAAGCTGACAAAAAGGGACTTGGCCACAATTCCCTCTCAGGGGTTGATTCCCCCTCTCTTGTGCAAATTTATCCCTGGATTTCATCCAGAATTCTGCAGCGGTGCAGGTGCCAGCCAGGCTGAGCCCTCTGCTTCCCTGAGCCATTTCCTCTGCATTTCCCTTTGGGATTTCAATTTAGCAGCAGCTCTGTGGTGTTTAAGGGGGTTCCCCGTGCTCCGAGAGCAGCAGCACCCACCTGGGGGGTGAAAACGGGCACACTGGCACCTGTGATGGGGTCAGACAAGTAGGAAAACTCTGGGTGTATTTCTATGCACCCTGACATAACTACAGCAAATTAAAATTAAAGAGATGATGTGCCTCTGACATCACCACTGCTCACCTGGACTAGGGGAACCCACAGGGAAACGGCTGCAGAGTTTCTGTCCTCACACACATACGGAATACACTTCTCTCTTTGATCGCAGAAATAATAAACAAATTTTGCTGAAAGTTAGAGAAATAGTTTTAAAAAAGCAGTTTGAGATACGTATCAAGCATGAATATAATAGCGAATGGATAAATGCTTAAAAATAGCTGTTAAAACAGGAAAAAAGTTATGCATTTTAATTGGAAACACAGAATCACAAAACCATTCTGTAATTCTTTGCTGTCCAGCACAGCAATTGTGGCAGTAAATTGGTAGCAATTTCCCCAGTCCTGTGAGTTTTAATAGCAGAAAAATTTTATTCTGTTTCACAGCATCTCTGCCATAATTATTACTGATGTGGCTCCCTTGGAGGGGCAGGATCATGCCCAGAGGGATGTGGCTGAGCCATGTGATTCAAACCCTTTAGGTTTTCATTAGAAAAATGAAAATAAGATGCCTCAGCAAACAGAAGGGTTTTTAGAATCATAGAATCATAAACTGGTTGGGTTGGAAGGGACCTCTAAAGACCGTCTAGTGCAAGCCCTGACATGTCAAGTAAGTCATTCCATCACTAGCATTGAGCATTAGAATGATTAAAATCATTAGAATTGAGAATTAGAATCCTTCATTTACATAATCTCTGAAAAGAAACACTGAATAGCTCCAAACTGAGCATCCTCCCTGCTTCCTTTCACCACCATGTGGATAAATACACATTTAAAGCCCTTGATGTCATGTTCTCCACTTTTTTTCTTGGTACATTTTATGCTGCGTTAACAAAGTCAGATGGGCATAAAACTGCTCTGAAAGTCACGCTGTAAAATGGCTCTGGGAAGTTAAATCATGATGGGAGAGTCGTGGGAAAACTCCTTCTTCCAGGCAAGGCAGAATTAGACCCAGCAGAACTGAGCAGGGAGAACCGAGCAGGGCACTGCAAAATCAATAAAGGACTGCTGCAATAAAAGCCAGGCCCATTCCCTGTGCCAATGCTGAGGGATGTTTGTGGTTATAAATCCTCTATGCAAAGTGCCCATTATCTCAGCTGAAAGGCAAAAATCGATCACACAAACCCCTCATAAACCACAGGCGCTGTGGTGGCTCCTCAGAACAGCCTCAGTCATTGCACAGCCCTGTGGGCTGCACCAGGATAGAGGAAAATGGCATTAATAGAGACTGAGAAGCAGAAATGGGGGCAAATCACCCCAAACCAGCAGCATATTCCCAAAAGTTCAACGTTTAGAAAGTGAGATTTATTTTTTTTTTTAATGATGACTTTTAGAAAGTGGAATTCTTTTTAACTATGAATATTCTCAATTTCTAAAGGTGGCCATGCTCCCCAGGGAGTTATGGGCACCCAGCTTCCCAAACTTTCCCTGGGAGGAAGAATTCCTGGCAATCATGACTGGTGATTTATATTAATGCTGTGTAATATTGTTCTGAGGCAAAAACACAGGGAAAGCACTGGGAGCCACTGGGCTGTGGGTGGGAACTGGGGGTCTAGCAGGTTTTGGTCCTTCAGTGCTGCCCATTCCAGACATACAGACAGCACCTCTTTCCCTAAAAACACCCTCTTTATGGACCTCATTCAGCAATTTCAGTGTAACGGGTTCAGCTGAGAGGCAGTAAAACAGCTTCCCATCTCCAGCTAATAAAATGACACATAACTCTTCCCAGGAGTGAAAAATGAAGAGCAGGCAAGTGAAAGTGCTGCTTAATCACTGAAATCTGGTGAGTGGGTGTTTTGTTTCACTATTTAGAGGTAATTTGTTTCAACCTGCACGAGGCTGGATTAGGGAGAAAATGAATCTAATTAGAGACTGTCATTACACTGCTCAGTGTTACAACTTTGGAAAGTTATAACAGAATGTAAAAGTTACATATTAGTGCAAGGGGGAACGGATTTGCATGGACAGAGGGTAGGGTTAGACGGAATTTTGGGAAGGAATTCTTCCCTGTGAGGTGGTGAGGCCCTGGCACAGGATGCCCAGAGAAGCTGTGGCTGCCCCATCCCTGGAAGTGTCCAAGGCCAGATTGGACGGGGCTTGGAGCAACCTGGGCTAGGGGAAGGTGCCCCTGCCCATGGCAGGGGGTTGAATGAGATGGGCTTTAAGGTTCCTTCCAACCCAAATCATCCCACTGCTCTATGATTCCAAAAACTCATCCTTCTGCCATTTAGAAAACTGAATGGGTTGTGAAATCCAGGGCCAGATCCTGTCACAGGACAGGGCGCAAGCACACGAGGTGATGGTTGTGTAGTCTCTGCAGCACAACTGACGTGGCACTTCTGGAGTTTTAACTGTGAAGCCAATAAAGAATAAATTGCTCCCTCTTTACATTTGCAAAGTGGTCACAAACAAGGAAATTTTTGGTTTAAAAGTGGAAAAAAGATCCAAAATAAGGAAGCATAGAACAGTTTGGCTTAGAAGAGACCTTAAAGCTCATCCAGTTCCACCCCTTGCCATGGGCAGGGACACCTTCCACTATCCCAGCTTGCTCCAAGCCCTGTCCAACCTGGCCTTGGACACTTCCAGGGAAATATGGAACTATGATTTTGCATAAGAAAATTAAGAAAGGAAGGAAGAGCTGCCATAGATAAGGTGTCTGCCGGGGGGAAGGGGGAGGCTGTGAATATTTACTTTTCCCAGCCTGAATTACTACTTTCTTTTTTTTTTCTTCCCCTCAGTTTGTTATAACCATAACTTTATTTAAACGTGGCTTTTCTTTCCAGTGTGACTGTAATAATTTCCAAAAGAACATATTTTAATAGCTTGACTATATGCTCAGGATTTCTGTTTGCTTCCATAATTGCTCCTTAATTATTTTCCAATTGCTGAAACAACAGTTTTCACAGTTTATTAAAAAGCCTTTTTGAAAGCATTCCCCCAAGGCACTGTGGAGGTTTATGACTCTCACTAACAGCCAGAGCAAATGAATAATCACCAGCACGGGTTTGGTGTCAGACAGAGGAAACTGTTTGAGCTTATGAAGAAATTATCATAAAGCTGAATGTCAGACTGGGACCGGTTCAGGGGCACAGGCAGCCTCTGCTCCCAAATGTCTGGATCACTCCATCCCACCAAAGTGATCAGAGGGATGGAGCAGCTCTGCCCTGAGGAAAGGCTGAGGGAATGGGGGTTGTTCAGCCTGGAGAAGCTTTGGGGTGACCTGGTTGTGGCCTTCCAGGACCTGAAGGAGCCAAGTGGAAAGATGGAGAGAGACTGTTTGCAAGGGCCTGGAGTGACAGGACAAAGGGAGTGGCTTCCCACTACTAGAGGGCAGGGTTAGGTGTGATATGGGGAAGGAATTCTTCCCTGTGAGGGTGGGGAGGCCCTGGCACAGGTTGCCCAGAGAAGCTGTGGCTGCCCCATCCCTGGAAGTGTCCAAGGCCAGATTGGACGGGGCTTGGAGCAACCTGGGCTAGTGAAAGGTGTCCCTGCCCATGGCAGGGGGTGGGACTGGGTGGGCTTTAAGGTCCCTTCCAACCCAAACCATTCCACGATTCCACAATTGTCTGATACCCTCAGTGCAGAGGTGGAACACCTGGAGAGGAAGCCTAGAGCTCCTGGCTCCGCAGTCTCCTGAGCCAGGCTGCTCTCTCAGGATATTCCTCCCTTAGAAATAGTGAACTGGAGGCAGAGGCACAATTAAGATAGAAGCCTGAGGGTCCTCTCCTTCCTCTCACACAACACTGCCATTTTAAAGTAAGATAAATTAGAAACAACAATTGCGTATTTATACAGGTGGGAAATAAGAATTTTGCTTTTATTCTCTTCCTGTGCTCTTCTCATAAGCTAAATCACATAAATGATTCCTGGTTTACCTCCAGCAGCCACAAGCAGAAGATTGCCTGGGTATAAAACTACAGTTTTAATACTTTGATTAGAAAATGCTAAGAGGAGAATTGAAGCCTCCAAGGCATTATTTGCTTTAGTGAAGTAGAAATTTTCCTTATTAATGTGGAGGCAGGAATTCATAGAATCACAGAACAATTTAGGCTGGAAAATTCCTCCAAGATCATCAAGTCCAACTGTTCCCCAGCACTGCCAAGACCACCACTAACTCCTGTCCCCGAGCGCCACATCCACACGGCTTTGAAATCCCTCCAGGGATGGGGACTCCACCACTGCCCTGGGCAGCCTGTTCCAGTGCTTCCCAACCCCTTCCATGAAGGTTTCCCAACCTCTGAATCAGGACACAGAGGATCTGTTAATAGGGAGCAGGATAGTGAACCTGTCACTATTTAAAACAATGAAGTTTAAAGAAATACAACATTCTCCAGAAACAGCTGCAAGTGAAAACTCTGTGTGCCAGAGCCAAGTCCTGCCTGGGATCAAACTCCACCATGGGTTGGCTGGGAAGGAACAGAGTCTTCCAAGCCAGTTGTGTTAAAAGAAAACACAATTATTGCTGGGAAACCATGAAAGCTATTAAGACAGTTTATAAAATCTGTTTTTAAAAGGTCTGTGCTGAAACTGTACAGGAAAACTCTCATCAACAGTGCTGGACAAAGTCAGTTTTTGTGTTCAGATGATGCACTCCTGAATTGTCAATATTCTTTGTCGAGATCAGACTGGAGTGTTCAGCACAACACCTGCTCTGGGGAAGAGTTATTTATTTTTTGTAGAATTGATTATTAAATGTGCATGTGAGATACACAATTCTATCAGACATGACAGTGCTGGGTTAATGGTTGGACTGGATCATCTTAGAGGTCTCTTCCAACCTTAATTTTGTGATTCTACAATTCTACATAACTGTATGGTAATAACTTCCATGCTATAATGACATTTTATGTATTAAGTGTATGTGTAATTTCAGGCTCAGACACAATTCCTAATTCCTGTGCACACACAGTACATGGAATTAATAGTCCAGACTTTCAGCCTGAGACACTTTTTATTCTGAACTTCTCCCTGCCCAGCCATACTTACCAAGTCCTAGGGCAAGGCTTGACAGCATTATTTCCATGAGCCATCCTGCAGGATTGCAATTCCTTATTGACTGGAGTTTGGGGATGATCACAGAGCTCTGGTCCAAGGGCAGCAGGACATACAGATATGACTCACAGACGACAGGGTTCCCAAAACAGCCCCTATTCCTGAAATCAAAATATACAAAGACACGAGGGAGGCAAAAGGTTTAGTGCTCACAGAGTCACGAGATTCCCGAGGGTGCAATTCCAAGCCCCATCCATGAAGGATGGCCCTGCAGTCACAGGCACAACACGGCACCGCTGGCACAGCGACACAATTTATCACTCACAAGAAATCCAGGATATCCAGGGCTGGGAATTCCCACAGATGCTGTGCTGCCATGCAGCACTTCTGTGCTGATGTTTCACGTGATAATTAATGTGCTGGAAGGTTTTCTTTCAGGACAGCAGAGAGCATCTGCTGAGAGAATATTGGTGAGGCCCTGGCACAGGTTGCCCAGAGAAGCTGTGGCTGCCCCATCCCTACAAGTGTCCAAGGCCAGGTTGGACGGGGCTTGGAGCAACCTGGGCTAGTGGAAGGTGCCCCTGCCCATGGCAGGGGGTGGGACTGGATGAGCTTTAAGGTCCCTTCCAACCCAACCCATTTCCAGATTCTGTGATCTGTTCCTTCTCTGAACAACCCTAAGAGCAAGAGTCACAGGCCCAGCAGGAAGGAGTGAATACATTTTGGCTTCAGTCATCCAAAAAGGTTTGCAGAACCTGTTAGAAACTATTAGAGGAACCTGAGCTATTTCCTAAACCTAAATGGAACCCTGTTAATTTTTGATATCACTAGCTGTCAGTTCCTGCTATGACAGCAGGAATTTCCAAGGTCACTTGAGGCACAGTGATCCCTCCTTCAGGATGCACGTTGGATCCAGGCTGCCTTTTCACCTTCTTACCAACAAATAATTCCAAAGATGGATATTTAAGAATAGAAATGGGGATTGAAGAAGATGGGAGATGTCAAAAGAAAGGCTCAAGAACCCCTCCAAAGACTGAAGGATTCTCCCCTGCAGTGCAGAGGGAGATGGGCTGGGGAAAGGTGAGGTCGGTGAAAAAATGGAATAGAATCAGAACAGAATGGTTTGAGTTAAAGGGACTTTGAAGATCATCTCTTGCCACCTTCTGCCCTGGGGAGGGACACTTTCCACTAGACCAGGTTGCTCCAAGCCCCATCCAACCTGGCCTTGGACACTTGCAGGGATGAGGGATTTATATTTTCCACGGGCTAAACTTGGTACATTCAGCATTTCATTATCCCCTCAGTTGTAACTTTAAATGCAATGGTGGAGTTTTCCTGCTTTTTCTTTTCCTCAGTAATGGGACAACTACAGTCATTTCTCCTGCAGCCCCAGGAAACAGCTCTGCCTGAGGTGTTGACTTACTTATACATCAGCTGATTCTGCAAATGATACTGTAAGTGAGAGTGTTCTCAGTGTCTCATGATCCCTGTCAGAGCAATAAATGCCTTATTTACCCATGGAGCACACTTTAAAAGAACAGGATTTCACACAGGAATTTGCTTCTGACATTGATGAGAGTTAAAGGTTATCACATGAAACACTGAATTATCTGCTCAGGCTGCAGAACTGCAGTGAGATAATAGAGAATTCTGAATAATAATTGAGAACTCCATGCTGAAATCAATGCCATCAGACTGCATTGATGTAGAGACCCCTTTTATCCATAAAGCACAATTAAAAATTGAACCGAGTGCAGACCTTTAATGTCAGAATCATTGTCAGGTGTGTTGCTGTCAACACCTGAACCGAAAACTGCGAATATGCAAAGTACCCCCTGTGAAAACGCTCAGAAATTCATGTGCGAACTCTGTTTTCTATTAGAAAAACACACATGGGGGGTTAGATCAGACACCTCTGTCTCCAAGAGGGGCTTTGTCAAAGCAAAGCATGCCCAGACTCACCTGGGGGCGCAGGGAAAGGAGCCAGGCCAGTTCCCTGCTTGTTCAAAGAGAACAGGTTAGTCCCTGCTGGGTATTATAGAATTTTCCAAGAATTCCCCCTCTCCCAGCATCGTGAATGTCTGTGCTCCCAGAGCTGAGCAGATGGGGATCTGGGGCAGGAAGGAGCACGAGGAAATTACAAAGCTGTTGTGGCATCTATTTCTGTTCAGATCCCAGAAGCTTTGCTGTTTCCCAACACAGACTGTCAGAGTCTTCATAAACTCATCCACCCTTCAGAAACACATCCCTGGGCAAAAGGATTTGGAATTACTTTAGACAATTTTCAGACAACGGTGCCAGGGACAGGGTGGGATTGTTGGGGTGACCTGTGCAGGGCCAGGGGTTGGACTGGATGATCCTTGTAGGTCCCTTCCAACTTAGGATATTCTGTGATTTTCTGGAATTAAATCTCAGAGCCCACTTGTGGTACCAAATAACACAGAGCCTTACATTGGTCTAAGAGCAATATTCACATTTTAGAGGAAGTTTTATATACCCCAGTGACATGGTTTGGGTTTTTTTTCCTATTACATCCCCTAAAAATGCTGAACCAAAGCAACAATATTCCAGCTACCACAGAGACAGGCAAGGACACCTTCCATGAGCCCAGGTTGCTCCAAGCCCCATCCAACCTGGTCTTGAACACTTCCAGGAACAGGGCAGCCACAGCTTCTCTGGGAAAGCCATTCGAGCACTTACCCAACCTCACAGCCAACAATTGCTTTCCAGTATCCCATTTATCCCTGCCCTCTGGCAGTAGGAAGCCATTCCTCCTTGTCCTGTCCCTCCAGGCCCAGGTAAATAGTCTCTCTCCACCTTTCCTGTTGGCTCCTTCAGGTCCTGGAAGGCCACAATTAGGTCACCCCAAAGCTTCTCTTCTCCAGGCTGAACAATCCCAACTCTCCCAGCCTTTCCTCCAAGCAGAACTGCTCCATCCCTCTGGTCATCCTGGGGCCTCCTCTGGACTCACTCCAGCAGCTCCCTGTCCTCCCTGTGCTGTTCCCCGGGGCTGGAGGCAGCTCTGCAGGGGGGGGTCTCACCTGAGGGGGCAGAATCAAGAATTAACTAAATGATGATGGAAGAAATAGCAGAGCCTGGTTGTCAAACTGCAGCTCCAGGAACACAACTGAAGCTTTGATGAATTGGGAGAGTTGTACCCCCGCAGCTCCTGCGAGCACTTCCCAAGACGTGGGATTAATTTTTAAGTTTCGAACTGAAGACGATAAATTAACTCCAGCCTCCCATCCAAAAGAGCCATCAGAAAAGTGATTTCTGCCCAAATTCAGCTCTAATGAAGACCAAGCACTGGTTCCTTGAGTGAATCCCAGTTATTTAAGAGCATTCTTGGGGCTGCCTAAAGGTGACAGAACAGACATGTCAGTGTGCTCTGAGCCGTTTGATGGATTGCAACAGCCACTGGTTTTATTTGAACAAATCTTCCAACAACCCCAGAAATTTGATTGTATCTCTGCATTTCTTGTGTCCTACACCACAAAATTACTTCCCATCATCCTGGAGGAGACGGGCAATCATTTACTGGAGCAAATAAAATAATTCCCTATTACTCCATGTTATGAAAATGCCATTTCTTTTTATTTGATAAAGTGACTTCTGTTTAGCATCTTCCCAAAGCAGAAGGGTTGATGGATTTTCCTCTGGATTTTCCACACTTAGTTGTTCCTATTAAACACACGCATCCATATTTTTCAGGATATTGCTGTTTGGAGGACTGGGGTGTATCACGCTGACATATCCCAGTCAATTAACTCCCACAATGGTTCTGAAAAGGGATGAGAGTATCTCCCTGCACAGCTGCTTCTCAGAATGAATTATCGAAGAGATTTTACCTTTGGGTACATACCCATGCACATGGCTAAAGCAAATTTAAAGAAAAAATACTTATTGTTCAGTGTTCCACAAACAAATGCCAACCAGAATTCCATGGAACAAAATGGCAAAAAAAAATTATCGCATAAGGGAAAGATCAGCTGCGTTGGGAAAATAAATTGTTACAAATGTTTTCAAAGGTTAAAAAAATCATAACAAAACTTTAGGAAAAGTACCACATTCTCAGCACCAAGAACTTGGCAATTCTTATAATCCGTTTTCAAGCCTGAGCCTTCCCATGGCAGAGCTCTACTGATATTGTTGCTTCCTGTCTGCTCCTCAACGACACCACAAACAAGTCCCACAGCATTTTACCCTTCCCAAACAGTTCTGGGAGAATTTATCAGGCCTCACAGAAGAGTTTCGGGAAGGTGATGGGGTTGTCACGCCCAGGGAGAGCAAGGGAGGAGGACTGTCCCAAACTGCTGCTGCAGGAGGTGGCAGGGGTTGGGCGGTACCCAGAGAGAGCACAGATGTGCAGAGCTAAGGCTGGCAGTCATTTACAGGAAAGACTGACTCATTAACAGGGATAATTAAAGACAGCTGCACAACAGTTAATTGCTGTCAACAATTAAACCTGGAGATACATTGCAACAGACACCCAGGGAAAGCTGAGCTGAGGATGGGCCTCACCTGGGCAAGGGCTCTTTTCTGGCCTCATCAGACCCCCCGGTTCTCCCCCATGACTTTTAAAAAGCTGCATTTCTTTTCAAGGACATTATTTTCATCTTCTTATCACAGAATCACTGAGGTTGGAAAAACCCTCCCAGACCATCGACTCCAGCCTATGCCTGATCCCCACCTTGTCACCCAGCCCAGAGCACTGAGTGCCACATCCAGTCCTTCCTTGGACACCTCCAGGGATGGAGACTCCACCACCTCCCTGGGCAGCCCCTTCCAATGGCTGACCACCCTTTCCAGGAAGAAATTCCTCCTCGTGTCCAACCTGAGCCTCCCCTGGCTCCCTTCTCCTGTCAGGGAGTCGCAGAGAGTGAGAAGGTTCCCCCTGAGCTTCCTTTTTTCCAGGCTGAGCTCCCTCAGCCACTCCTGGTGCTCCAGACCCTTCCCCAGACACAACACAGCCCCTCAATGTCTCTCTTGCAGTGAGGGCCCAAAACTGAGTCGGTGCCTTTAAGCCCAGGAGGGTATTTGCTGCCATGATACAAATCCACCTGCAGTCCAAGGGCTGGATTAGCCCTTCATGGGGTGGGATTGAGTCAGATCAGCCCCAAACCCTCCCATCTGAGCAGGGGACTGAATTACCTGGGCCCTGGTCCAGGAGAATTGAATCACAGTATTGTTAAGGTTGGGAAAGGTCTCTAAGATCACCAAGTCCAACCTTCAACCAGCACCACACCACAGTCACCACTAACCCATATCCTCCAGTGCCACACACACAGAGGCTTTGAACCCTTCCAGGGATGGTGATTCCACCACTTCCTTGCTCAATGTGCCCCAATAGAAACCACACAAGTGAAAAGGAACCTTTGTACAGGTGGTGACAGGACAGAAGAACACTCAGCTGTGAGACGAAACTCATCCATCACACACATTCAAAGTGTTCCACTTTACAGTTTTTGGTATGGGAGGAAACAAGAAATGTGTTCTCTCTCTCAAGAGAGAGGAAGCAAAATCAGTGTAATAGTTTAAATATTAATTTTAATATTATTTGTTGCCCACAACTGCTTGCAAAACACAAAGAGACCTCAGTGGGGCTTAAAAGAGCTGGTTTATGAATCTGCACCCAGGGTAGAGCTTATGAAAAATTAAAATTACACCACTAGGATTTGCTGCTAAAAACCCCTTAAAGTCTCGTCAGTGGTTGAAAAGTCAGCTGGGAACATTTATCATCTTTAAAGTGTTTTAGATTGTGTTTTCCAAGTCATCATCCTTAAGATCCCCTCGGGAAGGGCAGAACAGTGACAGCTCGCTCAGGAGAGCTCTGGCTTCCAGCCAAATATTTCCATTCATATAATAGATGAGTAATACATTTATTTGCAAGCACCAGACTCAGGCAGAGCAGGGCAGTGCCTTGGCTTTGGGGAGGAGCAGGTCCATCCCCCTGCAGGTAGTGGAGCTCTCTGAGATCCCTCACCTGTCCTGCACATCATGGCCACCCAGCAGATCAAACACTTCTCTCTGCACAGCTGGGAAAAGAGAAATTCCTTTTCCAGCACTTCCTGAAGAACCTTAAGAAAATTCTCTTTGTCACCTAGGATACAAAAATACCTTTATTTTATGGCTCTGGGATTTGCAGGACTTGTGGCGCTGCGAGTGGCATTTACCGATGGCTCTGGACAGCACAGGGGAGTGGGTTTAATTTTTCTGTATCTCCTAATATATCCTAAAATTCCTACCTCTTTGCTCCCACTGGTGCCTGTTTTCTGGTCATTGCTGAGCACCAAATCTTTCCCTAGAGAAGCTTTTTTGCCTCCTTGCCAAATAAATCTGACTGCAGCTCCAAGGCCATGGAAAGCCCTGTTGGAAGTTGTGCAGAGCCAGGACACCCCAACCCTTCCCATTTCCCTAGTCTGGAGGAGTAGCAGGAGGCACCATCACAAGAGATTTAATTGATGATGATCTTTAATCTCCTAAAATACGACTAGGACTTATTTTCCCCCATTCCTCATTCTACTGCACAGACTCGGAGACGAGAGAGCTGCAAATGTAACGTCCCCCAAGAATAAAAACTTTTGCTACCAGAAATCTTTAATTTCCCAATTGAAAATAAAGGATGTAAATGGGATTTTATTGAATAAGTTTATTGTGAATTATTATTTTATATGCATGTTCTGGTAACGCTTTATGATCCCTGAACTGTTCCTACAATCACATTCACCAGAACAGACCCTGCTGCTCATGCAGAAACCCCCTGAGACCCTAAAAGGCCAACTGGAAAGAGATGAGCACATGCAGCCTCTGCACCTGCTTTGGAACACAGCTTTAAATCAGATTTTGCACATTATGGAGGAGTGTTGCTTTTTTTAATTTTGTATTTTTGCACAGGCTTTAATTCTGGATTTGGAATTAACGAAATGGGAGAATTTCCTGAAAAGCTTTAAAAAAAGAGGCAAAGCTGAAAAGGAGGACAAGAGGCAATAATCAGAAGCAGCAAGAAAGTAACAAAGTTGATATAAAGAGAAAGCACTGGACAATCACTGCACTGAAATACTGGAAGGGGTTACCCAGAAATCTTGGGTAAATTAACATTTTTTGAGATTTTCAAAGGGCAACTGGCAGGATCCTGAAAAACCTCATCCATCCTTGAAGTTTTGGAGCAGAGGATTATAGAAGACGATCTGCAGCTTCCTTCCAAACTCCCCTCCCCATAATTTCACAGTCCTTTCCAAAAAACCTCATAAGGGCAGCGGGAAGGATCACCGAGGTGAGAGCAGGTTGTTCAAGACAGGGGCTGGATGAGACTTGGCCAAAATAGGAGAGTCTCCAATTTAACTCTGTCAAACTGTCAGGATCCGACAAATTGCTGCCCCACACTTGCCTTTTTTTCCTGCTGACAATTATAATTCTATTTGTGAGCACGGCGGGTTTAGTGAGATGAGTTGCCAGGTATCCAGGGACTTGGATATGGGAGCAAAAATTATTTGACTTGTTAAGAGACTGCACGAGACAGGCTTATAGGCAGAGGTGACGTATTGCTGTGCTGCAGAGCAGCCCCATGGAGGGAGAATTTGTAGCTGCCAGGGCCCCCCAAATCCCCCACCATTTCTCTTGCTTTGGAAATGTGACTTTGCCTGGAACTCTGCTCTCACTATTAGTCAGATGAAGCCTTCATCAGTAAACCAGCAAAAAATGATCCTAAACAATGATTTATCTAAATTCTTTTTGTTCATCTTGTTGTGTTACATCTAGACCTAACATAGTAGTTCTCAGAGCACTGGGGATATTAAATAGCATTTTATACTCGTGAGTCTTTAGTTTCTCAGATTCTTCATGGAAGTTTTTATCCCCTGTATAAATTTGGATTGGATTTCTTTCTCTGTCACATAGTTTTGGTTCCTTCCTCTTTCTAGAGATTGATGTTGTGCTGAGAGAGACATTGAATCACAGAATGGTTTGGGTTGAAAGAGACCTTAAAATTCATCTCATCCCACCCCTTGACATGAGGGCAGGTTATTGAAATATAAAACATTTCCAAATCAGTATCTTGTCATTATGAAGTTGTGGTTTTGCTGTTTCAGGAGACAGTCTCATCACCCAGCCCAGGAAACCTTTCTCATCTTCATCTGACAGGAGCAAGTGCCTGCTTTCCTCTTGGTGTGATCTATGCTAAATTAAGACTAAGATTTGGGGTGTGGAAACTGGAAATCAAGTTAAATTGAGATTATTTACAAGGTGATCTGCAGAAAGTGAATACACAAATATATATATAAAAATATATATGTATGATTTCTAAGCTTCTGTTCTCCACGTTCTCTTTCACCTGAACAGCAAAACAACACTTCTCCAGGCTGGACAGGGCTTGGAGCAACCTGGGCTAGTGGAAGGTGTCCCTGGGGTCAGATGAGATGCTCTTGAAGGTCCTTTCCAATCCAAACCAGCCTGTAATTTTATGATATATAGTTTTAGCCAGGTTTATTTGCTTACTTACTTCCTGCCCCATCTCTGCAGTGTAAAAGCAACAGGAACTGTGGGACAAAAGCTACGAACACTTAATGAAAGGAGGGACATGATCAATGAACACAATTGGATGTCAGGTTTTTAATTCTCCCCACTTAAGCACAAGCTGTTTTTTAAAGTGAGAGACAGAGAAACATGGTTACAACCCCCCATTAATGTCCAGCATCACCACTCTGAGAAGGAAGAAAAATTACACTCTTTTATAGGCAGCACATGTAAACAGCTCATTAGTAGGGTGGATAAAACTGAAATATGGGCCTTCAAGTGGCTGGAATGGAAACCATTAGAAATAACACCAGTAGGAACAGCTGTAGGAATCCTGGGAAGGTGGTCAGGAATACCAGGACCTGCTCAGCACACTGGGCACCAATCCTGCTCTTGCCTCCCTGGCACCAGCACCACCCGACCCTGGGAAGTGTTCAAGGCCAGGTTGGACAGGGCTTGGAGCAACCTGGGATAGTGGAAGGTGTCCCTGCCCATGGCAGGGGGTGGAACTGGGTGGGCTTCAAGGTCCCTTCCAATCCAAACCATTCCAGGATTCCGTGATCATGAGGGAAGGGGGCTGGGGATGGTCTCTGAACCCCAGAGCCTTGCAACAGCCCTGCAGGTCCCAGCTTAGGGCTGGGTCCCCAGAGGCCTTTTCCCAGGAAGGAAGGGTTAAAAAACCCCAACTATTCCCCTGGTTGAGCATTTTTTTTTCTGTCCCCATTGAAGCTGCAGTGATGGAAAATTTTGGAGGCAGAACTCCAAGTATGTGAGGAATGAATGTTTGTGCACCTGCAAAGTGATGTCCTGTCCTGGTAACAAACAGAGGTTACAAAAGCTCCTGATTTGTCTTTTTAACATACATTTTCACCAGGATGCTCGCTTGAAATATAGATCTTGAAATATATGTACTCTCTTGAATACATCTCTGTACATATATATATATATACATATACAGGAGAAGTCTTGTCCCACTTCACTTCTAGTCTGATGACTGATCCCTTTAACACTTATTCCCTTTAACACTTCAAGCAATCACCCAAGGAGGTCAAACATAATAGAAAAACATCAAACCGAAAGTTATCATATTCATCCCATCTGTGAAATCACTTTGCTTCCTGCATCGCTTTATCTGCTCAAAAAAAAAGAAATTGCTCTAAAATCTGACACTAACACCAAGTGGATTTGGGTTTATCTCAAACTGCATTATTGATAATTAGGGGGTTTATATTCAGCCTGAGCTTTTCTGGCTGAGGATGGATTTGCTGTGAAGGAAAGCAGGAGCTGTAACTTCCCCTGCTCTGGCAGAGCAGCACAAAACCGGCTCGTTCGGGTGGAATGTGTTTGGAATTCCAACATCAAACAGCCCCAGGAGCACAGGGGAGGGGGAAGGAGCAGATGCAGTTAAAGTGATTTATCCCAGCCATCGAAGATGCTGTTTGACAGATAAAACCACAAGCCGGGTGCAGTTGCAGTTGGAATAAATGGAAATGAAAATAATGCCTTTTACCAAGGGGGAATCAAATGGACAATGTGCAAGTGCTGCAGGCTTTTATGTCCTGGCTGCAGGAATATCAGTTACACCTCCCACAACTTCATTTCACACACACTCTTTGTGCCAAACCTAAGCAATGTTATTGTCACCTCAGGAAAAGTGAATGTTGGAAGTGCCAGGACTCTGTACCTGAGGCCTGCCCGCTTTCCCAACGAAGAGTGTTTTCCTAACAAGAAATATACCACCTGCACGTCTTTAATACTTAAACCACTGCAGCTCTTAACATCACTGTGAAAGATACTAAGTTATACAAGCTATGACAAAAAAGTTAATTTGCCTGAATCTCCCAAAATACAGGTCAGCTTGAGGCCACGAAGAAAACCTTCCAAACCACATACAGTCATCACTGGATCACCACCATAATGCCACAGTCACCTCTCAGTTCATTTAAGAAGCCAAAAGTAATCAAGACGAAGCTACTTAAGGACAAGATTTTTTTTCCCTTCATTAATATGCTCCCCCTTCAAAGCAAACATAATTTTATAACACCGTTAAATATCAACACATTTTTAATGTTTGCTACGTGCTGAGCACAGTCCAAGAGGAACTGAAGCACAAGTAAAGAATTTATTCGTGCCTTTTTCTGAAGGAGAGATTTCTTCCCTCTGCCCCACCAAAGCACTGAGAGCAGCTTCAATCCGAACATGAACCACCATTGAACACGTTTCTTGTGTCCAAGAAATGACTGGACGTGGCACTCAGCGCTCTGGGCCAGGGGACAAGGTGGGGATCAGGCACAGGTTGGACTCGATGGGCTGGGATGGCTTTTTCAACCTTAAAAATCCTGTGAGCACACGAATTACCTGGCACGCTCCTTGGAGCAAATTCACCCTTGAAGTTCAAGCAAAACGACTGCAGGAACAAGCACCAGCCACTCAACTTCCCCCCTGTGGTACCTCAAGGATTTCTCTTCCCTATTTCCTAGTCTTTTTACGTAAACGAGGTTATTTAAAGCACCATCAACATCTGAGAAGCCCCAGCCCTGCCTCATGTTTAGCGCCAGCCCCAGCAGCAGGGAGGGTTTAGCTCAGAGAAGAGGAAGGTTTGGCTTATGGGATAATGCTGGTGCCATTAACAGTTAACTGAATGATGAAAGATGGGAGGGGGGATGCAAAACTCTTGTTTTCCTCCCTCCTCACACAAATCCACCCAACATAAACCCACAGCAAAGGGAAAATGATTCCTGAGGGACAGAGAACAGACCTATAAGACATGACAGCCCAAAAGCAAAACAGGACAATTTGCTCAGAGAGTTCTCCTGAGTAGAACTGGCAGCTCCCAGTTCCACTCCAGCAAAGCCCAGACTGACAGTGAGTGATGGGGGATAACTCAATAGAGATCCTACATTTACTGTAAATAAACGGGATTCATTAGGCTAAAAGGCATAACTCATGCCAGGTAATTTGTATTGCACAGGTAATTTAGGTAATTACCTCAACAACGAGGTAATTTATATTACACAGCAAACTTTCTGCACGCCCCCGCTGATGGATTTGCCATTGTTATCCTTTGTTAAACGACACTGAGCCTTCCCATAAAACCTGGAATGGAGGCTTTGATGGGCTTTATGTATTTCCACATGGAAAACAGCTCTTGGGCAGGAATTGTAAGCAATGCACTGGTGTTCTTCTGGGTCTTATTATTTCCAGGGGAAGATTTATGGGATTTCTTGTAGCAGGTAAAAGCTGCTCTATGCAAACATCTTCTGTACTGTTTGAAGCTCTCTAAGCAGGGATTTCATGTCCTTTCTCCTAAGGTCAACTGCTCCAGAGTTTGGAGCTTGGCCAAGAGCAACCAGACAGGAGAGCCTGGGACAGGTACCTCCTCCCATTCCCAAAGCCACAGGGCTGTGTTGGAATCCATGGGCTTGGAGGTCTTTTCTCATTGACACTTCTGATTTCTGCTGCAGCTGAAGTGTTTTGGTATCTACCAAAGCTTCCTCGCCTGACAAAAGAAAGCCAACAAATCCTCCCTGGCCTGCATAACAAGTCCAAAAGATCAGGAAAAAGGGATGGGAAGAGATCTATTTTAATAGATTTTGCTTGTTTTGAAGCAAGTCCTTCAATGCCACTCTGCTGGGTTTTGGCTATTGTCCACAGTGTGCCACCAGAAGGGCCACCACAGCCACCTTCACCCCCACTGTGGTGTCTGTTCCCTGGCCCATGTGGGTCAGGGCCAGCCCAGACCTGGAGATGGGCTTGGTTTGGGTTTGCCATTCAGTTAAACCTTTCCCCGAGCTCCGACCCTGAGCAAGAAAGGAGGTCAAAATGAACACACCTGTCCAGACCCAGGACTGCCCTTGGGTGGCATTTGTGCAATGGACTCTGCGACTTTGCCAGTGAAAACATGAAGTTAAAAAGGAATGTGAAACTGGTGACGAGTTGCCAGCCTGTGTGTCTGTTGAAGGCTGAAGGATCAAGCTGTACTCCCTGACAGCTTCCAAATTAAACTTTGGGCTCTTTAGGAGGTTGTCTGTCAGTAAATCCAAGTGTTTAAGAGGTCCAAGGCTGTTTCTTCTGCCTGGCAGACAGGATGTATGATTTGGAGTGTGTGAATCCGGAAGCAACATCCCCCTTCTCCTTCACTGTTTCTGGATCACATTTATCTGGCTATTACAGGAGATTTTGTCTTTTGGAAAGAACTCAAAGATATTATTTCATTGGACTGAAATAATCCTGTTTTATCCTACCATCCATTGACTGGAACAGTGCATTAATTTATAAGAAAGCCACACACTTACCTGGGGTAGTTCACCCACATGAGTTATCCTGAAGAGACTTTGAAACCGAACAAATTCAGAAACACCTGAGTAACCACATGGGATGTATGTTATGGCAGGATTGGCTTAAAGTCTGTTAGGAAACATCCACCCACACACACATGATTTTGAAGATAAATGCTTTATTTTTACCTAATAGTCTGTTGAAAAATCTCTTCCTCCCCCTGATTTTACCCTTCAGTTTATCCTAAACCACCTTCGAGTCCCAGGAGGTTTCAACAACACACCTGAGTTTTCTACATGCTGTAATTACAGGGTGTATCTGGCCAAAATACAGACAAAAGCTGTGAATGATTCATCCCAACCCTCTGTGTACACTCAGAGGAACCCCAAGAGTTCCTTTTCCTTCCAAGCCTCCTTCTTCCCTGGGAATTCCCATGAAATTCAACACATTACTTGGGCAGAGCTTCAGTCTCAACAGATAACACTCTGGACCCAAAAAACCCACTCCAGCAACAACATGTTTTGCACAGAAGCATTTCTGGACAGCTCCATGAAACCCCTCAGGTGGGATGATATAGATGTGCCAGGCAACACTCAGCTGGCACAGGCTGGCACAGCCCCATCTCATCTGTCTCATGCATATTCATGAGCAAGAGATGGCATCCTAAAACTAAAACACTCAGCAGATGCTAAACACGAACAGGGAACTTGGCATCTGCAGTTAGAAGGTGTGAACTGCCCCCAAATAAATCAGCGTCCCAAGCAATCTTTGAAAACAAGATGAGCACTCCTAAATCACCACCAGCTTAATCCAACACGGAGAGAGACACACTCAAGTATGTCAGAAAACTCCTGCCCAGATACCTTTGGGGATTTAGTTTTTAAGTGCTGTTAAAAATGTTATTTTTCATTTCCATACAATTTAAAAGCGTGGAAGTACTTGTTAATTCTC
The DNA here is from genome assembly GCA_013399855.1 of Oxyruncus cristatus. Classification (NCBI taxonomy): domain Eukaryota; kingdom Metazoa; phylum Chordata; class Aves; order Passeriformes; family Cotingidae; genus Oxyruncus; species Oxyruncus cristatus. The sequence goes on from VXAY01002786.1 coordinate 760,205, forward strand.
CAGGGCATTTGTGTTTCATGTACAAAGGTGGGTTTATATCACACCATGACAGACCTAAACTCCCTCAATCCCCCCTGTGAGCCCGCACAGGACACTGAGCCCTCAAAGAGGAGTCTCACTGGCTCATGTGCAGTATCAGATCAGCCCCCAAATATGTTTATTTTGCACTATTTGGAAAAAGGGAAGACCCTAAAAAGCATCCTGTGTTTGAACTCAGTCTTCAGCCAAATATAAATTTATATGTTTTGGATGAGAAAGACTTTCCACATGAAGTCCTGGTTCTTTTCCCAGGGCATCACTGGAGTGACTTTGGATGGGTTACCTCCAGCAATATTCTAAAATAAAAAAGCTGCTAACCTGCCTCATGGTTGGAAATCTAGGGGTGGTATTTTCCATGTAGGCTGAAATTCTGTTGTTGGGCAGGAAGACAGTGAAGAGGGATCTGGACAGGCTGGATCCATGGGATTGATGGGATGAGGCCAGTGGGCTGAGGGACAGCAAGGGCAAGTGCCAGGTCCTGCCCTTGGATCACAACAACCCCATGGAACATTCCAGGCTGGGGCAGAAGGGCTGGAAAGCTGGAAGAGGCCCTGGGGGTGTTGGTGACAGCAGCTGGACATGAGCCCAGGTGTGCCCAGGTGGGCAAGAGGCCAATGGCCCCAGTGCCAGCCATGGTGTGTCACAGGCCAGGGCAGTGACTGTCCCTGTGCTGGCACTGCTGGGGCACCTCCAGTGCTGGGGGCAGTTCTGGGCCCCTCAGACCAGAGAGACATTGAGGGGCTGGAGCGTGTCCAGAGAGGGGAACGGAGCTGGGGAAGGGTCTGGAGCAGCAGGAGCAGCTGAGGGAGCTGGGGGGGCTCAGTCTGGAGAAAGGGAGGCTCATGGGGGACCTTCTGCCTCCCTGCAACTCCCTGACAGGAGGGGGGAGCTGGGAGGGGTCAGGCTCTGCTCCCAGGGAACAAGGGACAGGACAAGAAGAAATGTCCTCAAGCTCTGCCAGGGGAGGTTCAGGTTGGATATTGGGGAAATTCCTTCACAGAAAGGGCTGTCCAGCCTTGGCACAGCTGCCCAGGGCAGTGGTGGAGTCCCCATCCCTGGAGGGGTTTAAAAGCCAAGTGGATGTGGCACTTGGGGACATGGGTTAGTGGTGGCCTTGGCAGTGCTGTGGGAGGGTTGGACTGGATGGTCTTGGAGGGCTTTTCCAACCTGAACGATTCTGTGATTCTGTGAAACCATAACCTTCTCCCCTATCTGTAGGTGCATTTGGTTTAGTGAATTTACTCACTCTGAAGCCAGAATTCATTTTCTGGCCTTTCACAACACACAGACTATTCTTACTCCAACAGATTAATAAAGACACTACATAAAACAGTCATGAGACAAATGACACAGAAAACTCCAAAAATCAGACTAATAAAGAGGTCTGAGCCATAACAAGGACCTTTGGGGATTACATGTGCCAACTTCAGAGCTGTTCCCAAAAAATTAACTTATCAGCCACTTACATCGAGGTGTGTAAAGTTTATTCTCCCCCAAGTTAAGACGTTCTTGATTGGAAATGACCTGTGGTTACAATTTGAACAAATAAATGGAATAAAGACACCTCAGCAGAGCCTCAATAGAGAAGCAGCAACAAATCCAAGGTTTTTCTGATCAGCACAAAATGGCAACAGAGTGGGATATGAAGGAAAAATCTCCATTCCCATGAAAAGTAATGAATGTCTGGGAAAGAGCTCTAACACATTCTTGACAGTTCTGATGATATTCCAGGCCCCCTTCCCAAAATAGCTCTGACTCTGTGTACATTCATACCTCGGCTCCACAACCCAGTTCTGGAACTCTAAAATAGAATAATGGGGGCACATTTTCCTAGAAGTTCAGGGAAAATTGAGTTTATGAGAAAATTCTATCATATTTGATAAGGCTAATGGACGTTTCAAAGATGGACTTAATTAAGACTGAAGTTAAAGCTTTAGGAAATGTTGGAAAATATTTTAAAAGTAACTTAGAAAGAAAATCAGTGATAGTCAACAAGCTACAGAGCAACTGGGGTGTTTGGACCTGTTATGTACAAGTCATGTACAAATCCTGTGGCATGGTATTTTGGAAAGTTATTTACCTGTGTTCTCCTAGTCTCTTGTGCATCAGTTTATTTATTTTCATAGAGTAACAGTATGTCCAGACGTAAGGTGGAATGAGCTCTTTAAAGGACAAGTTAAGAGATCTGGAGTGGCATAAAAAATATTTTTATATTTATTTTCCTATCATTAAACATATAAACATATAAATATTTATTGCTTTATCTCTACTTTTTTTTTTCTTTTAAATTCTCAGATCTTTTCCCAGTACCTCAAATTTTAGAGGCAAAATCTCAGGCAGAGGCTTTGCTTTGAGCCCATGATTGGAAGTCCCCAAGCAAACTGCAGCACTCCGAGTACAGCTTGTGTGCTCTCTGTGGGGTCACGGTGCCTTTCCTCCCTTTGGAGGAGGTTAAAGGGTAGTTAAAAGCCTTCAGTGAAAAGAGCACTAAAAGTACAAAGTTGGGGAAAGAACTGCTGAAAATATTGGCTGTTGTGTCAGACACAACCAATATGTGGGGTCATGATGGGGCCACCCCATCTCGTGGAATCCTGGTTTAGAAGGATTAAAGTCCATCCAGTCCCACCCCCTGCCATGGGCAGGGAGACCTTCCACTAGCCCAGGTTGCTCCAAGCCCCATCCAACCTGGCCTTGGACACTTGCAGGGATGGGGCAGCCACCCTTTCTCTGGGCAACCTGTGCCAGGGCCTCACCATACTCCCGGGGAAAGACTAACTTGTATCCCAATATCCATCTAACCCTGCCCTCTGGACACCTCCTAAAGAGCAGCTGCACCAAAGACTGAACATCTGTTACTTATGTTCACTGCAACTTGCAAATTAATTCCATAAAATGCATTTAAAATTATTTCTTTCTTATAATGTAATCATTTTGAATGCAATTTTCCTTAACTATATTTATCTGAGCTTTATAGGGAAATAAGTGTTTTGTTTCAGGCTGTGGACATTAATATTTTTTTAAGACTCTCTCATCCCTGACAGTTGTGCTGCCACATCCACGATTTCCATAATAATGACTGTATTCCTCAGGAGGGTGCACAGATCAGAGCAGAGGAATGTTAACTGGGTCTGGAAATTCAGAGAGATGAACCTTCTCCATAGACAGTCTCCTTTTAATCTTCGGGGAGGAAAACTCAGCGCACAACAGTCTTGCTTTGGGACTGGAATGCAAAATCAGGAGGCTTTATTTACTAAAAATGGGCAAATAATGCGGTGATGAGGAAATGAATCCATTACTCTGCTTGAAACAAAGTAATCACCCTGCAAGAAGGGAAGGTACCTCATACAACATCTTGGTATTTGAAGAAGAAGAGGGGTTTGTCTGAATATTTATTTAAAATTCTTTATGCAACAATGGTGAGACTGTAAAGTCCTAAGGAGGCCTGAATGCAGCAAAAGCTAAAAAAAAAAAAAAAGGATCTGTATTTATCTGATGTGAATTTTGGGAGCTAAAAAATCAGCTGGCATCACAAAAATGGATGAAATGTCTGGAATGTCTCCAGTCCTGGAATAAAATATTAATAAACAAATTTCTATTTCCAGCCCTTCCCTTCCCTTTTCTTGTTACCTGGTGACTCTGTTCCTGCTCAGCCGTGGTTTTTCCCGGCTCAGCCCCAGCTCTCCAGGTTTTCCTTTGATGTGTTGCTGCACAAGGCTCCCAGAGATGTCAGGTTCTTGAAAGGGAAAGAAATTCTGCTGTGGGAAAGACATGCTCTGTTTGCAAAGGCTCTGCTGCTGAAGGACTGGGAAACTCAGCAACTCCCGAGTCTCTTGAAGACTCTAAAAAGGTCTATTTATCTACAGATGAAAAACAACTTCCAGGGCCCTTCATTGGCTTCGTGTTTGCTCTTTTCCTGCTCATTGAGCTGATCTTGGTGAGGAGCCTCTTGACACAGCTACAATAGCCAGGAAGATGGGATACAGTATATGTAAAGGTGAGTTCAGCCTTTGGACACCTCAGCATTCATCCACTGATGTCTGAGGGGATTTTCCAAGGATTTCAACAAGCTTTCAGTCAGGACCTGGGTAACAAAACAGGGCCACCCACCAGGGTGATGCTTGAGAGAATGAAGTACAGAGAGAAAAAAGAAATACTGTGATACAAAATGAGTTTCTGTAAGAAAAAACAGATATTTTTCTTGCTGAATATTTGGAATGCTGCACATGTGGGAACTGGCAGAGTTGGTGTCTTTACTCCCGGAACCACCTCACTACAACCTCATTCAGGAAGCTGCAGAGACCGAGAAGGTCCCCCCGAGCCCCCTTTTCTCCAGGCTGAGCCACCCGCCAGCTCCCTCAGCCGCTCCTGCTGCTCCAGCTCCTTCAATGCCAAGGAGGGATGTGGTGACATTCCCTGCACGTGCCATGTTGGTCCAGGATGCACCCTCCAGGAGGAGTTGGGCTGAGGGAGATCCTGGGATCCAGAAAATGTACTTGCATGCAAGAGAAGGATGATAAACAAGGCCAGGCTGAACAGGGCTTGGAGCAACCTGGGCTGATGGAAGGTGTCTCTGCTCATGGAATGAGGTGGACTTTAAGCCCTTTCCAAGCCAAACCATTCTGGGTTTTATGATTCTAAGAAAACTCATCACACACCCAGAAAGCCCCTCCTGTTACATCCATCCCTGAGCCCTTCTCTGCTCACAGCCACCCCAACCCTGAGCCAGGACTGAGTAGAACTGGGCCTATTTCCAATCTGTGTCCAGCAGAGCCCTCTTATTTCCTCACCGGTACAAATGCCACTAGCAGCAAATCCCTTCCCCACCCTCCTTCCCAGCGCTGGCCCGAAGGGGAGCAGCTGGAACATATTCAGATATTAAGACACCATTTAGCAGGGGGGCTCTGGTTTCTCAGCCTCACGAAACAGCAGCAGAGGGCTTGACTATGATGAATACAAACAGGAATATGAAAGTGCTCCAGTAATGCTTGGATTGAGTTCTCCTGAATGAAAGGGGAAAGGCAAATTGTTGTCTTTGCTCAGTAACCACCCAGAGCTCTTTTCTCTTCGCGGGGAACAAATTAGGCCTTTTAATCTATTTTAAGAGGGGAGTAGGGGGTGTGTGATCTATTAAATTAAACTTCTTCATTGTCTTTCCACCCTGGTGGGCTCCCTTTCCTTGGGGAACCTGTACAGGTAATTTCAGGTGCACAGTTCAAAGAGAGTGTTCCCAGACTCCTCTCCAGTTAACTTCTCCCAGATCCACCCACCTTCTCCTTATGGACATGAGACCACTCTGTTGGGACACTGTTCCATAAAACATTGCAATATTCCAGGCAACCACTCTATGGAAAAGGCCACCATTATCAGGTACTGATACATTAGAATTCAACTAAGTGTTTACAAATAGCTCTCTGGGAGCTGGAGCTGTGGATAGAAACTCCTCTCTGTGAGGATGCTCTGGTTGCCCATAGAAGCTGTGGCTGCCCCTGGATCCCTGGAAGTGTCCAAGGCCAGGTTGGACGGGGCTTGGAGCAACCTGGGCGAGTGGAAGGTGTCCCTGCCCATGGGACATGGGCATCATTCCATGATTGCATGGTTCTATGTGGGAAGATAGACAAACACACTTCTGAGGTTTGGGAGTTGTTCCTTCTGGTTTATGGGGTTGGGTGTGTTTCTACTTGTCTGATAGGTCACGATTTCCTGAAAATTAAGAAAGATCAGTTTATGTTTCAGGGTTGAATTTCTAAACTGAACTTTTTAGGCCAAGCTTGCCATGTCTAAGACAGTATTAGATGATTTATTAACTCCTGTCCTGCTCCAGCTCAGTATAGTGACAAATCTGCAAGTCATGTTCATTGTCCCCAGAAGTAACCCTGCCCAATGGTAGCAGAAAATGTCACTTTAACTAAGTCCTAATAAGTGAGGATGAATATTTGCCAGGCTGGCAGAGGCACTGCCTGACCCTGGGAGGTTTCCCTGCTGCCTCGATTGAATCCAACTGCTCTGAGCTTGAGCAGCAGATTTATAGAGAACATTTATAGATTTTGATCCCTATTTATTTTCTTGGAGAGCAGGTGTTGGTAATTGAAATGCTGGTTCTCAGGGTGTTTTGTGGGTGCTCTGGCACAGGAGCCCAAGAGGATCTCTCTCCGGTGCCGACAGCATCGCTTATTGACAACCCAGAGTGGGAAAGCAAATCCTCTGATGGCAAATTTCAACACCAGGAACCCTCACACAGCACTGAACTACCTTAAAATACAGCTGGGATGACCTACTGGGAAAGGATTTCTGTTTAAAAATCTCTGGAGTTTGTGTGATTGAGGAAACAGCCTCAAGTTGCACCAGGGGAGGTTTAAATTAGACAATAGGAAAAATTCCTCCAAGGAAAGGGTTGTCAAACATTAAACAGGCTGCCCAGGGCAGTGGTGGAGTCACCATCCCCGGAAGTGTTCGAAACATGTGTCATATGGCACTTGGGGAGATGGTTTAGTGGTGCTGGTTTATAGTTGGACTGGGTGATCTTAGAGCTCTTTACCAACCTTAATGATTCTGTGATTCTATGATTCTAATTAAACGCATCATCTTAATGAGGATTTCAGAGTTACAGAAGTAGATTAGTTTGTGCTCTGTCCGTTGGTCCTGCAGTGGAAGACCAGAGAGAAACTCTCAGTCCCTGCCCGGATGGTGCCACACCCATGTTGGTGCAACACGCCCCTCACTGAAACCTTCCCTGCACAGGTAGTAGCAGGGTATGGAGAGGAAAGGAGGGTGGATTAATTAATGGTGTTCAGGAGCAGGTTAAAACACTCACTCTGCCTGTGAGAAGACAAAGCCACAGTCCTGCCATGATTAGTGGCTCGTTACCCATCCCATTGTCACACTCCATCCCACTCACCTGCATTTCATGCTGCCCATCCTCTGACATTTATCTCTCAGTTCCTGGTTTGGACTCAGAGTCTTTGTATTTATTCCATCTGATATTCTCAAATTAAGCAGGGGATCTTCAAAAGAAATCTTCAATCCAACTGCAGCTCAGCCTGGGCTGTGGTTCTGGCCATGTGGAACACATGACTTGCTGCCCCTAATGGGAAGATGGTGGGGGAATATTTCACTCTTGGCACCTAAACAAAACTCTGGCAATGGATGGATTTCTATTTCATTCCTGTTCCCTCTCATCTTCTTGGGCTAAAGTGTAAAATTCTTCTCTTTAATAGAGCATTCTTTAATGTTTCTGGGAACTTTGGGTTCAGCTAATTCTGAAAGGTTTAATATTTATTTGTCCTGTATTTATTATCACTGGCTTGGGGATCCCTGTGTCATCAGCACTGAAATAATTAGGTGGTAACTCTGCCAGGAAAGGAACAAGTCTAGGGCATTTTGGGAGGATGGAAGGAAGTGGGGAAAAGTCTTTCTAGGTTCAAAAGGTGATGAGATGGGGCAATAGGGCTATGGCCAGCATGGTGTTGCCATAAACTGTGGGTTAGCAGATGCAGGGATTCTGGGGAATTTTAGGAATATTGGCTACTGCAGCCAGGCATCCTTGCTGGGCATTAAATTATACACTGTAATAAGGGAAAAATCCAGGAAGGCTTCAACTCAGGAAGAATTTTTTCCTGGAAAGGGTGGTCAGGCATTGGAAGGGGCTGCCCAGGGAGGTGGTCAGTCCCCATCCCTGGAGGTGTCCAAGGAACCACTGGATGTGGCACTCAGTGCTCTGGGCTGGGTGACAAGGTGGGGATGGGTCAAACATCGGACTTGATCTTGGAGGTCTTTTCCAACCCACATGATTCTGGGATTCTGTGAACTCTGCCTCCTGGGACGGGAGTCAGTGGCTGCAGTGCCTGGAAGGAAAACTGGGTGTATTCAAATGGGTCTGAACCTCTCCAGAAACAAAACACCTTTTCTGGAGCAGTTCAGCTGTAAAAGTTTAGGCTTGAAAATATATGAAATAACTGCAGTTTTGGACTCTGGAAAACCTGATAAAATAACCATGTTAGCAAGAATTAGATATCAAATACTTTCCATGTGATTTAAGCTCCATGTGCTCCACCATTAAAGCATAATTATTGTAGTTTATGGAGTATAAACCCTCCCATGATACAATTACCAATGAAGGCAAAGTCTCTGTGTGAGCCCAGAGCACTCCCTGGGTCCAGGACTTTTTCCATATCCCAAAACCCAAATAATCCTTTGTTCTCAGAGATATCACCCCTGGGAGAGGTGTAACCTGCCCCCCTTGCACCGCTGGTCCTGGGTTAATCTACCATCGTGCGTGATGTAGGACAAAATGAAAGGTATCAGCTTTCTCCATACTGAATGTTGCCCTGACTGGAAAACTACTCGGAAATAAATCCCGTTGGGATTTTTCCAGTGGAGTACATTAAAAATGGATGCAGCAGACAGGGAGGAGGTGGTGCTAAAGAATCACCTTCTGAAAAATGGGCACGGATGAGAGCATATCTGCCACTGCCACCTTTGAGATGGGCATTGCCATTACTGGGCTGCCCCAGGAGGTGCTGATAAGATAATCCTGTTACATTTCTGAGTTGCTAAAACCTGAGTTTTCCAGTCAAAGTAGCCACTGATAACAAGGAGAAAATTGGAGTAAGCCAAAAGAGCTGGTTTTGCTACAGAGACCTTTCCTGAACTCCCCATATTTCTCTTTGCTAAATGTGATTATTTTATTTCCTGAGTTTGTAGGGCATTGAGAATTTGTATTGACTTTTTATTTTGAGTAATTTGTATGGTGTAGTGACAGCCTAATGGAAATAGGTGTAAATGGAATAGGATCAGAGAGTCACTGAATGATTTGAGTGGGAAGGGGCCTTGAGGCTCTGGGCTGGTTAGCAGGGATCCAGCTTTGATGAACAAGCCCTTCTATGTTTATGATTTCATGACATAAACCTGCTCAGCTCCAAACAATAAGATTAAATTCTGTGCTGGTTTTGTGTGAGGGAGGATTTCTGCAAAGACAGACTGTGTTTGTACCCAGACATTTGAAATACAAGGATTTCATCAAGGGTTTTTCCCAACTTCTCAACAAACAGACAGATTCAGGGGGCTTTGAGGGGGTAAGAAATAGTTTCTGTGCTGGATATTTGCTGGGAGCCCTTCATTAAACACTTTCAAACCAGCCCATGTCTGTCACTGGCAGCCTGGCTGGGTGAGGGGCTTTGCACAGAACCAGCACAAGTTCTCCCTCAAATTATGTGAGATGAGATGGTGACAGATGATGTGAATTTCATGCCTCACCCCCAGAAAACAGATTTTTCCTTCAGAATTAAAAAAAAAAATAAACAAACCCACACCATAGGGAGCTATTTTTCAGTGACCTTGTCTTCCAGCATCCCCCAGAAGGAACTGGGCAGCAAATACAAGCCAATTAATTCTGGACACATTGCAAAAAAGAAGTATCAGCCAACAACCTTTTCCTGGTGACAGATTTCTGCCTTTTCAGTGGCAATGAAAAGAACAGCAATGCTGATCTTTGTTTCTCCAAAACAATAGAAGGGGCCAACTCATTAAACATCTTCTCCATCTTCATCCAAAGAGCAGCTGCTTGTCCTGCCCACCCCACGCTCAGCACTAGGACTGGGTTGTCCATCAGCTGGAGCCCATTTGGAACTAACTCTGCTGTTCAGAGCCAAAGGCACACGTGGAACTTGGACTGATCAGGCAACAAAGAGGCTGGTGCCACAGAAAGGCAAAAAGCAGCATTTATTACTTCTGTCTGTTGCATGGAGGAATTCTGAAAACTTACGAGCAACAGGGATGAGTCTCAGAAACTTTAAAGTTCAAGTCATTATTCATGTTCTTTTACACATTTTGTGGAGGCTCATACATTTTTTTGCAAAGCTGATGAATTTCTGTTCAAGGTTTACCCAGAGGCACAATGATCCTGCCAGGCAGACACACACGAGCTCTCTGATCATCAATAACACTTCCCACATCACTTATGGCTGCAGAAGACAAAGCACTTATTCTAATCTGGATCACAATAAAAACGCAGAGATCATAAAACTTGGTCAAGAAATCTGATCACTGAATAAAGCAGCAGCTCTGAAATATGGAGCTCTGCTCACACACGAGCTGAAAATCACTCCCCAGACACTTCAGGTTGCTAAATTGAAAGTCTCTGGTGAGTCCATAAAGATGAGCGTGGTGAGCCCTGTTAAACACCAGCACACGCCGCGGGATGGAAGGAAACAGAGCAGCTGAAATTTGGGTACGAGAGAGAAGGAAAACCAGAGCATGATGGAGATGTGTGGCAATTTTAATTTCAAATTCTGGAAAATAAATTTGAGCTAATTTGCTTAAGACCATTTAATGACACGGGAAATTAGTTTCCTCGAATTAACATATTATTGAATCCTGTTGTTTATGAGTGTGGGAACCTGACAAAGCCCCAGAGCTCAGTGCCTGAGCTTTTGTTTCCTTCATACTGCAAATTATACATTGCTGTGTGTGGCAGGGACTGTATAGGGCTGGGTATAAACTGGCCTGTGACAGCTTCTCTTTGGGCATCCAAACTGCCCAGAACAGTGCTGTGGGCTCTGGGGTTTGGGATGTGCTTTCCTGGTGCCAGGAAGGGACCTTGCCCCAGTGAGGGCAGGGCAGGGGAATGGTCAGGGCTCGGGTTGGGCCAAAGGCCAAAGGGAGGGTGATGGTGGGCACTTCTTTGTAAGCACAACCACGAGGTTGCTCACGGTTGGATTGATGGTCACAGGATCACAGACTGGGTCAGGTTGGAAGGGACCACAGTGGGCATCTGGTCCCACCTCCCTGCTCAGGTGGGGCCATTCCAGAGCACATGGCACAGGACTGTGTCCAGACGGTTCTGGAATATCCCCAGTGAGGAAGACTCCACACCCTTCCTGGACAATCTGTTCAGTGCTGGGTCACTGCACAGCAAAGAGGTTCTTCCTCATGTTCAGGTGGAACTTCCTGGGCATCAGTTCCTGCATCTTGTGCCATTGCTGGGCCTGCCCAAGCAGAGCCTGGTCCATCCTCTGCCCCCTCCCTACAAACACTGACAGACACTGGGGAGGTCCCCTCTCAGTGTCTCCTCTGGAGGCTGAACAGCCCCAGCTCCCTCAGCCGTCAGGGAGATGCTCCAGTCCCTTCATCCTCTTAGAGGTCTTTTGCAACCTAAAGGATTCTATGATTATCTTCTAGAATTTTCTGGAAAATGCAGTGTTTCCAGTCTGTCTTTTCCCATCTCTAGCCCTGCCAGTTTGCTCAGCCAGAGCAGAGTTTGGCATCCCACACCAAACTGGTTCTTACCTCACTAGAGAGCACGCTCTGACTGAGACTGGACTCAATGAGACAACCAGGAGCGTCTGGGATAACAGAAACCCTCAGACATCTGGGCAGAGCCCTCATTTCAGGAGTGGAGTGAAGCCAGTAAGAGCCTGCACTGAACTGGCGTCCAGCACCCCTGAAATATCATCATGGGAGATGTCAGGGACACCTCTGGAAGTCAAGTGGCCTCATTGCAGGGCAGGGCAACAGCCAGCCTTCCACAGTAATAGAAGCCCAAACACAACACCAACAAGGTTGTTACAGGGCACAAAGGAGCTGAAAGGCAGCAGCAGCCCATTCTGAGCATCTGAACATCGTGGCCCTGACCAAGAGAGGTGAAGGATCTCTTGTGTGAAGGTCAGGCTTGGTGCACAAGGAGCAGTGGAGCAGAGAGAGGAGGCAGGAGACAACAGCTAAGCAACAGGGCAGTGGGAGCATCACCTGTGCACAGAAACAGCAAAATAAAAAGGCTGAGAACAATAAAGTGGTGGATGAAAAGGGTCTTGAACTAAGAGCAGAGAAACTCAAAGCACTTGAGCGTGGCTACGTGGAGGGAATCAGTGCCTCATGCATCCCCTATAAACATACCTACATCCCACATTTCTGGCTTCATCTCCAACTTTCTCTTCCTCAGAAACCTCATTTCAACTAAATGCTGGAGTGACAAGTGTAATAAAAATAACACCATAAAACGCATGAAGAATCTCCTTTCCTAAATATCAGATTTTAAAAGCAAAATACACATTAATTCTCCTCTGTCCTGCCAGTGACACTGATGTGATTCATGGCCATTCAGCTGCACAAGGCTGAGTTCTGTTCATTGAGAAACAGAATATAAATCTTCAGATGAGCTATCAAATGGCTGGATGATTAATTCTGTGTTATCCTTGAATGTAATACCAGTGGGTGGGAAGAAAAAGGGAATATCCCACAGAAGAGGAATGAAGCACAGACGAACTCAAAAGCGTCCCAAGGTTAATCTGAAAGAGTTTCTTTCTTGTGTCTCTCATGAAATGTGATGCTCTGGGGCTGATGCTGGGAATGGAGCCCTCAGAGGAGCTGCCACAGGCTCTGGAAAACATGGGGAACACGCTGGGCTGGGGCTGCTCCCTTTTCCCTGCTATGCCCAAATACAGTCAGAGCAGCTCCCCTTGGAAAGGCAAAGCTCTGCTGCTGCCACATCCTGCAGGGAGGGGGGACAGAGCTCTGAGAGCCCAGGCTGGGGCTGCCTGGATCCTGAAAGAACCTGCAGGTGACTCCTGTAAGGCTGAACAATTCCATCTTTCAATGTCTGCCAAAATCTAGTAAGACTTTCAGAGAATCCCAGAATGGTTTGGGTTGGAAGGGACCTTGAAGACCATCCAGTCCCACCTCCTGCCATGGGCAGGGACACCTTCCACTAGCCCAGGTTGCTCCAAGCCCCGTCCAACCTGGCCTTGGACACTTCCAGGGATGGGGCAGCCACAGCTTCTCTGGGCAACTTGTGCCAGGGCCTCCCCACCCTCACAGCCAAGAATTCCTTCCCAATATCCCATCTATCCCTGCCCTCTGGCACTGGGAAGCCATTCCCCCATCCTGTCCTTCCAGGCCCTTGTCCCAAGTCCCTCTCCAGCTCTCCTGGAGCCCGTTTAGGCACTGGAAGGGGCTCTAAGGTCACCCTGGAGCCTTCTCTTCTCCAGATGAACACCCACAGCTCTCCCAGCCTTGCTCCAGAGAAGATGGGCTGAAATCTTCCTGATTTCCATTTCAACAGATGCAGAATATTGTTTTATATGAGACAAGTTTTAAATATATTAAAAAAAAAAAAAAGACATTGAATTTCAAATGAAAAGAAGAAGAAAAAAAAAAGGTAATTAAGGCATGTCTGAGGGTTTGATATAAGCCTGGAATGTAACTGAAAGTGGAAAAGGATTTTACATCAGCTCTTCCTTGCCCAGATCCCAAATGAGCCCCTGGCTGCCCTGGGCTCTGGAGGTTTCCTGTGCTCTGATCATCACATTGTACCGGGTTCAGAAGTGCCCTGGCAGGAGAAATGGATCAATAGCACCAATGACATGTGAGTCTGTGGTAAAATTCCCTGCTAATTTTATTTTTGAAGTCCTTGCAAAACAGCACTGAAAGATGCATTGACAGGAACAAGGGGCAAAGGGCAGCTCTGTCCCCTGTCCTGTGCCCAAGGCACCTCAGGGTAGGGACTCACCACCTCCAGCTGTGTGTGGGACCCCCTGAGTGGCCTGGTGTGGGCACAGTTCCCTGAGGATGGGATTTGGGTTTTCCTGCTGTCACCTGTGTGTCACAGCTGGTTGGACCTGCCAGGAAGCCAAGGAGCTGTTGAGCCCCTTTAGGGAGCACTGGCTGCTGCTGCCAGGGTGGGAATGAATATTCATGGCCATTATTATGCAGTCTGCACCCCATCTAGGTATTATCTGTTAAAAAAATAATTAGTAAATCTGAACTCATCTCTCCAGCTTGAGTCACAAAATCGAGTCCAAATAAAAAGTGGTTAAAAACAGCCGAGGTGACAGACGGTGTCCTCGGCACAGCTGCTGCTTCCCCCAGCAGTGTAAAACCCCCAGTTCCCCAGGGAGAAGCAGCAGACGGGTGTCACAGACATGGCTGTGTGTTAAAACCACAGTTCCATGGATATTTGGATATCCAGAGGAGACTGAAGGAGTGTTCAGGGCCCTCCTGCTCAGATTGACAGCAGGAGGAGCAGCCACCCCCAGGAGCTGCTCCCACAGCTCTCAGCCCTCAGCCCTCTGACCCCAGACAGTTTCTGAGACACTTCTGAGAATTCCTCACAAGGCTTTTTTTCACAAGCCCTCACAGGCTTTTTATTTCTCCTGACTCACAAACCAACAGAAATCAAGGTCAGAGCGTGAATGGCCAAGCTTTTCTGCAGTTTAAATTCTCATCTTTTGCTGTCTGAGATGTGGAAAGTCTGAGTGATACAACGAGGGAAGTGCTGATACCACAAATCACTTGAACCAGGCAAAGGTCAAGAAAGCAGACTGTGAAGACATTTAGAGGGGACCAAACAAGTCCAGTTCAACTGGCAGGATGATGGTGGAGGAATCCACATCTTACCAAAGATACGTCAGTATTAATTTTAGATTCCTTGCAGTCATGCAGGGATCAGACATGGGAATCATTTCCGAGCTCATTTTCTCTCTGTGTGTGGTATTGCTGATTGCAGGTGAAGTTCTGGGCAGCATAAAACAGAGTAGAAATCAAACAACACAAAGGACTGTGTCCTACCTGCTGCAGATTCTTTGTCCCAACCTACATTTGTATTTTTTAAATTAGAGTGGCCTTACTTGGCAAATGCACCCAGTATTTCTCACCCTCAAAAGAATTGGGCAGACAGAAGGTTGCTATAATCAGTTAAGATATGAAAAATCTAAAAGATGGGAGAGTTGGATTCAAGGTGAAATGAATCAGAGGGTATCCTGTAGAGATTTATGGAATTACAAAGTGAAGAGCAAGAGACACCGAAGCTGACACCTGATCTGCCTTGCTGTTATAAAACACCAGTTTCTTACACAAAATTAATTTTACTTCTGCCTTATTTTGTTCTACTCCAGAACAAGCCTCCCATGGAGTGAAGCATTTCATCCCGCAATAAGAGCAGTTGAGATATCCATGGAAAAGGACCTGACAGAAATCCTCCCGTGAGCCCACAGGTGGTGGTGTCTCCAGCCTCCAGCCCACTCCCCTTCCGTGGGGATGGCCATGGTCTGGTCCCATGGATGCTTTGGAGCAGGGCACCACTGGGGTCATGGGCTCCACAAGACCAAATAAAGAAAGAAATTACATTAAATCCAGCACTTCCAGCAATGTCAATATAATATCCTTACATGCTGTATCAGGTTACAGCAAACAGGGCAGGCAGACGCTCCTGCACCACAGTAAAATTCCACGATTAACTAACTGGGTTTGTAAGAACTAATCCCAACTGAGAGGCTTTTCTCCCCAACAGCTGAGGGGATGATCAGAAGAGATTGACAGAATAATGTACAAATAAGGCCCCTGTAAACTGTATTTCCCAAAAAGAGCCTGTCTGGGCTTTTGTACAATCGAGAAGAGTTAGAAACTCAGCATTTAGGGACGTCCCAAAGGCATCACAGGACAAGAAGAAAAACTAAAAGGAATCACTGAGGTTGGAAAAGTCCTCCCAGCCCATGGAGTCCAACCTGTGCCCAATCCCCACCTTGTCACCCAGCCCAGAGCACTGAGTGCCACATCCAGTCCTTCCCTGGACACTTCCAGGGATGGGGACTCCACCACTGCCCTGGGCAGCCCCTCCAACGCCTGACAACCCCTTCCAGGGAGAAATTCATGCTGGATTCAGGTCAGTGCAGGAAGGGGGAAACATCCCTGAGGACACCAGGCAAAATCCTGCCACACATTCCTTTATCCTTTCCGTTGGAAATTACTCACTTTCAGCCAAAAGAATGGGAAATATAAATTAGTAACTGTGCCCCAAACTGCCAACACAGAAATTAGAATTACTTAAAACATCATTAAATTATGCTTTGGTGTTTATTCCATTTTGCTCATGATCTCATTTTTCTCTCCATTACAGTCACAGAAATAAATTATTTAATTCCTCCAGCCTGTGCCGCACATAAAGCACTGCCCTTGGAAGCTATGGAATGTATATGTTAATCAGCTCAGGGGCTGCCTGGGCCATTCCCAGCCCTCTTAATTTGTTAATTTGTCATTCTTGATCACACATCTTTAGAACAGATCACTGTACTCACAGGGGTGGGCAGGCAGCTCCCCTGCCAGGGGGGCCTTGGATCAATCTTCTCATTGCAGGTGAAATGTATTTTCTGAATAAATTCCAGGTCTGCTTTGTGTTTTCTGTAACTTTTCCCATTTTGGGAATTAATTAATATTAGTGATTGCAAGAGCAGGTAGAGCTTTGAATCAACATAAAGAAACACTATTGACAGCGTAAATGAAATACAGAACTGGTGCTACTGGGAACAGCCAACTGTTTTCTAGGCCTCCTAATTCATCACCCTTTGAAAACAAAATTTTGCTCAGTCTCAGACCCAGAGATCTCAAGCAGCATGTTCATAAGAGCAGCATTTTCCTGCTGCTTTGCTCTGGGACTGGTGGCTTGTGTTGCTGTTTAGTTTGGTATTGATTTCTTTGTGTTTTAAAATCATCTGGAGCAAATTGTCCCTGAGTGAGTCTCTTAACACGAGCTACGCTGTGCCCTGGGTGTCCCTGGGTTCAGACACACGAGGTGCTGAAGTGGCTGCTCCTTTCTGGGTTTCTCTCCAGCAAAACTAAAAGGATGCTGTGCATGGATTGCAAGGCTGATGAATTACAAATACGTGCTCATGTTCTATTCACAGCACAGCACATGTAGCTGCTTTCTTTGAAACAGAGTAATTTGGGGTGTTTGATCACCTGTACCCTGCCAGAACAACACAAAAGTCTCACTAGAAGAGCAATAGAATCACAGAATCGTTTAGGTTGGGACAGACCTTTCAGATTATTGAGTTCAACTGTTCTCCAGCACTGCCAAGGCCACCACCAACCTCTGTCCCCAAGCTCCACATCCACAGGGCTTTTAAATCCCTCCAGGAGCAGGTACTCCAACAGTTCTTCAGGAAAACATCCAGCATATTGCCAACCAAGGACCAACTCTTCCACCTGCCCCTGGGCAGTGAAGAGGGACTCCTACATTTCTTAAATTTTATCAGAAAGCCACCAAGTAATAAGAAAGACCAGGGCCAACACACCACTGCCCAAAAGGCATCTTCACATCCGGAGTTCCCTGTTCCTCTTGACCAGCCTTCAGACCACTTCTTTCCATCTCTGCAAGTGAGCTAATATCCAACTGCTTCCCCTGCAAACAAGGATTTTGGGACCCCAACTGCACCAGGAGTTCTCCTGGAGCCAGACACCACCTTGCTCCAGTCTCTCCTTGGCTTCTGACACATCCCAGCCCTTCCAGCTGCTCAGGCCGGAGCAGTGAAGGATTTAATAGACACAGGGATGATTCGATGCTTTCCAGCAGCTGAAACAAAATGGGAAGGGAGCCAGGCAGAGCTGATAATTAGAGAATAAATTCACACTCAATAACAGAGCCCAGCAGCAGAAAACCCCAGACAGATCAAGCTGGAATGAGAGAACAGGTTGTTTCATCCTCTCATTTCTTTTATTCACAAAGTAGAAAATTACTCTTCCCCTCAAAACACTCCCTCAAAACTCTGTTCTTGGAGGTGTGGGTGGTGGGAAGAACAGATTCCTTACATCCTCCCCAGGTCACCTTTCCAGCTGGAGGCTGTTTAAAGGTCTCTCCAGGTGAGCTTTGCAGTGACTCTAATGAATTTGGAAGTATAAAATATTTTCTACTCAAATGTAAGAAATGCAGCCAAATTTCAGCTGTGCAGAGCAGGAGGAACCTGCTGGGACAGCCCTGTCAGGAAGGAGGGCACAGCAGGACACAGAGGTGGAGGAAATGCCCCTCCTGCAGCTCATCCTGCAGCCCCACACCATCCATTTCCCTCGAGTCCACAGCTTTGGTCATCCTGGAGAATGATCTACAAGCAGAATCCCAGCATGGTTTGGGTTGGAAGGGACATTAAAGCCCATCCAGTCCCACCTCCTGCCATGGGCAGGGACACCTTCCACTAGCCCAGGTTGCTCCAAGCCCCGTCCAACCTGGTCTTGGACCTTAATTTTCAACATTTTCAATTTTTTCAAATTTGCTATTTTTCAATACTCAGGTGGGACCTGCTCCACCCCCATGATTGACTCCATCCAGTGACCTCCCAGCGAGTTCCTTCATCCCAAACACAACGTGATGACCCGCAAGCGTGTGCAAGAAGGACTCGGTAGCACATTCAATAATGAGCTTTACTACAACTAATGACTTTCCTTCAATAATTACTTCCCTTGTTTTGAATTAGGAACTGTGAATTCACTGATAAATGGGCCCATTTCAAAGATTCATTCCCACTGTAGCTCCTGCAGTTTGGTGTTTGTGAAGTGATGCTTTTTTGGTGATTTTCTCCTGCAGCCCAGGGGGGGAGAAGCCCATTCCCCCATCCTCACACCCCAGGATGCAGCAGAGCCTCTCATGGTTTCCAAAGACCAGAGTTAATTACTAATACCTAATTAATGTAGTTATTAATCTAAACAGTGGCACAGAGAAGCTGTGGCTGCCCCATCCCTGGAAGTGTCCAAGGCCAGGTTGGAGTAACCTGGGCTAGTGGAAGGTGTCCCTGTCCATGGCAGGGTGTGGGACAGGATGAGCTTTAAGGTCCCTTCCCACCCAAACCATTCCAGGATTATGCCATGTGTCACACACAGCCACATGTGTGCACGCAAAGAGTATTTTACAAATCTCTTTTTCAACTTTTCCCAGTTCTCAAGTTATCCCAACCCCTGTCCCACCTGTCTCCTGTATTTTCCCTTCCTCCCCCCTCTCCAGTGTTTGCAGGTGATTTATTACACCCCAGCTTCCACAACAGGAGGAATAAATTCCTGACACGGAGTCTTTTCACGGAGCCTTTCCCAGGTTCAGTGTGAGCACATAGGGTGTGAGAAGTTAATCCTTTCAAGGCACATTTCCCTGTGTCCCCAAGGAGAGGATCAAGGGCTCTGTGTTTCAGAGCTCACCGATCATGTTAAAAACCATTCCATTCACTGTGGATACCTCTGATGTCTCACTGAATGGAATGGGATCTACCCAGGAACTCCAGGTCCTTTCCCCCTTATCACTGGCGTGATGGGGGAGTGAAGGCCACAGGAGCTGGGGGACAGGGCCATAGCTGTGGGACACAGCCCACAGGGAGCTGAGGGTCTGTGCCTCCAAAAACCCCCCTGCACACAGGGAAAGGGGCAAGAAAGGCACAGTTCTGCCTTGCCTTTGAGGCCAATCAATTGTGGGATCAATTAAACAATCTGCTGAGCTATGGGAGCAACAACCTTGCTGACACTCATTTGCTCCTCCAAGCTAATCAGTTTTATTGCCAAACTGCTTGCAGACCCTTCAGTGAAATACATGCATTTTACTTAACTCAGAACTGTTTTCGGGGGTTTTTTTCGGTTTTGTTGTTTTGTTTAGCTTTGGTTTTGAATCTATTTCATGGTTGCTAATTCAAAGCTTTTTATTTTATTATTATATTTCATTTATAACCTATGGCACAGGTTGCCCAGAGAAGCTGTGGCTGCCCCATCCCTACAAGTGTCCAAGGCCAGTTTGGACGGGGCTTGGAGCAACCTGGGCTACTGTCCCTGCCCATGGCAGGGAGCAGAATGAGATGAGCTTTAAGGTCCCTCCCATCCCGAACCATTCTGTGATTCCATGTTCACTTAATCAGTTTACAGAGATCCCTGAATGTGGGACCTTCCATCCGAAATCAATTTTAGGGAGCACATGCACTGAAATACCAGATATCTGTGTGTTCACAACCACAGAGCAAAGCACTTTGTTAATTTATTCAGTATTAGTTAGAAGAGACATAGAAATGTTTCTTACCTTCATTTGACCCTTTCTGCTGCTTTGCTGAAGGCAGAGGATGAGCTGTGAGCTGCAAGCTTTGAATCCTCACAATGTGCTTCTCTGGGATGGAGCTGTATTTGTCCCTGGGAAACAGTTCTCTGTCTCCTGGAAGTCCTTCACCTCCTCCTGCCTTTTCATCACGGGTGCTTCCCAGGTTGGATGGAGACCTTTGGATCCAAGGGGAAGGGACGTTTTAATTTTTCATTTCTCACAGGAATTAGAAGGGAATTGAGAGTTTTTCCACGAGTGTTCACTTTTATTGAAGCAAAATGTCCAACACCCCAATAAAGCACATGAACCTGCACCTCTGAGCACCTCCCCGTGCTGACCCTGCACCTCCCACTGCTGCCCTTGGCACCACCAAGGAGCTGGACACCAGGGCTGGGAGGTGTCTGTGCTGCTGGGAGCTGAAACAGAGGGCTTTTCCTAATTAACTGTCCTGGAGAACTGATGGAACTCTGTGGGTATTGAGAAAGAGAGAAGAGTAAGGAGCTCAAGCACATCCTCTGTGCTCTGGTGATGCTTTATGGGACTTTACTGGTACATGGAAAGGGCAAAGAAATGACTCCCAAATACCCTGGTACAAAAAAAAAAAAAAAAAAGGCCGAGTCTTGTTCTCTTTTCTCATTGAACCACATTAAAAGATTAATAATGGAGATGTGATCTCCAGGAAAGGGCCCCTGGGATTTCCATTAAGCAGCCTCTAAGCCCAACGAGATCAGCAGCACTACTAAACCAGCTTTCTGTGATCCTCACAACAGAGACTGAAGCCTTCAAGCAGCCCACAAGATTAAAGAAATTACTTCCATAAAGCATAATCTGCTCCCCTTCCCAGACCTGGCTTAGCCACACAGTCAATCAGGGAAGAATATTTTCTCCTACTGAGAAAAAAATGTCTTTACAGTGAAACTTCTTTGCAAAAATGAGAATTTCCAGTGATAACAAAATCCAATTTCCTTTGATCTGGCTTCCGCAGGACATTTGACTGCAGGCTGGGTGTTGTAAACTTTTTCTGAACCCTCTCAAGCCCGGGGTGAGCTCAGGCCCTGCCTTCTGGTTTCTGTGGCAGGGTGAAGAGCGAGTCCCTCTCCCAGCACCTGCATTTCAATGAAATCTAATGCACCCCGAGGGTGCATTAGATCACAAACTTGACACTTTCTAACCAGCTACAGAGAAAAACTGCTTTTCTGTTATGAAACAAACTCCATTTCAATTTGTCTGAAAGAACAAGAAATCTACCTGGAAATTATTCCAGGCTGCCACATTCCTGAAGTGTCTCAAGGCCAGGTTGGATGGGGCTTGTAACAACCCCAGTTGTGGAAGGTGTCCCTGTCCGTAGCAGGGGCTGGGACTGGATGGGTTTAAGGTCCCTTCCCATCCAAACCATCCCATAATTCCATGATTCTATGCCCTCAAACCACATTGTGCTTTCCACCCACAGCCACGTGCGTTGGAAGTGTCAAGAACCTTCTCCAGGCCACAATATTTCAACCAGATGTGTCCCCAGCATCTGGCACTGTCCCTGAGCTGAGCAGCCGCCGCTGCCCTCACACCACGGCATTCCCAGGGCAAGGGCAGGAGGGAAACAACCAGGAGACTCCATTACAACCAAAGATTAAACATTCCTTCTGCAGGTTGTGAGAAAGATTAATGTGCACAGAGTTGTTGAATTAGTGCCCCAGTTAATCGAGGACTGGAGAGTTGCACAGCTTCTATATGCACAGTTAGGTACATATGGTATGTAAATGAATAATAATAGAATGATATTTCTTCTAGTCCTAAACAGCAAAGTCACTGTTAATTGTGTTTGAATGTAAAATGGCCTTTACCAAAGGGTCACCTGACGAGTCCCCAGACAGTGGGGCTGTGCTGGCCTGGTGGCTGACTCTTTGATCCCTTCACTGCCACAGCCAGTGGAATGCAGGGAGAGGGAAGTACCACCAGTTAAAATTTAGGTTTTAAATACCCCTTTCATCCCCACCTGGAGCTGGCTGACGTCAGGCTTGGCTTTGGTGCAGCTCCTTCAAATCTGGTGGCCCAGAGGAGGGTTTGGTGGGAGCAGAGCTCCACAGCCCCAGGCTGGGCAGAGCCACTTTGCCTCGTCCTTCTTCACCTTCCTGTTTAACCAGAGCCACGAGGCTTCAAACGTCAGGTTTGGAGGTTTTTAAATTATTGCAGCCAAGTTGACCAAGAGAAAAAGAGGGAAGTTGGGCACCCAGATCCACAAAGCCAAGGGGAGGGAACAGTGGTGTTGCTGGGTGGGACCAGGACGTGCCTCTGGCTGGGACATCACTGGTGCTAAAGGCAAAGTAAGAGCATTTTAGGAGGAACAGCAAGATTTTGGGTAAAGGGTTATGGAGGAGGGATGCAGGAAAAAGAGCTTCACTTAATACACACTTCCAGGTGTTGCAGAGGGACGGAAGAATCAATCTGACAGAACTCTCACAGGAGTAAAAGGCTCCAGGGATCCAGCTCAGCTGGGAAGGAGCAGCTTGGACAGGAGGGTGAGGGAGATTTGGAGATTTTTGTTTCTGCAAGTGGCACAATGACAATAAAAATGGGCATTACAGGAGAGGGAGGCAAATCTAAACCCCAAAGTTGGAAAACAGTTGTTGCCTGGCCCATGGGGGTTCTTATCCCACTGGGCACTGTGGGATTTTGGGGCACCAACCTCCATGGCAAGATGGGAAAACTGTGCCAAGGAGACTTTCTACTTATGGTAGGATAGAAAGAAGGAAAATATAGTAATTCAGGGAGATGAGAGAAGGTGACAGGCAATGGCTGCACAAAGAGAAGGGTCTTTGCTCAGCCCTTCACTGTGTCAGGAACCAGGAAACTGAAATGTCCAACTGGAAATCACAGTCCAACCAAAATGAGAAGCAGCACCTTAAAACCAGGGAGTTTTTTTCCTGGGATCTGCCACATTCCCACCCCGAGGGAGTGTGAAGAGGAGCAGAGGCACCAGCTGTGGGGAGCAGCTCATCTCCATCACCCCCACTTCACCTCCTGCTTAATTGGCTGTGACAGCAGCGATTCCTTGTCTGGGATAAATGAAGTGTCAGGTTTGTAGGACAGGGCTGTGGCAGCAGCTGTGTGCTCACCTCCCAGCTGTATGCTCACCCTCACAGCAGCAGCCAGGGAAAACCAGCTCTGGAAGCATTGCAGGAAAGGAGTCTAAAGGCAAAATTTTATTTGCCTTGTATCTCCAATGTCCTTCTCCAGCATCCTCTGGTTAGGCATTTAACCATTTCCAAGACAGGCAGCCAAAAGCCCACCAGTGACTGTAAATGTCTCCGAGGACAACTTTGGAAGGTCCGAGATGTTCCTGTGGGAAACACAGACCTGGTTAACACAATGAGGAGACATTTCTGGCTGGAGCTCTCCTGCTCTCAAAGAGCAAAGGTAGCTTCAGTGGCAAGTCTAGAAAGACCTTGCTAATTAAATGGGCTTATTATTTCCTGAGCTCTGGTTAATCACCCTTTTAAAGCCTCTGTTTGCTAACTGAATGCTCCATTCCTATCAGGAGATGAAGGGAACGAGGAGCTGTTGGAAACGTTGATTATCCATGTGGATAAGGACACTGGGCTCCCTAATGAATCTGGGAGATGAGAAATTTATATATACCCTAAATCAGTCACCTGTTTTGTTGTCCCTCTTTATGGGGATTTCCCACAGTTCCCTTGGCAGTGGGTGTTGTGTGAAATGGGCTCCTCAAGACCATCGTCTGCTCATGGTGGCTGCAGCACTGGGCAAACATGGGGAGGAATCCCAAAATGATTGGGGTTGGAAGGGACCTTAAAGCTCATCCCATTCACCCCCTGCCATGGGCAGGGACTCCTTCAACTATGCCAAGTGCTCCAAGCCCCATCCAACCTGGCCTTGGATACTTCCAGGGATGGGGCAGCTTCTCTGGGCGACTTGTGCCAGGGCTTCACCACCCTCACAGCCAACAATTCCTTCCCAATACCCCATCTATGCCTGCCCTCCAGCAGTGGGAAGCCATTCCCTTGTCCTGTCCCTCCAAGGCCTTGCAAACAGTCTCTCTCCATCTTTCTGTTTGGCTCCTTCAGGTCCTGGAAGACCACAATTAGGTCCCCCCAAAGCTTCTCTTCTCCAGGCTGAACAATCCCAACTCTCCCAGCCTTTCCTCCCAGCAGAGCTGCTCCGTCCCTCTGATAATCCTGGTGCCTCCTCTGGACTCGCTCCAGCAGCTCCATGTCCTTGCTGTGCTGCTCCCCAGGGCTGGAGGCAGCTCTGCAGGGGGGTCTCACCTGAGCGGGTGTGTCCAGGCAGTTCTGCAAGAGCTGTTCCAGTGGTGGAGCCCACGTTGCAAGGCGGTGGCTTTGCTAAATAGCCAGGCAGGTTTGAAACAAAATACCCCTATTTTGATTCCCCAAGCATAAATTATCAGTTACAACATAATTGTGGCGAGAGGCAGAAAAACAAAAGTTAAACGAGTTAAAGTGTAAACACAGGCAGGTTTTGAAAAAGATAAGTGTGAAGTAAATGAACCAAAACTGGCTTAAACACAGGGGAGAGCAGATAATCGAGTTCAGGAATTAGAGTGAAAAACAGGAGATGGAGTTTGGAAGGACGTCTGCTGACAGCATACAAAGGATCAGGAAAGTCGAGTCGAGGATAATCCCATCCCAGCAGGATTTGTGCAGAGGGCTGGACCACAAACACTCAGGGCTATTTCTCCTCTCCCTGTTATTTGCTGTTCAGTGCTGTCACATTTCCTGTGTGGTGATGAGTTTCATCTGAGCTGTGGAACAATGGGAGCTTGGGATGGATCATGGCAGAGCAACCAGGTGCCTTAGCACGGTGAGAACAGGCCCTCCCCCCCGCCAGCCTCCAGCAACAGCTGCTTCCACAACAATCAAAAATTCAGCTCTAGAGTTTAAATTGAATGACACATTTACTGTGGGTATCTGGTGTTTGGGGCAGTGTGGGCACAGGGGACTGAAAGGTAAAACTGCCCAGCCAATGCCTGCAGTGGGTTCAGAGCAGCAGGGGTCACAGAATCATTTGGAAAAGCCATCTGAGCCCATCAAGTCCAACCATTCCCCAGCACTGCAAGGCCACCACTAACCCACTTCCCCAAGTGCCACATCCACCATTTTTTAAACCCTTCCAGGGCTGGGGACTCTGCCCCTGCCCTGTGTTTCTGCTGTTTTTCCTGCTGCAAGTCCCAGAGCACTGTGAGTGGAGAGGGAGCAGAGGAGGTGGCAGAGGCAATATCATTTTTCCTGCTGGTGCCCATAACACGGAATGATTTCCAATTTGTCAGCATTCATTCCCAGTGCTCCGCTCTGACAGGGCTGTACCAGAGCTAATGTGTTGCAGGTGGATTGCAAATGCTTTTACATCAGCCTGCGCCCAGCAAGGGATCAGACTGAGCTGGGTGGTTTCATATCTGCTGCTCCCGGGGATGGGAATGTTGGCATGTGGCTGTAGCTGTTCCCTCAAAGCAGCGGGGCCAGCAGGGCCCAGCACAAGCTTTCTCCACCAGCAAGGGCTTGTAACTCTGCTGCTGCCTGCTGTGGGGAGATAAACCAGCTCAGGGGGGAGGGCACACACTGGAGCCATGCCTGGCACCCCTGCCAGCACCCAGGTTCACATGGAATATGTGATTCTGTGGGTAGGGCACGGCCAACTCCTCGCGTGGGGCTGTGCTCACTGTTATGGACTCTGTTAGTGGTGCTACCAAATGATCACAGAATCTCCTGAGCTGGAAGGGACCCACAAGGATCATCCAGTTCAACCCCTGGCCCTGCCCAGGACACCCCAGCAGTCCCACTCTGTCCCTGAGAGCAATGCTCTTGAGCTCTGGCAGCCTTGGTGCTGTGCCTGCTGCCCTGGGGAGCCTGTTCAGTGCCCGACCACCCTCCGGGGGAAGAAGCTTTTCCTGAGATCCAACCTAAACCTGCCCTGACACAGCTCCAGCTGCTCTCTGGGTCCTGTCACTGGACGTGCTGGTTCATGAGATAATTTAACGTTAAAGAGAAAAAAGTCTGCCCAGAGTAAAACTTGGGAAATTCAGGTGTTCCTGGGCAAAATACTGGTGGTGCAGCCCAGTGGCTACAGCAAAAAAAAAGGGGTCTTTGCTCCCAAGGGCTCGACAGGCAGCATATCCAGCAATTCCAAGCTCTGGCAAACTGAGCCACAGCCTCCAGAGAGGGAAAAGAATCTGTGTGGGGAAAGCGGTTATTTCTTAATGACTCTGAAATGCCTCCAGCCACTGCCTTAGCAAAGAGGTAGCTCAGGTGGTGCCACTCCCTGCTCCCTGTTCCTGTCTGCTCTAGTGAGCAACAAAGTCAGGACCAAGCCCACACGCCTTGAGTGGGTGGCTGGGGGACCCATAATCCTCCATTACCTTTTCCTTGTTTTTCAGTGCTGTTCAGGCCCCATCTCCATCATCTCCCTGTCCCTTAGGCTCAGCAGAGTCAAGCCCCTTCTCCTCTCCCAACCCCTCATTAGCTGAGTTTCTGTCTCCATGGAAGAGAAGAGCATCTTCTTTAACTAAAACATTTCCGTGGAATGCTGAGAAGATGCAGTATGAAGGCATATTGTCTATTTTCTTATTAAAAGAGTCATGTGAGAAGTCCAAGGAAGAAGTGGAGCTATTTCATATTTCATTGATTCGACTCCCAGCAGCACATGAGACACAAGAGGCTGCTTTGGGAATTATTCTGGCTCTGAAGCATCAACTAAAGGTGGCTCAATTCATTATTATTTTCTAAATTTTGGACTGATGTCACTATATTCATATATTTCTATGATATATCTCTCACATATTCATTTGCTGTAGATGCCAGACTCCAGCTGTAAACCCAACACACGGATGGGATAATTACTGTTACTCACAGCAGCAGCAAAGACCATTCAATAAAATATATATATTTAGCATATATATATTTAGCAGGCAGAATAAATGTTTGTTTATAGAAATAGAAATAAAACCCATGTGCAAAACCATCTGCTTCTGTCATTGCTGTCAGGGGGAGCTGAGTTACTACCATCCACCCAACCCTCAGCTTCACCACAGGTTTGCATCTCTGTGATTGGAATTATCAAGGGCATCATCCAGGATGGGTTATCCAGTTTCTTTTGTTTTACTTGGCTGTCTTTTTATTTGATTGGGAATCAGACTGGAGCTGCCTGGACTGAAAAGCAATGTTTCTGATTCCCTTGGACTGGAATCAGCTTCATGCAGCAGGTTCCCCTGGCAGCCCTTAGGATGCTCATATAGGAGCCCTCGGTCCCCACAGGCACTGGGGCTGATCCTACAGCGTGCCCCAGTCAAGGAATACATTGATTTTTGCCCATTGGTCCCATTGCTGGGAGCCAGACTGCTAAATAAACATCCAAGGGGCACTGGGAGAAAAGAGGTGGGATTAGGAATATAATGCCTTGTCTCCCTGAGCGTTTCAGACAGCCCGGTGCAGGAATGCTCATCATCCTGTCCGCTGCTTCAAAACAAGTATATTAAAGAAAACACCTTATCCTGTCCAACACTACCAAACTTCAGCTGGGGAGCACAAAGGGTTTATCACCACAAAGGTTTGTCGTGGAAAGACAATCACAAGCTACTTATACAGCCTAAGAAAGAGCAGAAACTCTGCCAGGGGAAATAAACTCCTTCCTTCTCGCAGTGCCAGCCCAACAACCAGGATTAAAAGCAGCCAGAAATATGGACAGAGAGCTAGAGACGTATTTTTCCCGCAGAGAGAATTCCTGCCCAAAGCCCTGAGGAATATGAAACCAGCTCTGGGAGGATCCTGCCTCTGAGAACGAGACGGGTTTGTGGTGCCTCTTTGTATCCAGCACAGGAATGGATAAATTGGAGCTGGGATGGAAACCCACCAGTCCTCCTCCTGAACTTGTTTCAGCTTTCGCTTTGCATTCTGCATGATTTGTGTCGTAATTCCCAAGGTACATCCCAAAGTAAACAGTCTCACAGCTTTTTTTGTTTTGCTCTTCCCCGGGATCTCCCCTGTGGCAAAACTTTTCTCCTGGCAGAGGACAAGTGTGGAATACTTAAAGAGAGCAACAAAACTGAGAGGAAAATATTGCCTTTTCACTTCCCAGCCTTCACTTTGGAGAACAACAAACTCAGAACTCCCCATTCACAGTGCAGGGGACCCCCATGATGAGCATGGGGACACACACACCCCTGTTGTAAAGGGCAATCCCTTCTTTTAATGGCAGTATTCCATGCTGGACTGCCTTAGGGGAAGGCTCAGAGAGCTGTGTGAGCAAAAGGTGCCTTTGGAAAGACCTGAGGCCCTGCTCCTGGATAAAGCAGATCCCCAGAAAATTCCTTTTTCAATGCATGGCTCTGGTGTCCCACTGGGAGACCTGGGAAATCCACAGGATCAAGAGGCTTCTGCAGGGCCTTACTTTTTCATTTAACATTTTCCTGCCCACAATTAAATGAATGTGCTGCCGTAAATCAGATGTTGGAACATGGGAACTCCACCTGAAATGCCTTGGACAAGATCCCTGAGGAAAACATGAATCTCAGAATGGTTTGAGTCAGAAGGGACCTTAAAGCCTATCTCATTCCACCCCCTGCCATGAGCAGGGCCAGCTTCCCCTATCCCAGGTTGCTCCAAGCCCCCTCCAACCTGGCCTTGGACACTTCCAGGGATGGGGCAGCCACAGCTTCTCTGGGCAACCTGTGCCAGGGCCTCCCCACCCTCACAGCCAAGAATTCCTTCCCAATATCCCATCTATCCCTGCCCTCTGGAGGTGGGAAGCCATTCCCTCTTGTCCTGTCCCTCCAGGCCCTTGTTCCCAGTCCCTCTCCAGCTCTCCTGGAGCCCCTTTGGGCACTGGAAGGGGCTCTCAGGTCTCCCTGGAGCCTTCCCTTCTCCAGGTGAACACCCCCAGCTCTCCAAGCCCGGCTCCACGGCAGAGGGGCTCCAGCCCTTGGGGCATCTCACGGCCTACCCTGGACTTGGTACAGCAGCTCCACGTCCTTCTGCTGTTGGGGGCCCAGTTGTGGACACAGGGCTCCAGGTGGGATAAACAGAATAATTTACAGAACAAACCGTACCCATGCATTACATGGAAGCCAGGAGCGGGATATTCCTGCTCTTCATTTCCATGTTGGAATCTGTAGTTTGCTTTGTTTTTTAAATAAAAAGTCAAAATAGATATTTTTTAAAAAACTGCCCAAAGCAAATCCTTTCATTTTTAAGCAGCTCAGGGCTCTGCTTTCCCCAAGGCATCCCAGGCAATAGAGCTTTTGGTGTAGCAATTCCAGGGGCTGACTTTGTTCATGGCAGCTACAGAGACTCCAGTAAAACAGAGCAGTGGCAGAGATTGGAAGGATTTACTCATTTTTAGCTGGTGAAAAGCCAAAGCTTCCATCAGTACTTCAACTGTGCTTCTCTGCTCTCATTGTCAGAGCAGAGAGACCATCAGTGCTGCTTTGCTGAGACCTTTCATCGCTCATCAGCAAAGGTCATTCATTTCTGACTCAACCAACACCCACCAGTGACTGGAATACAAAGGAATTAATTTTCGGTCAGCAGCACTAAGGTGCTGCAGGTTCTCAGGTGAAAAGCGCAGCAGTGGCTGCAGGAGCAGCAGCCTCAATGTCTGCACTCTAAATAGTGTCCTCACCTACACAGAGCGGGGTGTTGCACAGCTGAGCCCATGGAACATGCTCCATGTGAGCAGATCCTGCCCCAAAGCCACTGAAGATCAATGGAAAGGCTCAGAGGTGAATTCAGACCTGCTGAGCACCCACGTTGCCTTGCAAAGGGAAGCGCAGAGCAGCTCCCCCACACCTACAGCCCTGAACCAGCACATCCTGGAGGTCTTGGGATGGGAATTATCCCAAGGGAAAAAAGTTACAGCATCCCTTTTAAGCAAACTGCTTTGAGCCCAGCACATGGAGATTGCCAGGGCTGAGAGAGAGGTCTGCTTAGAATCAGGGAATCACAGATACCTGAGGCTGCAGAGGTCCTCTGAGTACAACCATTCCCAGCACTGCCAAGGCCACCACTGACCCATGTCCCCAAGTGCCACATCCACATGGCTTTTAAACTCCTCTAGGAATGGGACTCCACCACAAAACACCCAGAGGTATTGCCTTTAACCATGGGCAAGTTTTGGCACAGCTACTTCCATATCTTTGTCCGTGTTCCCCCACCCTGAGCTCTCCTCACTCTGAAATCCCCATCAGGTGCTGCAGGGAAGAGGATTTCCCCTGGTCTTGGAACATCACAACTACTCTGGCTATGTTTTGAGAACACATGAGCAGCTTTTGTTTAAAAATAAAAACATACAGTGGCAATTTGTAAGATCTGCGTGGAAGATCCAGACAGATCAACCTCCAGTTGACTGGGTATGAATTATTAAATCAATATTTTATTCTTTCAGGAGAAAAAACATCACATCTGAGGGAAAAATTATTTTTAATACAAACAAAACACAAGCCTTGAAAGTCTCAGCCTCCCATGCTTACAATCACAGTCTTCTCAGATGGAGAAGGTCTTTATTAAAAATGCTTTTTAAAGTTAAATATATTCTTGTTTTTCAGCTTCTGTTCCAAGCAGAAGCACTGCTTTCCTGTGATTCCAGGGAAAGGTTTTCTCTTCAAAGTAGAGAAAAAAAAGGGAAATGTATTTAAATGACATTTGGTTTCATTGGGTAAAGCCTGATTTAAGAATCCCAGACTGGTTTGGTTGGAAGGGACCTTAAAGCCCATTCAGTTCCACCCCCTGCATGGGCAGGGACACCTTCCACTAGTCCAGGTTGCTCCAACCTGGACTTGGACACTTGCAGGGATGGGGAAGACACAGCTGCTCTGGGCATTTTGTCTGGTTAACCCCAAAGTGGTTTCATTGGTTCAAACCCAATGATGGCCAAAGCAAAATTGATTCCAACAGGTAAATGTGGAAAAATTAATTTATAAGGGTTTAGACCAGTCCTTACAGCTCAGAAACTCGTATGTGCAGTAGAACTGGAGACTCCAATTGCATTGAACGGCTGCCTGAAT
This sequence comes from Oxyruncus cristatus, assembly GCA_013399855.1. Taxonomy (NCBI): domain Eukaryota; kingdom Metazoa; phylum Chordata; class Aves; order Passeriformes; family Cotingidae; genus Oxyruncus; species Oxyruncus cristatus. Next base: position 791,089 of record VXAY01002786.1, read on the forward strand.
TTTGCATCTCAGGCAAGAACAAAAACTTCCAAGAACGGGATTTTTTTTTCCTCTCCAGATAAATGACAAGCTCAGAAGGAAGGGGAGGTGTTCAGAGAGTGTTCAGGGAATTGGCAAAGATTTTTTTGCCCTTTTTTTATCAGTACCTTTATTTTTACCAGATGGTAACTCAAAAATAATCAGCAGAAGACTTGGTGATATTTATACTGAAAATCATTCTGAGTTAAATGTTGGCAAATTATGCAGTTCTGTTAACATGCAGAGAAGAAAAAAGGATGGTTAGTGGTCTGCAGGGAAGATGAGAGGACAAGACCAGCTCTCTGACTGTGATTTATGAAAACCAAAAAAAATATCCTTAATTTTTCTGCCCAAAGCTAAACCTGGTGAGCTCCCAGGTGTGGAAATACAGTGGATTGGGAATGAGCTGTGAGCTCCCCCCTCATGTCCAGTACAGGATGCCTGAGGAAAATAAAAGTCCAATTTACAGCAATTTCGACAAACTCTGAAGCATTCCTAGGGCTACACCGAGTGCCCAGTTTACCATCTTAGAGGAACTTCTCACAAGCTCTTCAAAAGCAAACTACCCCAAGTCACCTCCAGATCTCCCTCTGTTGAAAGGGGTGAAACTCAGTTCCCTGTCCAAGAGAAACCATTATTTCTGCATTTCCAGCTGCTGCCCTGTTTTCCTTCCAAAAGGCTTTACAAACAACAACCTCAAGACAAGGAGATGGAAGAAAACCATGAAAACCTCTCAGGATACAACACGAGCAAACCTGCCAGGCGTGAATTCATCAGGAAAAGCAAGTGGAGAGGCACCAATTCTGGGTGTCTCCACCAGGGCTGGAGAAATACAATATATAGAGATTTCACTGGTGCTTGGAGGGATAAATCAAGTTGAATTGGTCACAGAAGCAAACCCAAAGCATCTCGTGGTGAATCCAGAAAAGTCAATTCCCAGTCTCCTGGGAACGTTGCCATCATTTGTTTTCATTGCTCTGACTTCTCTTCATTTAGGCTCAAGATTAGCTCTTCCAACAATGATCACAGCAATACAAAAACCTGCTCACAGGGGAATGGGATGAAAGGAATATTTACCAAAGTAAACGCAGGCAAAGAAATCAAAATATGGAGAAGTTTAAAAAAAGCAGAGTCACAAAGTATTTAGGAGAGAGAAACAAAATGGCTTTAACTGTTGCTGAACCACTAAACGTTCACCCAAAAATCTGTAGCCTTGTTAGGAAGCCAAAAAGCAGAGAAAAAAAACCCATCCAAAACTCATCCAAACCTCCCAACAACCATCCTTTGTGTATCTTCATATTTCCCTCATTGTTCACAATTTATTTACTATTTTACACTTTTCATAAAGAAAAACACTGAACATTTTCACCTTTGATTTTTCCTCCTATGTCTGTTGTTTTCAGCCAAATATAATCCTGCTAAGGATGCAAACAGGCAAATTGCTCTTCAAACAGAGTTATTCAAACAAAGTGATTATTAGGATTTTATTGGTGTGTGAAGCCAAAATGCAACAAGCTCCAGCCTCTGGCAGCCCCTTCCACCTCAATTTAAGATGAATTACAACATCCTTAATTTCTGGTGTCTTGTTCATAGGGGAGGCAAAAGCAGAGCTCCCTCTGGAAATGTGCCCTCTGCTCAGCTCCCGTTCATTCTTCTTCCCAAGGATCCAACCAACTCTAAGTCTGCTCTACACGCCCTGCAGGGGTTTCAGGGCTGTTGGTTGAACGATTAAACGTTGGAAATGATTAAAACCACTAAATGCTCCAAACTTTTCCAACTCCAAAATTAAAAAAGAGCAGACGTCCAACGCCCCCAGGGCATTTACCTGGGCAGAAGAAGATCCAGAAGATCCATCACAGATGGGAAATCATGGAGCAAGCGAAGGAAAACACAGAGTAACTGGAGACTCCAACGGGAAGCGAGGAAATCAGGGCCTGGACAAACACTTCTTCTCAATATCCCACCTAACCCTGCCCCCTGGCAGTGGGAAGCCATTCCCCCTCATCCCGGCACTCTTTGAATTATTCAGTTTTCCACAGCATTAGAAAATACCCTTTATCTCCTTAATTATAAAAACATGTAGCACACACATCAAGAATAATTCCTGTTAGTTGGAGAAAACATCCTCCTCACTCCAAGCAAGCAAAAGTCTGTGGATCTGAGGAGTAATACCTTAAAAAATTAGGTCAACTGAGAAGAAAGTGATGATCACAGAGAGAGTGTCTTTGAAGCAGCACAAAGGCAGAGATACCCTGATGTCCAGCAGGGCTGTGCTGGTTTAGTCCAGCCATGAATCCTATCTGTGTGGCCAGAGTGACTCTTTGGCTCCCAGTATCCTGAGAACTCTGATGGATCCCAGTGGAATTTGCACACAAATCATTAGTGGGGTTCCTCTCACTTCTCTGGTTTTCCATCTTTCCAGTGAAAATCACAAGATTTTACCCATTATTTCATAGAAACACAGAGTATCCTGAGTTGGAAGGGACCCACAAGAATAACCCAGTCCAGTTTCTGGCCTTGCACAGCCCCAATAATCCCACCAAACCCTTCTTGAGCTCTGGCAAAGAAACTATTCAAACAGTCCCAAAAATTAACTCCCCCTAAAAATTGGCTTAACATACTTATTAATTAAAAAAGTTAAATATTTATTTATACAAATATGATGAGAAAAATCTCATGCAGACTTTTCACAGACAGTAACAGAACCCAGACTGGGATGGCTTTACAAAACTTGGTTTTGGGGACGTTGAGGGAGAAGTGTCGCTCTCGCCCACCTGGAGCACCGGTCACAGAGGGTGGGAAGTTCTGGGAGAGTTTTCCTATGGGACATGTGCCAAGATTTTCACACTCTTCACCAATATTAACAATTAATATCTGATTACTACTACTCAGAGGACTGGACAGAGATGTATGAGCAGCGGGGAATGGATTCCTGTGACCACCAGACCTCCACACACTGGAATGCAGAAAGTTGCCAAAAGGTTGCTTGAGATAATTCCCCTAAATGATGAAAATACCTCGAGATGGTTATGGATGGCATCTGCTTCTGCTTGATTATAAACCTGCACTGGATTCATAATTTGTGTATATTACAAGTAATTTGCATAATTAAAACAATTAAGGGATTGACACATCATGGCAATTAGAAATGCATCAAACTCTGGATGTTGTACAAAAGAGAGCTTCAATATGAAACATTAATTCTTTGAGAACAAAATATCCCTCAGATTCCTGCAGAACAGCCTTCACAGATCCCAGAGATGGTCAAGAAACTCCGTTTAGAGCAAGTTTTTCCCTGGGAAACCCACTCATCGTCGTGCTGTTGAACATTGAACCCTGAACTCCTTCTCCTTCAAGTCCCTCCCTGCAGTCACAGCCTCGGCTCACTCGTGTCTTTATTGCCGGTTTCAGGAGTTCTTATCTCATTTTCCGTAGCCTTATCCTGTTTTCTTTGTCCCTCTTTTTAAGAATAAGTATGAACTGATTGAAAAAATGCTCCTGGTCCTTCTTCTTCTGGACGAGGCGGAACCGCTGATCTCGGCCGTGCTTCTCCGCGAATTCCTTAAATGTTGTCCTGCAGGAAACAGAGACATTTTAGAGCTGGGACTTGGCCAAGCCACTCTCAGGCTCTGTGACCTGGGTCTCAGTTTTTCACACAGACACCAAAAATGAGGGCTGTTCTGGGAATATTCGACAGGAAAGTGATGGTGAAGGAAAGCAGGACAATGCCAGAACCACTCGACCTTAGGACACACAGACCTCCCTGCAATGGCTCAGGTCCATTTTTTATGGAAAAATGGGGTGATAGTTGGCACTCTGGGCATTGCTGAATCGCTAACACGTCATTCACAAGCCGGTGACATGGGATTTTTTATTTTCACTCCTGGATATTTTACATTACACTCTCCTAGAAGCGTTTTCTCCCTTAATTTCCTTTCAGGCTGCACTCCCAACGTGATGTTTTCTTTTTATAGGAAAGATGTGTGATTTATTTATCTCATCATGTACCTAAGCCAAGCCAGAGACTACTGGAGGGAAATGAGCATCCCCCCTGCTGTGTCAAAACCACTCACAGGTTAAATGTTCCCTGTCCTGTCGGCCAGGACAGTTTTTCCCTTGCAGGCTGGAAGTATCATTGCGGGAACCAGCTTTTAAGTGCTACATTACCCCCAGAATTTTGCCATTTTTGTTGTAAAATCCTTCTTATAATAATAGTAATTTTATTATCTCCATCCAGCCTCACGTGCTGTTTGTATCTACATGTCTTGGCAGGTTGCGCTGTATAATTAACTACTTGCATATTTTAGTAGAGAAAACATTAATTTCTTGCTTCCAACTATATATTTATAATATTTAAACACTTATTTTCATATAATTTACAAATAAGAAAGCACTGCCCTAACCACTGTGTTTGCTATACATTTGCTAGGTTTGGATCCATCACTTGAAAAACAATGTAAAAAAATAAATTACCCATTGGGCACTTTATTTTAAATTAATCATAGAATTAAAGAATGGTTTGGGTTGGGAGAGACCTTAGGGATCATCTTGTTCCAATCCCGTGCCATGGGTAGGGACACTGCACTAATTTAATGACATGGCATCAACAGCAAATTTGTTAGATTATATTTGTCTTCCATCAAAAACCAAACCTAAATACAATTTATGACTAGTTCCACCTGTAGGTGTAATATAAATGAGATTTAACATTCAGGAACTGATTTTATTTGATTAATATGCATGTGTGTGTTCTACAATCATAGCATATACATAAACATAAAATACTTAGGTTATGCAAAATATTACACATTCTGAATGAGAGGGAGAGGGAACATTCCCTCTCCCAGTAATTTAAGGAAATACAGTAAAATATTAGGGAAGAAACATCACCACAGCACTGGAAGAGCTTGTCACGAAGAGTTAAGCTCAGTGTTCCAGCACTCTGGGCTGATAAGCTCAGCCTTAATGAGAAATCTTATCTCCCCAAGCCTTCCTAAGGCAATGCCCACCTCGGTGACAACTTGGATTCTTCAAGAAGCTTTTTGAATTCTTCTTTGGCCAACAACAGTTTGTTTTTCTTCTCCTTGTACTCCTCTCTGATCCGGGTCTTGACAAACTGCTCAAAGATCTTGTCAAGAAAGGGAACAAGACACGGAGGTATTAACAAAGCCTTTGTGGTGTTGGGGCCTGGCCCAAGAGCTGCCAAGCCCAGGGACTGCAGTTCTTATCTGCCTGAGGTTCCTGCAGCACTGTCTGTGCATTCCCACGAAGGAAGGAGCTGGGAAAAGGCACAGTTTGGAGAGATAACATCTCCATCCAAACATCAAACGCAACATAAATCAAAATCTCCCAACTCCAGTGCCTTACTCGCATTTTCATGCCTCCAGCATTAGTTTTGTGCCCGTGTCCAACTGCCTGCAGGCCTTTGGTTTGAATCTTGCCTCATTCCCAGCTGGCTGGAATTCCTGAAAATGTCTATAATACCAAACAGCAACATTCTGTATGTTATCCCAAAAAAACCCTGAAGATCTTTCAAACACCATGTGTTTACACATGATCCTCATGCACCCAAAAGCTTGAACATCTTTGGAATGAGCAAGAACCTGCCTCTAATAGTGTTTGGCAGCAAAACAGGTGGCAGGACACACAACATCAGGACTTTTTATGTCTTCAAAAAGACTTAAGGAGCTCACTATGTTACAAAATTCTGCCAACTACTTTAATCCCATTTTTAATCCCCAAACCCTGGCTGGTTTCGTGCTCTAAACACTGTAATACGCTAAGCTGTTCAACAAAAGGAGCTGCTCCTCAAAATTCCCTGAGCTTTCCATAGTCACCATCCTTCTCACCCCAAATGACACACATTAAACATGGAATCCATGGTACCACCACAGAGCTCCCTCCCCAAGAATGAGGATGCTCAGGTGCAAATCTATATCCCAGGAAAGCTGAAGTAACCAAACTACAATTGGGATTTAGGGGGGAATATGGAAAAGGGAAGGAGTAGCACTGGAAAAGTAAATGTTAAAAGATGGCCATGAAAGAATTACTAAAAAGAACCCCAAGGAAATCTAAATGCAATTAAGTTGAGTAAAGATGGAAAAAATGGAACTAATAGGTAACACTGGTTTTGCTTTCCTTCCTTCCTTCATCCCTTTACCTCTTCTCTCCCTTATTCTCTCCTTCCCTCCCTCCTCCCTTTCATTTTGAGCCGCTTTTCCCCTCTCACTGAATTTCCATCATTCCCAAAGCCTGCAACCGTTGCTCTTGAGGCCACAGTCACCAAGTCAGTAAATGAAGATGGATGTCCCAGTCCCTCAGTAAATATCTACAGGAAGCTCTCTGGAGAACCAGGGGACAATATGGAATAGGAATAAGTCCATTTTTCATCGTGTTCATTTAAAAAATGGACAATTCCATATTCAAAATTCTTCCTTCTCCAGGATGACAAAAGACTTCTAAGGAAAAGCAGTAACTACAGGACAGATGTCCTCACCTTCTCTGCAACATTCTTGCATCTATCCTAAATTTTTTAGACTGACCTGCAGACTTTTGGTTCCCTTGTGATAATTAACACCCAGATTATCAAGGAAGCAAAACATCCACATCCCTTTGCATCACCAGGAAAACCCAACCCTTCTAACAGGCACCGGCACAACACAGGGCTGTGCCAAATTATTGCCAAATCCACCAGTAAATCCTGCCAAACCCCTAGAAAATGTACTAGATAATAAAAATGAAGCAGTCTCTCTTGAATATTTAAATAATTCAGGGTAGGAACATTATCTTATGGCCTTTTCCTTCTCTCCAGCCCAGTTTCCCAGGCTCAGGAGTTGTTCCTACCACTCAAGAGACCAGAGCTTGCCTTGTGTTCAAACCTCTTTGCTTCTCCAAGGAGACAACACTTAAAAACATGGAATATCCTAAGCTGGAAGGGACCCACAAGGATCATCCAAGTCCAACTCCTGGCCCTGCACAGGACACCCCGACAATCCCAACCTATGCCTGAGGAGCATCATATCCCAATGAGCTGAGCCTAAACCAGGAGTTTCCACAAAGAAATATTAATTTTATGCAATTTTTACCCTCCCAAGGTAATTCCTCTGGTAACCCGGTTAATTTGGGAGATGTTTGAGGCCAATCAGGAGCCAGGCCAGGGGAACACTCACCTGCTTCCGCTCCTCTGAGTTCAGCAGGAGGTACCGTGGGTCAAACACTATTTTGTGTAACTCCTTCTCCCACGTGGAAAATGCTGAAACCTGCAAAGCACACCAAGAGTTGCACTAAGGAGTGTTAATAGGATGTGGGAGAAGCAAATGTTCCAAGGTAAAGCCAAAGAGGAGCTAATGAGCCCTCAGGAGGACACCTCAGAGCGGCTGGAGGGGGAATTCTAATGATTTTGGCAACCCCCACACCACTGATTTTCTTTAGGATATCTCAATGAGGAGCTGGGAGATGCTCCTTCCACATTTATGCTGGAAAGAATCTGTAGCAGAAAGGAATGTTCCATTTTATGACCCTGTCTGAACAACAGAAAAATCAATTCCATTGAAGGAATTATCTCAGCTTTAACTCCAAAACTGAAATTATGACCCAGCTGAGGCACAGACTGAGGAACCACCGGTGAACATCTTCAAAGCACCACAACCCTGCAGCTACAGGAGATGAGGAGATCACATCCTACAGAGGTTCTTCCATCTTCACGAAGTCATGGAATCATAGAATGGTTTGGGTTGGAAGGGACCTTAAAACTCATCCAGTTCCACCCACTGCCGTGGGCAGGGACACCTTCCACTATTTCAGGACCTTGGGAATTATTTGCTACAGAACGATCCGGAGGAACATAAAATATTCTAATCACTCCATCTAATTACAAAGCAGAGTAAACTCTCTAAAAAAATTAAGTGCGTGAAGTATAATTAAATAGAGCAATTAACACTCAAACAGGAAAGGTTTGATGAAGCAAAGTGGGTTTAATAAATAGACTTATTTTCCTCTTAAGAGTGGTCAGAGATTGGAATATTCGAAGTTCAAGCTCCTTTCGGGGATTCAAGGCCATCTCCTCCCAACATCTCCTTCCCTGAGGTCCCCTCCCTGTGCCCACCATGCCCTGAGATTTGGGGATTCCCCCTTCAAAAGACTCAGCAGCAGAAATCCCCTTTTCAGGGTGTCTCTCATACTCTCTTGGACACTGGCTTTGTTCCCAGCACAAAACCCACTTTGAACTCAAAGCCAGTTAAGCCCAGACTTTGAGATGGGAAGGTGGGGTTCAGGACACCCCAACCCCCTCTTTCTCCCCAGTATTAGGAAGGTAAAATCTTGAGGAAAAAATACCACGTGGAATCCTTTGAAAAGCCTTGTTTTGCTGCCAGAATCCCAGCAAGGAGAAGACTTTCCTAGGAATGCCGTGGAACGTGGATATTTTGATGCTGGGGCTGGGAGGGTGCCAGAAAGAAGCTTAAATTTTCTCAGGATTTTGTGTAAACTTTGAAGCTTCCAGGAGGGTATCAGAGATTACATTTTTACACAGAAAAACTTGCCCCAGACTTCAGAATAAATAGTGCCTTTGTCTTGGAGCAGCACCAAAAATTCCATCTATTTCTGAAAAGTTACAATAAATATTCTTCTGTTGACATAATTTATGTAGGAAGATGCAGAACTACCCTGGCAAACTCCATCTGGTTCAGCTCTTTGTAACACCATCAAGTAACTCCTTGAGAAACAACAACATGAGGAGAAAATGGCAGGAGATGGTCATTAAATAATCAGATTAAAGCAGCACTAATGCCCTCCCTGTGTCTGAAGAGATGCCAAGCAGCTGGTGCTGACCCTGGGCTCATCTGGACATTTAGAAAACGCTCAGGGCAAAAGCCAAATCCCCCCTTATCTCCACGTTTTTCAATCATAGCAAAGCAAAACAGTAAAATTCCCAAATTTTTTAGTTTTATGAGCAAATCTGACTCTTCCACAGGAACACCTGAGGATCCTATTCCTTAGAACATCCCTAATACTTCCAAATATCGACTTATTAACCCCCAGCTTAAACTGTGCCAGCAGAAGTCTCAACCAGGGTTCATTTATGGCCCTTCTGCATTTTTATGCATAAATAACAAAATGCATTAATAAAGCAGGGCTGGCGTGGAGATAATTTACTGCTGAGCTGCTGAAGCTCTAATTATGCACCTTTAAAGCTGATGATTACCAGGGATAAATTTTATAGGCTTTACTGCCTAACAACAGACACCTTGGGTTTTATTTTGTTACAGAAATGACATTATCTTTATAGAACACATATTGAGTTATCTTTAGAGAACACAGATTGCAGAGTGTTGGAGGGAGAAAAACTGCACACACTGTTCATTATAAACCCTCCTTGTCCTTGTTCATCCCTGAGCATCCGGTGTTCCTGCAGCTCAGCCTCAGCTGGAACATCTCCAGAACATCCTTTCTAGGGATCTGGATAACCATTAATGGCTTTATACTGCCAGAGGGTGGGTTAGATGGGATACTGGGAAGGAATTCTTGGCTGTGAGGGTGGGGAGGCCCTGGCACAGGTTGCCCAGAGAAGCTGTGGCTGCCCCATCCCTGGAAGTGTCCAAGGCCAGGCTGGATGGGGCTTGGAGCAACCTGGGCTAGTGGAAGGTGTCCCTGCCCATGTTCCATTCCCACCCAAACCAATTGGTGATTCCATGATTCTACCATTTTGGATGGCCAGTAAGTGAATTTGGTTTCTCTCTGCTGGAATCACTGGAATTTGTGGTGATGAACACCAAAAAAAGCAAAGCCCTTGCCAGGACAAGCCTTCCAGGTGATGTACAAGACACATCATTTGCTCTTTGGGATGGTGCATTGACCACAGTCCCCATGATCTGCTGAGCCACTGCTCTGTGCTGGAAGAACTACTGCCCCTGGTTATTTCTGGGTCTGTCTCCAGGAATTTCTTTGGGAAGGGCTTCAGCTCTGCACGGCGGTGTTTGGCAGTGGGAGGAAAGGCACAGGAAGTGTCCCAAACCAACATGGTCATGGACAGAAACTCCCTCTCACCAATTCTCCGCTCGGCTGCTGAGCCATAGCCATGAAATGACTTCTGCACTGTCCTGGCTGATGCCCTGGTTGAGAGATGAGATGTCAGGAATGGAGCAGTTCCTTACCCCCCTCTCCAGCAGCATGTCTCGGAAGTGGGTGATTCGCTCCTCCAGGGGAGGGGTGATCTGAGGGGCAGATGTCTCCTCATTCCTCTCCTCCACTCCTGCCCTCTCCAGGCCAGCAGCTTGGGAATCTTCTGTTCTTTAACAAGGTAAGATAGAAAAGAGTTCAGGAATTGTGAGCCCAGGAGGGGATTTTAATCCTCCCCAGAACATCCTTGAGGATCCGGGAGCCGCCAGGAGCGGATGCTGATGAATGAGAAGTTCCCCCAACCTGCAGCTGGTTATTAAACCCTGGGCTTTGAGGGACCTGTGAGGGACCTCTGGCAGCTCCTTATGAGGAAGGATGGTCCATCAGGGACATCAGAGGGACTCAGCAGCCAAACATTACACAATAACTCCAGCTATAGCGAACTGACAGCTTTAAATAAAACCTTGCCAAGGAGTACAGACTTTGAAGGACTGAAAAGACTCATCCTGGTTTATTCTTTTTTTCTCCTCTGTTTTTGTGGCCTGGAACTTGACAGTCAATACTCATCTTTATTTTATGTTCCTGTGCACCCCTGGAACTCATTCCTAAGGGAAGTAATCCAGGAACACCCCAAGTTCACAAAGACTGCCAGAGGGTCTGTGTTTATTCTGGCAGCCTTTTCCAAGATTGCACCTGACTGGAATAAATAGGTGTTCCTGAGAAATCACTTCCTACACGTTGTCTGAGTGCCTTTGCCCACAATATCCCTGGATAAAGCAGGTGGGCAGCAGCACGGGGCTCACTGCCTGGAGGGACAGTTTATCATGGGATCACGGAATCATTGCAGTTGGAAAAGACCTTCAGGACCTTCAAGTTTCAACTGTAAAGTCACAGCACCATGAGAGCGATGCTCCCCTCAGGTGCAGCCCAACATAACCGGTGTCATCACTGGAGCTGAGCGGTTTCACACAGGATAAATATCCCCTCCTGGAGCATCCAGCCCCGGGATACCCAAAATAACAAGGATATGGAGCTGCTGGAGCAAGTCTAGAGGAGACCACAGAGATGCTCTAAGGGCTGCAGCCCTTCTGCTCTGGAGACAGGAGGGTAGAGCTGGGGGTGTCCACCTGGAGAAGAGAAGGCTCCCGGGAGACCTGAGAGCCCCTTCCAGTGCCCAAAGGGGCTCCAGGAGAGCTGGAGAGGGACTCTGGTTAAGGGCCTGGAGAGACAGGACAAGGGGCAGTGGCTTCCCAGCGCCAGAGGGCAGGGTTAGATGGGATATGGGGAAGGAATTCTTCGCTGTGAGGGTGGGGAGGCCCTGGCCCAGGTTGCCTACAGAAGCTGTGGCTGCCCCATCCCTGGAAGTGTCCAAGGCCAGGTTGGACGGGGCTTGGAGCAACCTGGGATAGTGGAAGGTGTCCCTGCCCATGGCAGGGGGTGGGACTGGGTGGGCTTTGAGGTCCCTTCCAACCCAAACTGTTCTATGACTCTATGATTAAGTTCAGCACAAATTCAGGCTCTTTCTGGAAAGACCAGGAATCTTTAAACCATCACAAGGTTCAAGAGAGGGTAATTCAAGGAAGGTGATTTGATTTTTAGCCTCCTACTAAAGATGACTGCATTTTCTACTGATGCAACTTTCACACTACAGGATATTACTCAGATTGAAATTTCAAGAAGAGAACACTTTGGTTTACTTCCAATCAGAGGAATTTGATCATTGTGTAACTTGAGCTCTGGCCCATTATCCTCCTACAAACAATTACATTCCACTTGACATTCATCCCAAAACGGTGCTGCATCACCAGTGAGCTGAGAGGGAGCACACTGGTGCCCTTCACAGAATGACAGTGATTGTGATATCAAAATAGCAAATTTCATTTGGTGACATCACCCACGAAAGGCCCAATCCAATTTCTACTACACACAAAGAGCTTTGTCCAGCCAAAACTGAGGGAAGTACGTCCCACTGTTCCCCCAGCCAAGCACCAGGACGGCTCCTCTGTCCTTCAGCCCTTACACAAGTGAAAATGATGCTGTAAATCACACTGATTTTTTTTTTTTATGCCAAAAAAAGACAATAAAAAATTTAATTTAGCAAATATACAACAATCTGCACACCAAAGTCCATGACTGCCTGCTCAGAAGGACACAAGCCATGGATCTTGGAAGCCTGAACGTCTCAAAATTGCTTCTTCAATTGTTATTTCATGAGAATTTGAAGCACAAATGGTAATAAAGGTCAATAACAGCAACACCTCGGGCTACTTCTGAGCCTGGAAACCTAAGACCAGGGGGGAAAACTCTGTTTCACTTCAATAGAGACAAAGCTTTTATCCAACGTCTTTGAAATAACTTGAAATATCCTTGCAGTCTTTTGTTTAACCATTTCAAAGGAAAAGCTACTCAGACAAAAATGATGTCCATGGAAAACAGAGATTACAGAGAAACCTGGAGTCTGAAGAGGACTGGATACCCACAGAATGACTCCTATAATTTAGTGGTGCAGTTATCCACACGGAAAATCTGTGTTTTCTTCACCCTCCTTTGTGCCAAACATTCTCTTCCCACCATTACACACAGACAAGCAAACTTCAGAACTTACTTATTTCTCTTAGTTTTGATGTTGAGATCATCGTTTTCATCCCCTGGGCAAGAACTAACACACTTGTCTGCCAAAAAGAAAGAAATCATTATTAGATCGGAACCAGAGAAATGGGAGTACAAATTCCTCCAACTGAACTTTCACTCCCTGCCTTTGCTGCTTAGGTATTTAGGGTTTTCACTCCCCACAGAGTGTTTAAAAAAATACTACATGTTTTATCAGATCCCCAGAATTGCTTCATCCAAAGGGAAGGGACAGCAATAAACTTTTCATTCAGCAAAATCACTCATTTTTCATTCATGACATTATTGGTTTCAATCTTGTTATCGTTTCACCTGATTCCCCCTCCTCCCTTCCCTTAAAAATGCAACTGCAAAGACATTCCTGCAAAATTATTTCCGTGCTGGCAGCCTGAGGGATTCACTAGAGGGAACTCCCGAGAACCTCCCCCTTAGCCCATTTTAATTTCTTCCATGAGGAACTATACCCCTGCTTTCCCAGGAATACAAGCACCAGCCTGGCAAGGCTGTGGAGACACCAACAACCTCCACACTCCTGATGTTGGGAATAACTCCAAGGCAACATCACTCCCCTGGATTGACCTGGACACGCGTCCTTGAAGGACGCAGAGGTTGGATTTTCAGTCTTAAAGCACATTTTCACTTCTGAACTATTTTCTTTTCATCCACATAAGCTGCAGTTTTCATCCAAATTCCACAGGACAGAGCACCAGGAGCCACGACCCTCCAGCGTTTGGTTTGTGCTGTGACTCTTCCATCCCACTGGCTGAGAAATGTAAATATCAAACTGCAAGGGGTTCACTTGGGAATATCAGAACCACCAACCTCAGCCCTTTTGGATCAGCCTGGTAATGAACTTGTCTTGCTCTTCAGGAAAGTACAAAAAAATAAATGAAAGGCAAATATAAAACTGAACTGAGGTTATGGAGAGAAAAGGTTTGAATAACTTGAAACGGTAAGATCTGAGCTCACTGAAACCCCATAGAACTCCAAGAATTCTGCTGGAAGAAGGGCCCAGTCTTTGTACCAGTGAAGGGAACAGAAATTTGGTCGTTTATTTCTAGTTTCAATTTAAGAATCTTGCTCTTAGCTCACTTTGGTTCCCTATTTGAAGGAAATTACATGTTTATTTGTGTTCTTTCAGCAAATGTTACTTTCTATTTAAATTCAGTGCTCAAAGGAACAATAAAAAGCAAAGAGCAGCTGTGACTTTGCAGCATGGAAAGATCAGGAGCAGGGACCCCGTGAGGAGCTAAAACATGGCAGGTGCAAAAGGACACTCTACTTAAAACCCTAAAGGATAATAAGGAGAAATGGATAGAATTCCAAAATAAGGAGAGACTGATCTCAACATTGCTGATAATAAATCAGCATTATGACAACTTAAATAAATTGAATAATGTTTTAAATAAACATAAAATTATTAGGTCATAAATTACATCTTCTCAGTAAATTCTTCTTTGAGAGAAGAATTACAACCCAATTAAGAATACAAAGAAATAGGAAAACTAACCTGTGAAGTCAGAAGGTGGAATGTAACACAACAGAGACATTATAGAGCTATTAATCAGGAGCTGGACACCCTGCAAAGGCAGCAGTTGTGTTAATTTAACGAACTCTGAGGGTAAGAATATGAAATGAGGCTATTTGGTGGTGCTTTCCAGGAGAGCTGGGTGACTGGGCAAGCACAACCCTGTTCCTACCAAATTTAGGGATGTGGGTCAGTGGTGGCCTTGGCAGTGCTGGGGGAATGGTTGGACTCAGTGGTCTCAGAGGGCTTTTCCAACCTCAGTAATTCTGTGAGTCTATGAAAGAAAAGGAAAATCCCCCTCCTGCACTTGTCACCTGCCATGGGAGCCCTTCCAGAGCTGGTTCAAGGATGGATGTTGTGGGAAGGTCACACACTCTGAACCCTGATGGGATGTTCTCTTAGTAAAATGAGTGGGGAGAGTCCAACCAAAGCAGCAGAGCCTTTCCCATTCCACATTTCCACAGGCCAAGAGAAACCCCCTGGTGATGACAAATTATGTGAATTTCTCCAGATACTTCAAGAAGAGCTCAAGTTTTAAATCATTTTATGACAAGATCTCTCACAGCTCTCTGAAAGGGACGTATCATTTTAAAGTTTTGCCATGAAGAATCTGTGAACCTGGTAATAAACCCCAATCTTAGCTACCACAGAGCCCTCAGGTAAAGGAACTCTGACACAAAACATCCCAGCTTCAGAGTTTGATTCCATCTGACCATTCCTAACATACCGCAGGTTCCCCCAGAGAGCAAAGACAGACCAAACCCATTCCACTTTGCCACATGACTGACTGCCAGGGGCACAGCACTGTGGGCAAATGGGACACAATTCCAGCCAGTGCATCACTGACACCTCAGTGCAATGGAAAACTCAGGAAAACATGAAAAATGGTGTCTGTGCTCTCACTCAGGAATCCACTGAATCACATCACACCCCTGGACCTCTGTGAGTTACAAACCCACTGTGCAGGGAAGAGGCAACCAAGCACAAAATGCAGTAATTGATGTAAAGCTTTGAGGAAGAACATCCCTTGACAGGGATCTTTCCACGGAATCACAAAGCAGAGCACTGCCCCAGTCTGTTGGTCTGTTGAGCTTAGTGCTGATTAATGAAATCTCTCAGCTAATCCCAGCCTTGTCAGGAATTCTGGTTCATTTTCCAGCACAAAGAGGAAACACCAGCATTTAGCAGGTCCTCATCAATCCATTGCTCCCAGTTAAAACTCTGCTTTGCAGATTTGGAGTTTCCTGTCAGCCCAGGAGCTCCCCTGTGATAAGGACAGGCTTCAGATTTTTGTCTGAGTGTGAAAGGGTCCAAAATATTTGTGGGAATTGAGTAAATGGAACCATCAATGGCAGATTCTACCAACTATATTCAAGGCCACATTGGACAGGGCTTGGAGCAACCTGGTCTAGTGGAAGGTGTCCCTGCCCAGGGCAAGGGGTGGGACTGGATGAGATTTCAGGTCCCTTCCAACCCAGGCCATCCTGTGATTCCATGATTCTATAATGTCCATTTTCTTCTAATTAGCTGAAAAAAAACCTCCTCAGTCTGAACATCCAGACAAACCACATGAGGAGTTGAAGAAAGAGGAGGAAATAAAAACAGATCCGTTTGCTCTGGGGCACAGGAGGAGCTGTCCTTCCTCTCCAATCCCACGGGATGGCCTGATGGGAACCATCAGTGAAGAGCCACATCCATCAGTCTCCTGAAAACAAACACTTGGGGGAGGTGGAGTAATTGATAAATGAGTAATTTTTCATTTAGGCCCAAATTACAAATGCACTTGATCTTTCAGCAGAGATAACCCAGAACACCCCGTGAACAACTTCACTTGACAACTTGTTTTCCATGCCTTTGATTTGAAGATTCTAATTAAAACTCAGCAGCAGCCACTCAGCTCAATGAATCTGGGAACCATTGTTGCGAACGCTCAGCTCATTTGTGTTATTTATTTATTTAGTCCAGATTACAAACTAAGAGAAGTGGGAACAAATAATCCCTTTCACCTCAGCAGCCAATATATACTAGTTATAACCTGCCTGGCTCAAACAACAAGTAAGGCCCAATTATATCAAGGAATATTAAGACAATTAGCGACAATGAAAGTCATGGCCATAAAAAAAATGGTGAGTGAGTCAAGTCTTCATGGGACATAGAGATAATAAATAAAAAGGATTGAACACGCAGCACAAACCAGAGCTTTGAAGTGGGATGTACCAACCACGACTCCAGACCCTCCTGTTAATTAATTACAGACCATGAATGACGATATAGACCATGGACAGTGACCCTCAGTTTTGCCTCTGGCCATCGTTCCCCCTTGTCACGAATTAACTGAGCTGTAATGAAAAGCATATGCTATCTTTTTCTCCTGAAGAATGAATTTTAGCCGTAATTCCAAAGTGTATCTGCTGAAGTTCTTCCAGTCATATACAAAACGTACATAAATATATATACAGGCACCTGTGGATTGAAATTGATATTGAAAAATGTAATTACAGCCTTTGTTGATAAGGACACACCAACAGAAAACGGCCTTTGTGGCTGTTTTCCTGCTCATACTGCTGACACAAATCCTGGTTATCACTCCCTGTTACCCCCTGCAGACACAGGGGTTAATTGGGAGCTGTGGCCCTGGTTCAAAGCCAACACCCAGCCCCGCTGGGATGAGGGGACGAGGCAGGTCCTCTCATCAGACTGGCAGTGCCACCCTACTTTAGTTATAAAAACTACACTTTAAAACAAGGACTGAAGTCTCATTTTTCCCCCCTCCATTTTTCTAGACCTCACCACTAAAGAACAAGCAGCAACTGAAGGATAATGACTATTCTTTCTCCACAAAAAACAGAACATTCAGGAATTCCAAGCAGCTGATCAAGACCAGGAGCATTTCCATGACTCAGTGTCCCTCCAGTAAGGGCAGGTCTTATGGACCCTGCTGCCAGTAAAGCCAGTGTGAAACCTCAGGAAATAAAAGGAGCACTGCCACGGGAAGGAACAGCTCCCAGGAGCAGGGAGTCCATTAAACTGGTGAAACATAATCTTTGGAGAGAAATGTGGTGGAACAAGCTATGGAGCCACCATGGAAACAGCAAGCACAGGCTGGCACACTGGGCTGCTCCTGGACTGGCACCAGTGTGACAACACCTGGAGTGAGCAAATAAGGTATAAGGAGTGGAAAAGAAGCTGGAGCACGGGATGGGAAAGTCCAGCTGGGAAAATCCTCCCTTCAGGAATCCAGGGTGATCAGAAGGTGCTTGGCAGAGCCATGGTTAGATGGAAGAACCCACCTTTCCACCAAACCTTATAGCACTCAGAGATTTACTCCTGGGGATGTTCCCCCTCTACAACTCAGTTGAATAATCATTAGCTCTGTAGTATCTGCCTTGTGCAGCAGCTGAGTGATGTGTTGGTAATGCTTTCCTAATGCACACCTTGGAACTCAGGGCAATAAAACATACAGACAGAGTCTTCTGGGATGTGTTTTATACCTCAAAAATTCGTCTCATATAAGGAGCCACCTGCTCCTTCCCTGCCAGTAACGAGAACACTGAGTCCCCAGCTCAGCGTTCCAGTGAAAACAAGGATTCTGCAATAAACAGCAATTTTCCTGCAATACTTCACGTGGAATTTCCAAAGAAACCACGCTCTAATTATGGCTACCAAACCTCCACCAAGCACGTTCAGCGCCCAGGCTTCCCTGGACATTGGAGTTTAGGGGCCAGTAACCCCAGAACGAGTTACCTGGAGCAGCCTCCAGCTTGCGCTTGTGCGGGGGGTCCTCGAGCAGCCGGTTGATGTCCCCCCGGTGCCGCAGGTCCAGCGGCTTCTCCCACACCGAGAGCTGCATGGAGGGGTTGAAGAAGAACACCCTGTCATCTCCAGTCCACACCACACACCTGTGCCAGGAGATAAACTGTGTTTAGACCAGGTCAGACACACCCACGAGAAAAACATTCCCCCCCAGCTAGGTACTGCATCTGCATTGCCATGCCCGGTGACACCCACTGGGACTGCCCTCTGCCCATCTGCTGTGCCCAGTGGCACCCCCTGGGACTGCCCTATGCCCATGCCCTGCCAGCTCACCCCAATGCCAACTCTCTCCTTACCAACACAGTATCACAGAAATGGTTGAAAGAGCCCCCCCCACCAAGAAGCAGTAGGGGAAATCCTACCCCAGAAGGGAGAAAGAACCAAGCGCAGAGCTCACTGTGTGCCCACAGCCAGAGCAGCCACAGGAAAAGACATTTCCTGATCCAAAGCCGTGGCTGACAGCAGCCAGTGGCAGGAGCCTCAGCCATGGGACAGAGGGGCCATAACCTTGATGCCACACGCCAGGGCTCTGCTTGCTGCTGGTAGGTGGCCATGGGAGCCTTTTCCACTGTGCTGGTGCAAGGAGGTATAATCAGAGCATTCCTGGGCCATCCCCACAGCATCCCCGATGGCATCCCAGCCAGCTCCCACCTGCTCTGGTCAGGTCCCTCCCACCATCCCAGCACTGCCCCAAAGCTTCAGGTTGATTTTTTAGGGCTGTTTCAGATCTGACAGATGTGAGCAAGCGCAATCTCATGCCTTGGCCAGGTAAGAAATGCACAGCAGCAGTTTAGCTCTTTGTCCTGACATTCATTTGGAATCAGCCAAGATAATATGAAAATAAGTATTGCACCATCCTTAATGGACATTCAAAATCCGGGAGCTGTACTTCCCTAAATTTATATGTAAATAAACAAACAGAATTTCCATCTCAAGCTGGTGCTTTCTGAATCACAATGAGAACTAATAAACACTGACTTACACACATACACACACACACACACTGATAGGAGGGAAGTGTTAGTATCTCTGAGGCATAAATATCTGGAAGGAACAAATCTTATAATTAGAAGCTCTGCTGCTTAATTGTTATAAAAACCAGGGAAGAAAGTTGGTTAAAAAATGGTCTGGTCTCGGTAAAAGAGTCCAAATTGGAAAAGTGCTCCACCACTGCAGAGTATTAAAATTATCTGACACACACCCTGTGCACCACAGGTAAGACATCCCGCCAAAGTGATTGCACGAACCCAGCTGTGGCTTCAGGCAGAAAGACAGCCCATGGGAGTTTTGCCTTTCCCACTAACACATGGTTGGGAAGGGAATGGCACTGAGGAACAGCCTCTATCGGTCTGACCCCCCCTGCTCACCATGGTGACCCCGGCACGGGGGTGGAAGCTACGGGCTTGTTGCCGTTGGCTGTGCTGTCACCCTCGGCCACCAGTTTAAAGGAATGACCCTGGAAAGGCAGACAGAGATGAGTTAACAAATAAAGCCCGTGCAAGGACTGTTACTGCTTTACAAATCCCCTCTTTAACCTGGAGCGGATTCCCCTTAGGGCCATTACCCCATGAGTGGTTTTATGAACAACCAGCTGCCTCGGGAACAGCCCAGATAAATGGGAATGATAAAAATGTCGCCCCACTTCCAGCAGCATAAATGAAAAAGCAGCCAATGTGCTCCTGTCCATGCCAATGGTTCCCTTGGGAGAGCAGGGATTACTCTGTGTATGGCACAAAGGAGGACAGAATGAGCCCAGGGAGCTGCGGGTGTCCCGAAGGGCCCAGCTCCTCACGGCCATCGTGCTGCTCCTGCTTCCTGACTTCCAAAAGGCAAAACAACAGGGGGTGGAGGGGACCCAGCTGCACTCTTGCCCCCATCAAACGGCACAAAAATATTTGGTGCTGCTGGAGTGAGTCCAGAGGAGGCCACAGAGATGCTCCAAGGGCTGGAGCCCCTCTGCTCTGGAGCCAGGTTGGGAGAGCTGGGGATGTTCACCTGGAGAAGGGAAGGCTCCAGGATGACCTTAGAGCCCCTACCAGGGCCTAAAGGGGCTCTAAGAGAGCTGGAGAGGGACTGGGGACAAGGGGCAATGGCTTCCCACTGCCAGAGGACAGGGTTAGATGAGATATTGGGAAGGAATTCTTGGCTGTGAGGGTGGGGAGGCCCTGGCACAGGTTGCCCAGAGAAGCTGTGGCTGCCCCATCCCTGCAAGTGTTCAAGGCCAGGTTGGACGGGGCTTGGAGCAACCTGGGCTAGTGGAAGGTGTCCCTGCCCATGACAGGGGGTGGAACAGGATGGGCTTTAAAGTCCTTTCCAACCCAAACCATTCTGGGATTTCATGGGGAGCAAACCAGCTGCAAGGGTCCCTCCCCTAACACTGACACTCAGTGACAGAGCTCCTACAAAACACCAAGGTAAATGAAGTCCATGGCTCTTCAAAATCAGCTGCAGGAAATGACTGTGTGTCGCCAGCACAGCCCCACACCCTGACTCCAATTTGTGCAGTTCAGTGGTTTAAAGAGGTTTTTAAGAAGCTCCAGCACAGACCTTGTCGCCGTCGCTGTCCACAGGGACACTCTTCCTGTCTGTGTGCAGGATCAGGGTCGGGGGGCAGGAGGATCTGCTCGATTCTTTGCCATGATCTGTGGGGAGAAAGCATTTTTTTTTTTAATGTGAAATAAACTCACAACAAACCAAAACTAGTGAACAAAAACCAAACCACTTCCTACAGTTCTGAGCCCCCTCTCTCCACCTCTTCCTTTTCACTCGGCACTTTATTCACTCACATACCTTCCAAAAACCACCTTTTAATGGGAATCACTCACAGACCTTAAAAGGAGGCTTTTATTGCATTGAGCTTTGTGTCCTGCTCTCCCTGAACCCACAGTTGTTTCTCATGGGACATCCTGAGGGACATGGGTTAGTGGGGGGCTTGGTGGTGTTTTGTTAACAGTTGGACTCAATCTCAGAGGGTTTTTCCAACAGAAGTAATTCCCTGATTCTATGATGCTCTTCTCTGTGGGGACCATGGCCCCCCTGGGAAGAGTAGCCCTCTCCCCCATGGGGTTTGGGGCTGGCTACCCCCTCTCCTCCCAGCTCAGAGATCCTGCTGTGATCTTCCTGTGCTCTGGGATAACCTCCATAGGAACAACTAATAAATGCTGGATTGCATTTCCAATTGTATTTCCACTGGAAGCAATACAAGAACACTTTCCTCTCCTTTCCAGATTCCTGTCTCCATCCTGAAATCCTAAACACCAGCAGTTTCTGCTGCTACAAAATGTGCCCAGAACAGAGAGGCCTTAAGGGACCCCAGGGAAAGGCAAAAAGGCAGCAGGTGTGAAACACAGACCCAATCATCAGAAAAAAAGGGAGTTTTCACAGTAAGACATATTAAGAAATACATTATTTTCTTACTGGGGATGGTTTTTTGTCTTCTCGTCCTCTTAAAACACATATTTGACTCTGCTTCGCTTGGAATATTTCAGAATAATAAAAAACTAAATCCATGTCATTTTGCTCAGATGACTTACTCAGGTTTTTATGGGTAGAGAAAAAGAAGATTTACAAACCAGAGCAATTAATTTCCACATTAAAGGAGCCAGGAGTAGGGAGTAGCTAATACATATCAAAGAGGACTCTAAATTCATCTTCCCTCAGTATCTGGTAATCAGGAATCAAAGCTTTACCAGGAACACTGGTCTTTGAACACAGTGAAGTCACACCCAGTCAATGTCCACCTCTGCCTTCTCCTGCCTGGCCTCTGGAAAGGGGAAGGACTTCCTAGGAGTGTGCTCAGAAAGGTCTGGGACACTGGAGGGATAACACGGGGACCTGTCCGACCTGGTCTTGGACACTTCCAGGGATGGGGCAGCCACAGCTTCTCTGGGCAACCTGGCCCAGGGCCTCACCACCCTCACAGGAAATATATCAGTGTCAACTGGGAGATTTAAACAAACTAAAATAGGAGAGAGACCCTAACACAGTGCAGGAGCTCTGGTTTGATGCACAGGAAGGTACAACACAGCGTAACTGCTTTTGTCTCCATTCCCCCAGGCCTGCTCGTTAGTAAATGAAGCTGAGGATGAAGCCCAGAGCAGGGAGGGGTTGGTGTGGGCAGCTCTCCCACACCAACAGCCACTCTCAGTCCTCTCTGAACCTCACACACCTTCCTGGAGGAGACACTGCAAACGCCCGAGGCAATCTCTTGTTCAATCTCTTCTTCAATCTCTTTTTCCATCTCTTTTTTGCAGCTGTGAAAAGCTACCTCACAGCAGCATCCCCAGAGCCCCAGGGACAGACTTGGGTGCTGCAGCTTTTGCTGCACACGTGGGTGAGCTTCTGCAGCAGGCAGCTCCTTAGGCATTCACGTGGGAAACACAACATTTGGGACAGTCAGCACACAGAAAAGAAGATGGGAATAAAAAAAAAAAACAAAAAAAAAGGAAAATAAAATAACAAAGGAAAGTCCTGACAAGTCCCTGTGCACTGCAGGAGTCATTTAGTTTTATGTCTACAGTTGAACACTGAATGTTTTTCCTAAGTATAACGTAAAGAGAAAAATAATCTGAGCTCATGCCTCCCTCCTCAGGCTCAAGAGCCCCCAGGGGGCTCAGGAGAGGAGCAACAACCAACTCCATGGGCTGTGCCATGGGGAGACCCCAAGCCCCCAAACAGCACAGAGGTGGGGGAGGGTGTTCCATCCACTGCCCCACAAACCCTCTGTGCTTCCCATGGAGCACACCAAGCAGGCCCCCGTTAGGACTTTTTCCATCATTACAGATCTCCCCTCCTCTGCCCACACTGGGGAAGAACATCCAGCACAGCCTGAGTTCACCCTCTACTGCCAGCTGGGGAATGTCTTTGCTTGGCTTTACTCATGTCTCATTAAATAACCTTTTCCCCCCCCCTCCTTTTTTACTTAAGTGTATAAACTAAACTGCAGCCTGACAATTCAGGCACCACAACATCTTTCCAACTCCTTTTTTTTGCCCCTAAACCCAGCGGTGTGATCATCACCCCTTTGCTGTGCCACTGCCCAAGGATACACTGCAGACAGAGGATGAAATACCTGATCAAAGAGGCTTCTCCTGCTCCACGGCAGGTACAGAGACATGAATAATTCACGGTGTGAAAAGGAAAGGTGAAGCTGCAAAACTACCTTGGGTAAATCACAGAGGATGTCGGTGTGTGATCATAAACAGCTGATTAAAAGCAGAATTAGAGAAGGAGGGGAAGAGGGAAGGTTGATTCATGGCACAAGGAGCTGTGGACAAGACATAATAAAAACCTTTTTTGCAAAGGTATGTAGACACCAAACCACCATTAATCTCAAAAGAAGTTTACAGTTCTGATTCCAAATGCTTCTGAGAATTGGATTTACTTAAGTGCACACATGTGAACACTCTGGGTTTTATCATCCACCAGCATCTCCACAGGTCGGTTCTGTCTCTCCTCATAATCCTATTGCTCTGGTTTTTGAGATTGGCCTAAAACCCCTCCCTGACTGATTCCCAAGTCATCCTCTGCTGGTTCTCACTCAATCCCAGTGTGGGATTTCAGTGCTGGCTACACCAGCCAGGTCCATGCCCTGCTCCCAGTGGCACTTTACCCCATCACCACAGTTTCAGGGACAGATCCCACTCCAGCTCCTGCCTGCACGCGGTATTTTCCACTGTCACTGGTGTCTGTTTGCTGCTCTCACCAGTTTTGCTGTGCCCTCCAAGCACTCCTTTCCCCTCTTAGAACAAGTCTCCTTGAGCTGAGCTTTTCTCCGTCCTGCAGCAGTCACTTCTCACCCTCCCCTTTATTGTTCTGGAGATTTGTAATGGGAACAGTACAATAACAAGGACTAATTCTTTGTTGGTGCAGAGTTCAAGGACAAACTCATTTCATGGTTGGATTTCCCAGGCACAGAGCCAGCACTGCCCAAGAGGTGCTATTTGTCACTGCCCTGAAAATCATAAAATCACAGAGTGGTAAGGGTTGGGAGGGACCTCAAAGCCCATCCAGTCCCACCCCTGCCATGAGCAGGGACACGTTCTACTATCCCAGCTTGCTCCAAGCCCCATCCAACCTGGCCTTGGACACTGCCAGGGGTGGGGAGTCACAACCTCTTTGGACAACAAAGTCTAATCCTTGAGGGTGAAGGATCAGATAAATTACTCCTGAACTGATCCCTAGAGTAATTCCTGATAAACACTCATTTTTTTCCATGGAACAGGGCTGGGAAGGTGCACTCACGGCCCTGCGGTGCCACAAAGGTACCAAGGGTGGCTGGATCCCCCTCCGTGGCTGCATGGCCCCAACTCAGGCAGAGGAATCACCTCCTCAACCCCATTGCAGCACCTCCCCTGCAGTAACAGAGCTCCTGCCTTCACACCGACAGCACTGCGAGAGGAATGTCCCATTGTTAGGGATGATGTTCCCAATTTCCTGGCACAATCTGATGGTGATCTGAGCGTACATGAATCTGAACAAAACCATGAGACTTCCTCCAGCCTTTTAGAAACAGCACTGCCCCTTCTCTCACAACACACACACATTTAAATGGCAGTAAATAAACCTGGTTTATCACACGCTGCAGCACAAAGAGCCCTCGGAGGGTTCGGCCAACGAGGCCTCGTGGAGCAATTACCCCAAAGGCAAGCACATTGTCACTGCAGGGCTGTGAAAACCACCAGTGCAGGACAGGGAAAGCCCAAGACGTGTCAGAGACCTGCCTTTTCTCTCATCAAATTCCAAGCTACAGACAATTGCTGGAGTGGGGAAACGGGACCCAAAACACACCGAGTACACTCCAAATTAACTAAAGCAGATGTCATCAAACTGGAGGGGACTCACTGAGGGTCCCCATCCCTGCGCAGCACAGGAAGCACAGGTTGATTGGGAGGACACAAATACACAACATGTGCTTCAGCCATCGTTCCAGGACATGGAAACACAACCCACCTGTCAGTGCCTGGTCCATGAGGTTGGTGGCCATGAACGTCACAGCCGGCGTGGACACCGCAGTGACACGGGTGACTTGAGCTGGCATCAAGGGACCCACGTGGGCGTCCAGCCTGGAGCCAGAACCTGTGTGCAAACCATAAGGAAACCCATTTTTATCCTGTAAAAATAAAAAGCCTTTAAAAAACTCAGCTCGTTTCCCAGCTGTATTTCACAGAACATTTCTCTCAGCACTTGAGGCCATGGGCTGGTGGTGAACATGGTGGTGCTGCCCCGAGGGTTGGACGTGGAGACCTTAAGAGAGCTTTTCCAACCTTAATGATTCTATGAATTAATCTCCTGCTAAACACTCCCCCCTATACCTACTTGCATGGTTAAAACAAGAGGGTTTGTGTTTAGCTCAATTCCTGCTCCAGCCTGCCCACTAATTCTCAGACAATAAGCATTGCCAGAAATTTGAAATTAATGAAAGAAAACATGGCCCTCAAAATAAGAATTTGCCTGGAAAGATGTCATGGTTTAGCCCATCCCCCTCAAAGCAGATTACAGCAAGACCAGTTTTCTTATTTTAAATAACACACCTCTGGTTCTCTACTGTTACTCTTCACAAACTCTTTGCATCCCACTCTATCCATGGGAAATGATTTTGCCAATAATTTAAAACTGCAGCTTTATCAAGGGAACCACAGTCTGCTCAGACAGGGTCCAAAGCAGAAAATCACTAATGTGCTCATGTACATTATTCATGGTAAATCAGTAACCCAGGTTTGCTGCTAGAACTGTGCTAATTAAATCAGGCTACTCAGTCCTGGAGAATTCGTGGCTGTTGCCAAATTTAAGGTCAAACCTGGAGTATTAATGGTAATTATGCACAAAACCATTTTTCAGAAACCGAGAATCCCATGCAAGACTCACACAACATCATCTCCTCTCAGCTGTAAGTTCAGGTGTCCCATTAGCAGTTCCATGTTCTATTTACAAGCCACCATTTCCAAACTGGCCTGTCAGTACGGACATACCCTTACTTTAAGGCAGACTCTTGAAGAATGTTATTTCCCAAGCACAATCCAAGTTGCCAGATTTACTGACCCTTCATTTCACTAACTGTTCATGGGCTATCAAACAGTTCCCATCCCAACTTCTCTGCATTTAGGAACGACATGGATAATTTCTGACACCTCCACTCATAAAAACTCACACACTTCAAACCCGTTCAACGATTTGCGTTTCTACAATCCCAAGTGCCAAAGCACAACGTTAAACATAACTCTCACCAACACAGAACTATGGAATCCCAGACTGGTTTGTGTTGAAGGGGACCTTTGAGATGATGCAGGGACACCTTCCACTAGCCCAGGTTGCCCCAAGCCCCATCCAGCCTGGCCTTGGACACTTCCAGGGATCCAGGGGCAGCCACAGCTTCTCTGGGCAACCTGTGCCAGGGCCTCACCACCCTCCTAGGGGAGATCTGCAGGACTTCCTTGGGATAGGGGGAGATGAACTACCAGCTGCAGAATAAACATCAGGAAATGAAACATTTCATTATTTCCCTTCTTTTTTTCCCCAACATTAAGTCAGGATAAAGAAATCCCTGCAAGACACAATCGACAGCACAATAAAGAAATTCCCCTGCACGGTGCTGTGATAAATGGAATCCAGACTTGCTTGGAAGAAAGAATGATAAATAAAGCATTTAGGGAAGAGGAGCAGGTCAGTGGGATGTTTGTTGTGCTCCCTACAGCACCACAGTGTGACTGGAGGCACTTGTACCTCGGCCACCTCTAACAAGAACTGAACCATTTTCCAGCTCGAGCCCATGTTCAGACCTCAGGCAACAACAGTTCCTTAGTTCTGCTTCTGTCAAAGCCCCTGGCAAAACCGTTACCTTTTATGAGCTCTCTGGATATCAGGGAATGCTGAGGAACCAGCATTTCCAACTCTGGAGTCAAAGGTGTCTCTAATTACACGGCGCGACAGCAGAGTCCCAACAACCTCTCAGCAGGACACACACGTGAACACATGGAAATTCTGGTTTCCACATCCTTGGAGACCATTTCCATCTGTACCTTAGATGTACGTTCCTACACAATTAATTTCAGGAATAACATTTATAGAGCAAGAGGGTTTGGGGTTTCTTCGGCTTTTCAAATTAATTTTAATGACAACAAAAGGAGACTTTAATCCTGTTGATTTCAGAAGTATTGGAGATGGATTAAAACGGAATTTCACCATCTCCTGCTGGTGGGGTTTATGCACATGAAGGACCTGTTATCTATAACAATATCCTCAGAAAAGGTTATGCAGCTGTGGCTGCCCTATTGCTGGAAGTGTCCAAGGCCAGGTTGGACGGGGTTTGAAGCAACATGGGCTAGTGGAAGGTGTCCCTGCCCATGGCAGGGGGTGGGACTGGATGAACTTTGAGGTCCCTTCCAGCCCAAACCAGTCTGGGATTCTATGAATTCTCTACACCCAAAACTGGAATAATTTTCATAACATGCATAATTTTCTCCCTGTAATTCCACACACACGTTTGAGCTGAGCTCTGCTCATTCTCCTACCACGGTTTATGCTGCCTGTTGAAATGTGACTTGCCATTATATAATTTCAGCTGCTTCTTTATGTTGATTTATTACCAAATCCAAACACAATATCAGTGCATCTTTTGATGTGATGGAAGCAATTATCTCACAGCTTCCACCCGCATCACAGCCAAGTATATACATTCATATACATATATATACTTATTTCATACATGCAGATCGAGTTCAACTGCTTATTTTAATTATAAGTGCTGCTCACCAAATAAGCTGGAATGATTTAAGGCAATCTTAACCTTTAAGGAATAAATATTTATGCTTTATAGCTCTTTGAGCTCATAAAGAGCAGCCTTTGCAATAGATGGCTTTGGAATACAAATAAACTCTGGATTGAGTTGAATGTCACAAAGCAATATCAGCTTCTGGTCTGAACTGAGCGTAACCTGGGCTGGAATTACACCCCAATATGAAGCCACACTCTGAGCATTTCAGGATTAAATTTAGGCAAATTTTACTCTAAAACAATACTGTGGAGTGGGAGGGAAGATGAAAGTGCTCTTCCCTATGAAGTTTTGGATTATTGCAGAGTCAGGGAGGCCTGACGAGCAAACCAAGTGTTCAGAGAACATCTGCCCCTTTTTGAGATTATTTCAGTTCATTTTCCTGCATTTTACAAACACAGAGCAACCTACGTCTCCTTAAACTGCAAGGACACCACAAGGACAAGGGAGGACAAAGGCATAGGAGTAGAAGGTTCAGAAGGCTGAAGATCCTCTTGCAAGTGAAACAGTGCCCTGATTTGCACCCCTGATGAGACAGTGTTCACTGGAATGTGGGATGATGGAATGCAGAGGGGAGAGCAGGGGTGCTGGAGGCTCTGTGGCTGGACTGGGACACTCAACCCTCCTGCAGAGGGTTCAGTGTCTCTACAGACTCGCCCTCAGCTGCTGGTCCCTGTGGCCACACTGTCCAGCCCCACCTCAGCCACTCTGGGCATCACCAGGGGTGGAGCAGCAGGATCAGACCAGGCACAGCTCCATCCCCAGAGCTGCTCCCCCAGCTCAGCAAATACTTCCCCATGGAGAGTGGGGGACCCAGCCAAGAGGCTGCCCAGGCACCTGCAGCCCCAGGGAATGTTCCCCTGTCCCTTGTTCCCTGAGAGAAGAGCCTGACCTCCACCTACTGCATTTCAAGTGGTTCTAGAGAGTGACATGATCATCCCTGAGTGTCCTCCAGGCAACAGCCTTTGGCTGCTCCCAGCCAGTCCCACCAAATCACAGCACAGCCATGAGGTTCCACACAGGCACCAGCCATGCATCCAGGAGTGGATCAGGATTAGGCACTAGTGATGGCCCAGCCTGAGCCACCATCCTGCTCAGCTGTGAAAAAAAGTCAAGGTTTTAGTTTAAAAACTGACTGGTTTTCACATACCCAAAATCACCCCTGTTCCATTTACCTTTTCCATCTTTTTTCCCCTTTACGACATACTTCGTATTTCCCTGCAGTTACACATTTGATTAGATGAGGTATTGGGAAGAAATCCTTCCCTGTGAGGGTGGGGAGGTCCTGGCACAGGTTGTCCAGAGAAGTTGTGGTTGCCCCATCCCTGCAAGTGTCCAAGGCCAGGCTGGACAGGACTTGGAGCAACCTGGGCTAGTGGAAGGTGTCCCTGCCCATGGCAAGGGGGTGGAATGAGATGCACTTCGAGGTCCTTTCCAACTCAAACCAGGCTGGGATTCTATGACTCTATTTTAACACCACCAAATTAAAAAACGGGGTAAAGAAAAGCATTCTGGTGTGAAGGAATCTCACCCAAATGCCTGGGAACTGCTGGAAGGAACAGAGATTTGAGGAACAGGTGAGTGAAGCCATGAAGTAATTAATTCCTCAGCAGCAGGTAATGAGCATGTCTGGGTTGCAGGGCAGGCACTCATCAGCCTCATCCCATACCTGGAAGAAGCTGCTCTGCTACGTAGGAACAGCCACCACAACATGGAGACAGGGAAAGCTGAGAGGGAAAGGGGTGACCAGAGACAGGAAAAGGTGAAGGCAAAGGGGGTTCCGTGCCCCAGGCAGCACCTCCACCCCCGCTCACTCCAGGGTCTGACCTGTTCTCCAAACCCCCCTCACTGTCGCTGGCACTGAGCTCAAGGAACTAAATCCTCTGAGAGGGATCTGACCCCAGGCACTCCCCCAGCCCATGTGAGAAATGCCTGTAATCCCCAGCTCTTCATGGGGAGCTCCAGAAGGCAACGCTGGGAATGAAAATCCAACGTGTGATGCTGCAGGGAAACCACGGCTCGCTTTAAAAGTCACGGCCAGCATTTCACACTTAGCTCTGCTGCCTCTCTAATGCCTCCTGGGGGACTTGGACTTGAACTGAGACAAAGAAACAGGTAGAGTTCAAACATCTTGGAAGAGAAGGGAATAACCTTAAGAACTGTGTGACCAGGGTGGAGTAGGTCAGGTAAAAGCATCAGCACAAAGCTCCTGCCTGACACAAACCAAGCCCAGCAGAGAAATCCAGCCTTTCTGCTGCTGAGGATGGGCCTGGGCAGAAGAGACCAGGATGCAAGATGGTTTGGCAAAAAGGAATCAGGATAAATCCATGTCTGGTCTAACTTTTTCACTACTGGAACACTGCTCTGAAGGAATTTGCCCATTCCCAGCCCCGAGGGTGCTCAGCCAGGTGAGTGACATCAGCACCATGGACAGGATCATTAAGGTTGGAAAAGACGTTAAAGATCATGAACTCCAACTGTAAACCATCATGTTCACCACTAACCCATGTCCCCAAGTGCCACATCCATGCAACTTTTAAATCCCTCCAGAGGTGGGGACTCCACCACTACCCTGGGCAGACAGTTCCAATGTTTTACAACCCTTCCCACAAAAAAAATTTCCTAATATCTAATCTAAACCTCCCCTGATGTGGACACTTGTCACCCTGGCCCCTTCTTTGCTTGTCTTGGTGCAACCAAACTGCTCTCAGCCATAGGGAGGATGAGTTTGTAAAATTCCTGGGATATAAACACAGAGTTTAATTGAAAAGAGGAGAGAAATGAAATCGGTAATTTCAGCCTCTGTGTCTAATAGCCAGTACCAGTCAGAGACAGAAATGCACCAATTTATTTCTATTATTGCTGATACCATTTCCTGACCCCAGAAGTTACTGGAGATCAGGGCTCAGGGACTTGTTTCATCTAGAAGCACCATCCATCCTGATGAGGTAATTTGGGGCAATTCTGCCCCTCTGCAAAGGACAGAAGTCGTCTCTTTGCTTGAAAAAAAGGAAGAATTGAGCAGTACTACTAAAAAATTGACTTTTTACCAACCATGCAGCATCCTCCAGCTCCATTCAGCCCCCAGCTCTGCTCCCTCTGTCTCCTCAAGGACATACCATCCTCTTCCTCAAGGCAATTTTTGGTGGGTAAACACAAGGCTGCCTTGAAGCCACCTTTGAGGAGTTTTCTCTCCTTCCTCCGTTTCTTTGAAAGGCCCAGACATGTTCATTAAAAAGATTCAGCACTTTCTGAATCTGATTATCTCCCTTAGATCCCAAACGTGTGGTGTGTTCTGAGCAGCCTCTGCTGAGGTGCTGCTGGGTGAGGCCTCGTGAGAAACACCTTCAGCACAGCTGCTGGAAAGCTCAGCAAAGCCTGTCCTGTCCTCATTCCCACCCCAGACTTCCCCAGGAGAAAGCCACAGTGTCCTCTGGGTGTGGTGGAGCTCCCCTGTGCTCTCCTCCCCTTCAGCACAGGGTGACCAGGGAAGGTCTCCACACGCTGCAGTACTTTGTGGTGCTCCAGGAACCACAGCTGCCCCAAAAGCTGGAGGAAACGGGTGAGAATGGCAATCCCTGTTTATCATTTTCCCTGGCAGGCACCATGAAGGTGGTTACAAAGGGCAGTGGTGATTCATGGGACACAGCTCTGCCCTACTGAGTGCTCCTCACTGGCAACCTGCCAACAGCCCCTCAAGTCGAGCTGGAAACCAGAAACTGAAGCAAATTTGACAGTTAGATGCAAACAGGAAATTTTTGATTGCTTAGAGAGAAGGAGACACCGTACACAAACAGAACTTACACCAGAGAATCACGGAATCCCAGACTGGTTCGAGTTGGAAGGGACTTTAAAACTCATCCAGTCCCATGTCCTGCCATGGGCAGGGACACCTTCCACTAGACCAGGTTGCTCCAAGCCCCGACCAACCTTTGAATTTTGGCAGCATCACTGGTTTTGGCCAGCTGCCATTCTTCATCCAGCTTTCCCGTGGTTTATTTTTGTTTGAGTTTTCCTATTTGGAAATCAGAAGGAAAAAAAAGAAAATGGAAATTGCTACTGAAGATCTGTTTTCCTGCTGCACTGGCAAGTAACACAAATAATACATTCAGTGACCCCAGATAGAGCCCAGAAGAATGACAATGAGCTGGGAGGTGAAGGGTGACTCCAGAATGAATGGATGTTTCTGAAGAGGAAGAGCTCCCAGCAGGGATGATTGAGCCTGGCACAGACACCAGGGAATCCAGGGCATCACAGCCACTGCAAGAAGCATGAGCTGCTTATGGATTTTGGCACAGAAATGCTTTATTTTTTAGTTTAAATTGATAATGCAGAAGCTTAATCATCTCATTGTATTCCATCAGATTAATAAACTGCCCTAGAAGGACGTCAGGAAATTAGTGTAGGAATTTCTCTCTTTGGTTAAATGAAAAGTAGAAGCATGAGACCCAGAACTACTGAAGGACAGAGATACACACACATGCACAGATATGTAACTGTACAGCAGAAAGACAATATGGAGAAATATCTTTTCTTTAGGATGCTTCCCCACCCCTGGAAGAGTCCAAGGCAAGGCTGGATGGGGCTTGGGGCACCTGGTGTAATGGAAGGTGTCCCTGCCCATGGCAGGGGGTGGAACAAGATAATTTGTAAGTTCCCTTTCAAGCCAAGACAGGCTGGGATTCCATGATTCAAAGACTGAACAAATCAACACCTCCATTCCCACAAAGAGGAGAGCAGGGAGGAGGAGGAAGGGCTGTAAGTGCTCACACTGAAAGCAAAGCCCCTGAGGGACTCTGCTCAACATCCATGAGGAAGGAAAGAGCTCTGGATGCCAAAAAGAGCTTCACTTGAAGTTTGCACTTCTTTAAATACCTGGAGGCACATGTCTGCGGGAAACCAGCCCTTGTTAGGTCAGAGTTACTGAAGGAGATAAGCGGCATCTCGGCCACCACGTGGGTCATCTCCAACTGCCACCAACTCAACTCAGGGCTCTGACAGCCTTGGGTACTGTCCTTTATCACCCAGGAATCAAGGACTGTCTGGTTTCAGCTGCCAGGACTCTGCCCAGATTTAATTCCTGGATACAAGGAGAGGGTGAGGGATGTTCCCAGCACGCCCCTGCCCTGCTGTACCTCCACCAGCCGTGCCACCAGCACATAGCCCCACTGTGCCAAGGGCAGCCCAGGCACGAGGAACAGCAGGATTTGGGTATGTCCCACAGGCAGCAGCAGCTCTGGAAGAAAAGCCCTGTTTGGGAACTATTTGCATCTCATTACAATGATCCTGTTACAGCTCTGACTGCCAGGCTGGACACTGACTGTGGCATAAAACATGGATTACTGGAAAATATTCTCCTCTACATTGGAAGTCTGGTGTGTAATGAGGGATTGAAGGGATGATGAAGGGGGGCAGTGCCCCCAGCAGTGAGTGAGAGCTGCAGCACAGCCCAACATCTGCTTAATGTCCACAGGGAGAATTTTCAGGGCAATCTACACAGGACAAGGCAGTGATGCCTGAAAAAGGGGCTGGAGGAGGGAGATTCAGCTCTCAGCACACAGTTAAAGAAAACAAACATGTGTTTGTTTGAACAAGATTATGGCTCCTTAGAAGGAGTACAAATGGTTGGATTTGCTGTGGTGGCTCCCAAAACAAACAACATTTGTTTTGTTTCGTTCTTTCCACTCAGGGCTTTGACTGTGGCAGCTTTTCAACATGGGAATCTGCCTCAGTCCTCCGACGCTTTCCAGTGACCAGACACCTCACACACCCCAATTCCTCCCTGCATCCCATGAGACAAATCAATAATCCTTTTTTATTTGAATTTTCAAGGAATATGGTTTTGAGATCTCTGATTACCAAGTCCTCAAGTCACCTGGGCATCTGTACAGAACATCCACGGACAGGATGGTGACCCTTCAGGGTCCTGAGAAAGTCTTCAGTCTTCCTAAAATCAGAAATTTATCTCACACCCGTTACTCTTTCGGTACTTCTACAGAGATAAAACACTTCAGCACAATAAGAGCTGCCCACCCTTGTTATACCTCAGCAAACAGCTGCCAGACACCACTGGGTTAAAATTAAGAACTCTCCTACTCTTCCATCCTCCCACACTCTAATTTCAATTTCCTTGAAAAACTGCATTTCTCCTGGGGTCTTGAGCATCATTTCAGATTCCACCTCACTTCTGGAAAAGATTCTGTTTCTACAACCTCCCTTAGATATAAATCTACCACCTGGACTAAGGTCGAAGGACCTGGAGCATTTTCAGACACACTGAGTAAAGAATCAAATTCTTTGAACTTCCTTTCTCTCCAGCTCTTTCTTTTGGGAATGGGGTATTTAAAAAAACTGGGAAAACTCTGGCTCATAATAAGGTTCAGCACAAGTTTCTGTGCTTTTGTCAGCCACGACCCCACCCTCCTGTAGAAAATCCTCTCAAATCTTAATGTTTATATGCAAAATAGAACCTAAGATACAGAACTCCCACTTTCAGAGAATCCCAGACCAGGTTGGGTTGGAAAGGACCTTAAAGCCCATCCAGCTCCATCACCAGCCATGGGCAGGGACATCTTCCATAGACCAGGTTGCTCCAAGCCCATCCAACTTGGCCTTGGACACTTCCAGGGAAATCTCTACAGCCGGAATTCTCACTGAGTTCCTTTGCCCTCAGCTTTATTATGTTCTTAACATGTTTCTGTCAGTTTCCCATATTTGGA
Organism: Oxyruncus cristatus; assembly: GCA_013399855.1. Taxonomy (NCBI): domain Eukaryota; kingdom Metazoa; phylum Chordata; class Aves; order Passeriformes; family Cotingidae; genus Oxyruncus; species Oxyruncus cristatus. The sequence continues at coordinate 825,680 of VXAY01002786.1, forward strand.
AATACTGGAAATCTCTGGATTGTTCTGAAATGAATTGTTTACTTTGCAGTGCCTGTGGGAATGCCTTGGATTCCCCACTAATGCCCACACTGATGCCCTTACTCCTCAATATTTGTTTGAAGAAACGTATCAGCAACAGACGACAAAAAAAAAAAAAAAAATCAGGGTACGTCATAAGGTGCCAAAAAGGATTAAACCCAGGGATCCTTCCTGAGCCAAAGCAACCCCCAGCAACTCTGACTTCCTGGGGTGTTCCAGGTTGGGTTTCCTGCCAGCTCCAAAACAACTGCTGCTCTGGGCTGCAAACAGGGTTTTATCATGAAACTTTAAAGGACCCAGAGCAGCGCACCAGGCCCAGATCAGCTGGAGCTGTAGGTAACAGCTCTGCTTTCCTCTGCAAAATGCCTTTTAAAAACATCCAAAACATGTGCTTAAAAATACGCCGAATGTTATAGTTCATTACAGAGAAATTAAGGATCTTTAATCAGAACACGAGGTAGTTACAACTGCAAAGAGAAATTTAAACAAAGCATGTCCCACCTGGTACCAAAACGGAAATAAAGCAGGAGATCATTGCTGCTGGATCTCCTCTCCCAAAGGCAGGGAGCTCAGAAGTGCTGGAAAACTCCCCCTTTCTCCACTGAAACTCATTTTCCCAGGTCACAGTTCTATTGCACAGGGGGTCTTTCCTCTGGAAATCTTCCCCAGTGACTGTCAGACTGGTCTGCAGAGGTTCAGTAACTGATCTGGCAATGGAGCCATCACTGCACCACCCAACCAGGTCAGATCCACGGGCAGCCTTGGGAACTTGGTTGTTTCATTGCCACCAACTCTGTACCTCTGAGGCCAAAAGTGAAGCAACAGCAGTTTCCTGGGTTGTTTTGGCTTTGCCTTTTTTTTTTTTTTTCTTTAAACCAAGGGGAGAAACAAAATGCAAACACATGTTCATGGCAGAGCAGGGGAGTCCACCCAGCAGTGCTCCAACACCAGAAGTGAACAGAACTGAAATGGGAATTTTGGGCTCAGACGTGCTGCCCATTGTACTTGTACAACTGACACTGCTCAGACAAACAGCTCAGGTTGAAGAACAAGGAGTGCTAATATGGCCAAATCCTGACTCATGAAAATCTCTGGGAGCCAGAAAACACCAACAGGGTGATGCACTGACACTGCCCTGAGCCTGAATTCTCTTGTCTGGTCATGCTGGAATCCCCACAGCATCCCCCCACTGCCACCACCACCTCCACCCTCCATCCTTCCACTCTGCAGCTTCCACATCCATCCTGAATTCAACTTTCCCCCCACTCTCATGTAAAGTTGAAGAGAGAACTGTTCCTTTATAGCCCAGGTCTGACCCAGTACTGGTGTCCTGGGGAATGACCCCCTTGGAGCAAGGCTGGAAGGGTCAGACCTTGCAGCCCCAGAGTCTGTTCACCTGCAGCAGCCCAAGTACAAGTCAGTGCTAAATGCTCCCTAAGTATCTTATGAACCAAAACAGTTCCACTAATGTGGGGGTTTGAAGGAAAATCCTAAAATCATAGGCTGGTTTGGGTGGGAAGGGACCCTTAACCCATCCAGTCCCACCCTCTGCCAGGGGAAGGGACACCTTCCACTACAGCAGGTTGCTCCAAGCCCCGTCCAACCTGGCCTTGGCCACTTCCATGAGTATTTTAATCTTTCTAGCCATATTTCCCCTGTGCAGGAAGCACTGGGTGACATCAGATCTGAATCACTGTTTCTTTTCCTCAGGACAGAAATACACCAAATCTAACAAAAACAATTGAGGTGCAAAGAGAAACTGATAGAACTTTTACAAAACAACAGTTGTGAGTTTATGGCTGTTATATTTTCATGAGCAATGATCCCTTATTCCCTCCAAGATGAAATCAGAAATAAATGAGCCTGTTGAACAATTGGCAGGCTGTGTCACCAACGTTCCACATAATGAAGTGAGACGTGTTCTGGAGCAGAGCCAAATCCCAGGGAAGTGCCAATTAGTTCTGCAGAGCCCAGTCAAGATCACACAGAACTCCCCTCCTGCATCTTCATTACTGGCCTGTCTTCAATTTGGGTCTTAAACTATCCAAAGAGCTTTTGGGAAAACAAACTCCCTGCTTTCCCATCACAGTGTCCTCCTTCAGAAGGCAAACCTTGCACGTGACCCAGTCAAGTGCAACATTCCAGCATGGGCCAATCCATTCCAGGCATGGAGGTGGATGGACCAACAGCCCTTCCCATCCTGGAGGCTCCCAGACAAATTTTCCACTTTGGGATGCTCTTAAGGCTGGGGGGCTGAAGCACAGATGGGTTTGGTAGCACTTACTCCTCCTCCAGCTCCTCTTTGCTCGCTCTGCAGGAGCCACACCAGGGCTCAGGAGACCAGGAGAAGTCCAGGAACATCAGTTTGGGTTCCCATTTCCCAAGTCCTGACACTGCTTTTCTTCCTGTACTGCAACAGCAGGTTCTCCAGGGGCAGCTCTGTACAAGCTGTAACTCCACAAATCTGGAATTGTGTTCTGAGGGGCACAAAGCTCCAAGTTTGTCTCTGAGGACACATTTGGCTCCGGTGGGGGCTGTGGAAACAGGAGCTGGTCCCTGCTGGAGCTGGGCTGGGGTGTGCCCCCAGACCCACCTGGTACAGAGCCATGCCCAGGCATCCCCAACTACATCCCACATCCCTGGTCCATGTACAGGAAGGCTGGAGCTGCCTGTCTTCGGGAACAGAATGAAAAATGACCAGACACTGTTGCAAATCACGAGGCTGCTCTGCAGTGTCTGCTTTTCACTCACTGTGATTTTAACAGGACAATTGATTTTTAGGAGCAAAGAGAAAACACAATTTCATCTCATTTCATGCAGGTGGGTATTTACAGGATACAAATCACACTGGCAACACGGCCACAGGTATCAGATCCCAATCTGTGCTAGGCTGACACGGCTTTACATCACTTCCCCTCCACTACACCTCACCCTGGAACATTTTTCCTTCAAAATTATCTGTACTGATATCAAGTAGATATTGCACACACACCCCAATAACAATTTGAGGGATGGAGAGGGAAATCAGCCACTTCACTTTTATGATGAGACATCAGCAAGTTATTGGTGTCCTCCAGCTTGGATTCCCTGTCCCCCTGAGCCTTAGGGGGTGACAGACCTCGTGTGGACAAACAGACAGACATGTCCCCGTGTGGACAGCATTTACAGCTTTTCAGGAAAGCTGATTCAGGAAGTTTGCTGCACTTTCCAACTACCCACTTCTGTCAACTTTTTATGCAATTAAAATGAATTTATCAGAAATCCTGGGGGTATAAAAATTCCACAGCCACCTACCAGCCCACCAAGCAGCAGAGCTGGAGACCCTGCAAACCCTGAGCTCCAGCCAGGTCTTGATTTTCATTGTTTTGCTCCCAATACAAAACAAGACCTGGGTAAACAAGGACATGGATCTGCTGGAGCAAGTCCAGAGGGGACTATGAAGACGCTCCAAGGGCTGGAGCCCCTCTGCCCTGGAGCCAGGCTGGGAGAGCTGGGGGTGTCCACCTGGAAAAGAGAAGGCTCCAGGGAGACCTGAGAGCCCCTTCCAAGGCCTAAAGGGGTTCCAGGAGAGCTGGAGAGGGACTGGGTACAAGGGGTGGAGGGACAGGACAAGGGGCAATGGCTTCACACCTCCAGAGGGCAGGGTTAGATGAGATATTGGGAGGGAATTCTTGGCTGTGAGGGTGGTGAGGCCCTGGCACAGGTTGCCCAGAGAAGCTGTGGCTGCCCCATCCCTGGAAGTGGCCAAGGCCAGGTTGGACGGGGCTTGGAGCAACCTGGGCTAGTGGAAGGTGTCCCTGCCCATGGCAGGAGGTGGGACCGGATGGGTTTTAAGTTCCCTTCCAACCCAACCTATTCCATGTTTCTCTATGTTCAACAGCAAACCCAAAATCCCTGCTGGCACAGAGCCCCCCCAGCCTCCCCCCACAGCATGAGCAGGAGCTGCACTTTTGTTTCTGCAGGATAATTTCAGCTCTCATTTCAATATGCATTGCCATAACCACCTCAGGAACTAGTAAATGCTGAAGTAAATTGCTTATTGGAGCGGGAAGGGAAGATGTGAGATGGAAAGTCAGCAAGTATTTCTGTAAATCTGCAGAGTCAGGACTGAGTGTCAATGAGCACCTTCTGCAATGAGCTCAACTGGGGGAACATTTCTCTATCCACTTTCTCTTCCTTTAACAACCTGGTTTTTTGCAATTCCCAACAAATGAGCAGCAAAACGAGTAAAAAAGCGGCTTCAAAACCAAAGTGAAGTCAAAACAAATCAAAATCCCCTAAAAGCTGAAATGTCACATCCAGCCTTTTTTTAAAAACTGTATCCTGTATTGTTGATGTTTGAGAAAAATACCATCAGTTAAAAACCAACCCTGGAAACTCTCCCTGCCCCGAGGGAGGGGGATGTTCAAGGAGGTTGGACTGGACGGCCTTTGAAGATCCCTTCCAAACCAAACCATTCTGTGATTCCATGACAGTGATGGCAGCAGGCAGCAGCTGAGCACAGTCCCATACCACTGGGTTCAGTGGGCATGAACTATCCCCCCAAAAAAACCTTTTCCAAGTCCCCCCACTCCCCTCTCCACCCTCTGCCATTAATCACAGGCAGACTCTGACTGCTCCTCAAAGACTTGCTGCTGCTTTTGGGAAGCTGAAGTGCCTCAATCTAAAAGACTTCTCAGAGGAATTATTTAAAGGGGGGGTTGGCATCCTCATTTCTGCCCTTTTGGGGAGAAATGGTTCTTCAAGGCCATATACCCACCCCAGACAAACCTTGCCCTGACCACACTTCACCCCTTCCCTGGAGGATCCAATGCAGGAATTCACCCCCTTGGTGCTACCTCCTGATGTTGGTGTTTAATTGGAAAAAAAAGCCCGAATTGAATGAGAATCCTGTGACCAGCACAGTTAACAGAAACCACTTCCAACTTTTAATGAGATTTCTCATCACAGGAGCTGTAAAAGCAGGACTCATAATGACGGTATTAAAACTGACATATTTAATAACAAAAATAGCAGGACTATTAAACACCACTTTAAGCCCCTTAGTTAGAAAAGCAAATGATGCAAATCCCAAGTCCCAGCTCGTGTCCCCATGTGACTGCTCAGCTCTGACTCCTGCTGACCCTCTGCTCCAGACTCTGCCTGGGGTCAGATCCCACAGCTTTGGAAGACTGAAAATGCAAACCCTGTCTGGAAGCTTTTTCTTACCATTGTTATTTTTAAGGATATATAGTAAAATGTTGGACAACACTCTCAGGCACAGGGTGAGATTGCTGGGGTGTCCTGTGCAGGGCCAGGAGTTGGTCTCAATGGTCCTTGTGGGTCCATTCCAAGTTGGGATGCTCTGTGATTCCATGAATCTAAAGGACCCTCAGGCACTGATCCCCACCTGAGCCATGAAGGTGAATTCCCCACCTCTCCTATCCCAGGTTTTCCTGCAGCTTTACAGGTCACGTGACCATGAATGAACCCAGAGACGCCCCTGAGATTTCAGCCCTGGGAAAGGCCTCGATGTGTTTTGTGCCCAGGATCTTCAGCACCATTTCAGCACCACGAGGACAAGGAGGAATGGCCGATTCTCTTCTGTGCTTCGATTTAACAGCTATGGAGTCATGGAATCTACTGGGCTGGAAGGGACCCACAAGGACCATCCAGTCCTGGGCCCTGCCCAGGACAGCCCAACAATCCCACCCTGTCCCTGAGAGCGTTGTCCAAACACTCCTTGAGCTCTGGCAGCCTTGGGGCCATGACCACTGCCCTGGGGAGCCTGTTCAGTGCCCAACCACCCTCGGGGGGAAGAACCTTCTCCTGAGATCCCACCTAAACCTGTCCTGACACAGCTCCAGCTGTTCCCTGGTCCTGTCCCTGCTCACACAGAGGGGAGTATTACAAGCAATTTTTAAAATTGGTATTAAAGTCTTAACAAGTTAAATGTTTCTGGAATCTCATTTGGAGGATTCCCTCCTCCCAATTCCCCTTTACAAGGCCCTGATTGTGGCATTGCTATTTCCCTCTCCAGTAAAACACAAACGAGGTGTAACCAAGGGCTCAGAGCAGGGGCTGCCACGTTTTTCCAGTCGTGGTTCCTGTGTGTCTAAAGCTCCACCGAGATCACTTTGGGTACTGCTGGCTCCTGGTGCATTACAGAGCATAATGTAGTGCCAAAAATGGGGGGGGGGG
>VXAY01002786.1:831909-852311 GCA_013399855.1 Oxyruncus cristatus
CAAACTAAAAGGAGTGGCAAAAAAGGGGGGGGGGGGGGAAATAATATTAGATTTTTGGCCAGTTTCTCAGGCAGTAGCACCTAACCCGGGTGACCTCCCTGCACACGGGGACCTTCTGAGCTTGGAACGTGGCAGCTGCAATTGGATAAAAGGCTCTTTTTGAATTATTCATAGGATCCATCCAATCAAATTGGAAAATAAGGCTGGAGGTCCCCAAACCCAGAGCAGTGATTTGTGCTGAGTGTACCTCAGCACATTCTGCAGGAACTGGGAGCGTCCCAGGCTGGAACATGGAGCTTCTCCAAGCACAAGGGGCACTGAGATGCACCAGCAAACCCTGAGGAGGATTGTGGGGCAACCATCCTGCACCCATGGGAGCCACAGGGCTGGGAACCATCTGCCCACACCATCAGGGGAAAGGGATGGTGATGATGATGATCACCCCACACCTTTCACCTCCCATAATGCTTCTTGCTGCTCAATATGGCCCCATTTCCAAAACTTTTCTGCTTTATTTCCAGCCTCTTGGAAACTACAGCACAAAATATCAATCTCCTGTTTTAACAGGATGTAATTCTGAGAGAATTTCCTAAATTCTGCAGTATCAAACCGTCAGAACTTCCACTGCATCATAGTAGAGTAATTATTTCTGCATGAACCAACCCTCTGTATTTGAGTGAAATCTTCAAATACTTATTTCTAGGAGGACTTGAGTTATAAATTAGGTTTGGAATTTTGAAACCAGTGAAGTAGAAACCAGAAATGTGATTCTCTTGCGCAGTTTTAATGATGGTTTCTGAGTTGAGGCTTAAGATCCCTGGTTCCTGACATCACAGGGGGCTGTCAACAGCACACAGCCTGGCAAGGGGGGATTTTCTTGGAACGACAGAATCCCAGACTGGTTTGGGTTGGAAGGGACCTTAAAGCCCATCCAGTCCCACTCCCTGCCATGGCAGAGACACTTTCCACTAGCCCAGGTTGCTCCAAGCCCCGTCCAACCTGGCCTTGGACACTTCCAGGGATCCAGGGGCAGCCACAGCTTCTCTGGGCAACCTGTGCCAGGGCCTCCCCACCCTCACTGCAAAAAACATCTTAACTAAATCAACCTTATTTCAGTTTCAAAGCATCATCCTTTTTCTTATCACAACAGGCCGCGCTGAAAGCTTTTTATCCCCATGGAACCCTGGGGGTCTGCTCAGGCTTTTCTCTGCTGCTTTATCCACCTCTAAAACAAACCCAAGACAGGAAGACTCTGCTTTGAAATATTTGCTGCCAGCTCCTCAAGCCACACAGCTTTGGTAAACCCGTAGTTGAATGGAATCATGGGGTCCCAGACTGGTTTGGGCTGGAAGGGACCTCCTTCCACAAACATCATCCTCATGTTCTGCATGCAGCAAACACAACCACATTTGCAATAAAATCAATGAAATTCCATTTAGCTACTCCAGGGAAGCATCTACGGCACACTTAAAATTAGGGATTTTAATTAATTTTCCTTATTTATATTCTGGCAGTGGACTAAGATTCATTTTAGCTCGTTACATTTATTTACAGTGACACAGAGCGGCTTGATTGAGAACCACAGGAAGTCACCCAGAAAACATCCACTGGCTCCAAACTGCAACTGGTTACAAATACCAGGAAATTCCCAAAAAATGTGGTTTAACCATCTAAGAGGTTGAACAGGAATAGCTGTTTTACTGGAATAATCATCATCATCATCATCCTTCTCCCATTCCCTCTGTCCTCCCCAGCCACCCACATGTCCCTGTGGCTGGAGGACCAAGGCCACCAGCACAAGGATCTGCAGGTCCTTCACCAGGGAACCTTCCATCTGCTCCTGGGCACACAGTTCCATTTAAATTTAGATTTTTATTTTTTTATAATAAACTTCCGATCAGGTATTTCTGTATTAATTTTCATTTCTGAGATTAAATGTAATTAATGTAATTTTTTTAATTATCCCAAGGGTATTTTGTGGCACAGGGTTTCCTCAGCTCACAGTTCCATTAGGCAGAATGTCTGGGGGAAAATTAAACTCTCAGCCTTTTGAGATCCCATTCTATCCCAGGGAATGCTGTGAAATTATTTCCCTGCCTAACACACCACACTGAAAGTTTCCCACTAGAAGGAACAAGATTCTGAGATGCAAATCCTAAAAGAAGAGATTAATCCACTGAGATCACAGAATTTCTCCCTCTTTCAGACATCAGCTTTGCACTGAGTTTACACCATATACAGACCTGATTCCCGGTTGGAAATTCAGGTCAAACACTGAGAACACGTTGGCTGAAACCCACTCTGCGGCTTCTCTTTACGATATCAAAATAAGAACCAAAAGAACCCAATATTTCAAAAATAAAGTTGGTTGAACATATGAAAAATAATTTCAAAAACCCACATGTTTTTTTCTCACTGATAATGCACCTAAAACGTTATGTAGAGCAAGAAAAATGCACACAAAACAACGTCACTCCTGGGGCATCTTCCCACCTCTTACACAGATCTCAGAAAAACTGGCTCCTTTTTCCCCTCTCCAAATCTCCTCAATATTCCTGGTAGGTACCAACCAGGAGGGACAGAGGAGATGGGTTTGATCATGGCACTGGGAATTACTTTGTATCACACAACATTCCATCCTGGCTGCTTTAAGCCTTGGCCACGCACACAAAAGTTCCTAATGGTTTAATAGTGTAAATAAGTTTAAGGAAACAACAGCAGGAGCGTCCAAAACAAGGTGTTCCCTCAGCTCTGATTTAAAACTCATGATCACACACAGTAATTCTCATCCATTTCCCTTCTCCCAGAAGGGGACAAGCCAAGGAATCTTCTTGGAACAAGTCCATTATCCTTGCAAGACTTATTTCTTTGTTTCATTTGATCCATTTGGTTTTTCCTTCTCAGACTCCTGCTCCATTTACAGGAAATATATCATGTTTAGAGAAAACTGTTTTAAGCTACACAAATCTCAACTAAATCTGAGTCTGCAACAGAAAAACAGGAAGCAGGAGAATCCTTTATGGAAAGTCTACCGGGGGTAAATGGTGTCTCTTGTAGCTCCTGAGGAGGAGCTGAACTGATTTGAGTGAGATGTTTGAGCAGGGATGGGAAACACACCGGACACAGCCCAGCTGGGGATGGTGCTCCAAGAGCACTGCTGGGCAGGTTGGAAACTCAGGAATTCATATGGAAAATGAGACCTTTCCCCTATGGATTCCCAGTGGTCCCATCTGCCACAGGCAGGAGAAATTCAGCCCTGAAAGCAGGGCAGGACCTGCCAAGATCCCACCAGTCCTGACCCATTACAGCTCCTTGTCTCAAGTGTGAGATCAAGAGAGTTTGTGCATCCACGTCACCGAAACATGGAATCATTCAGGTGGGAAAAGTCCCCTAAGATCAATGAGCCCAACCATTCCCAGCACTGCCAAGGCCACCACTAACCTGTGTCCCCAAGTGCCACATCCACTAGGCTTTAAAATCCCTCCAGGGATGGGGACTCCACCCCTGCCCTGGGCAGCTGTGCCAGGCCTGGACAGCCCTTTTAGAGAAGGAATTCTCCCTAATTTTCAATCAATCTCCCCTGGCACAGCTTGAGGCCATTTCCTCTCATCCTGTCCCTTGTTCCCTGGCAGCAGAGCCCAATCCCCCCCAGCTCCCTCCTCCTGTCAGGGAGTTGCAGAGCCAGAAAGTCCCCTCTGAGCCTCCTTTTCTCCAGGCTGAGCCCCCCCAGCTCCTCAGCCGCTCCTGCTGCTCCAGACCCTTCCCCAGCTACGTTTCCCTCTCTGGACACGCTCCAGCCCCTGAATGTCTTTTTCAAAACAGACCAAAACATTTCAAGGCTGCCCAAGTAACCACAAAGCATAAAATAAGAAGACAAGTGGTCTCCAGTGCTTTTAGGTGCCTCTCCATGTGCCATAATGGGGTGGCGAGGGCAGCACCTTGGGCCTCCCAGCCAAGAGGCCCATCTTGGGGGGGAAAGAGCAAACTGTGACCAGTTCAGACAAAATTTCTCCAAGGGACACAGGGAAAATTACCAACTGCTGTATCAGTACTAATCTTCCAAGTACCAGCAGTGACAACCCTCAGCCTGCACACCTTGCTCGGCTCTTGGTTGGGGAAAACCCCCCCGGGCAGGTATTTTAACTGTGTAATTGCTGTCGCTAACAGTGAAACCTGATTTAAACACTTCACAAGTGCACTGGCATTTTTCGAAGAAAAAAACCTCTACAACTCGTTTTACTAAGCAGTTAAAGCCAATTACGTCTGACTTCGATGACATTTACCAAGCAAAGAGCTGGGCATGAATGAAATGATTTGGTTGTTTGTCTTTTGTAACTACTACAGGAAATATTTACAATTTCTCTTTTGTTGAGATCTTGTTATGACACTGAACGAGGCCCTTCTGGTTCACACCTGAGGAAACAACTGTTTGTTAGGCCACGAACGTGGCCTAAATAGGACAGAGCTGTAACCGATAGCAGCTCCGCCACAGGATTCTGGCAAGAGACCAGATGAACCCCAGAATCACTGAGGCTGGAAAAGACTTCTGAGATCAAGTCCAACCTGTGACTGACCCCCACCTTGTTGCCCAGCCCAGAGCACTGAGTGCCACGTCCTGTCCTTAAGCACCACAGCAGCACATTCCCTCCGCAAGGGTATTTTTATTCTTCCAGAAGATCATTCGTTCTACTTCTAGTTAATCATACCAATGATATTCCAGGGAAAGGAGGATTAGAGAGGCTTTTTTCTATAGATACATAAGACTATGGAATATCTTGAGTGGGAAGGGACCCATAAGGACCATCCAGTCCAACTCCTGGCCCTGCCCAGGACGCTCCAACAATCCCACTCTGTCCCTCAGAGTATTGTCCAAATGCTCCTTGAGCTTTGGCAGCCTTGGGGCTGTGCCCACAGCCCTGGGGAGCCTGTTCAGTGCCCAACCACCCTCTGGGGGAAGACCTTTCCTGAGATCCAACCTAAACCTGCCCTGACACAGCTCCAGCTGTTCCCTGGGTCCTGTCACTGGTCCCCAGGCATTCTCTGAACGCCTTGGGAATCCCAGTCTGTTTGCACAGACCAAGTGCATCATGATCCATAAATCCAGTCGGGTCCAGCCACATATTTTCACCAATAAATGCTCCCTGATTGACTTCATTTTTTCAAATGATGTAAAAATGATGATGTAAAAATTTGCAATATCAGAACGTTTTCTGCCTATCCTTTTCATGCAGTTTGCTTTGGTAACCCAAAAAACCGCTGAATTTTCACACAATCAGAACCATCACCCTATTTCTTAGAGAGTCTTAATTGGGCAGCTGAGCACTTCCAGTTTCCAGCAGAGATTTCGTGTCCAACAGGAGGAGAGAACTGATGCCCATTTCAATGTGATTCTGGGCATTAATTTATCCCACCGTACAATCATGTCTTCCTTTGCATGTGCCAACACAGATAGGAACAGAAAAGTAATTTTATGCTGAATATTAACTCCAGTAGGAAGTTATCACTTTAATAACTATAAACATTCATTATCTTGCTTCGTTACACAGCATTAAAGCTGGGCAGATCATTTACAACAAGCTTGTTAGAACTACTCAGCATTCCAAGTCAAGCCTGTTTTATTGCCAGACATGTGGGACACCCAGGAAAGCAAAGGAAAAGCTTCCTGAGGAGACGAACATCCCATTTCTGGTTAGAATATTTGTGATTTTTCCAAAATTATTACTTTTTGCTCACCTCATACCAAGGAATTCTGGTATGCAGGATGGCCAGACTAATCTTAAATTACCACTGAGTGAATCATCTTCATGATGGGAATGAGCCCAACAGAGAGACCCGGCCTGGCAGGAACAATCCCAGTGCCCAGAACTGCATGAGCTCTCCAAGTATTTACTCACTGGATCACAGTTTTTAATCGATCTTGTAAAGAAAAGAAAGAAAAGGGTTTGTAGCTTCCACAGAGGTCGGACAACTGTCCGCAGCCCTGCTTTCCCCAGCCCTGCAGTCTGCTGGAACACCCAACCCCACCAGCTGGGCACTGGGAGGAGATGAGCAGAACAAACCTCCAGGTTGCTGGGAGGTACTGGAGATGTCCAACCTCGCTCCTTAATTTCTTCAGTTCCATTCCCCAGAACACAAATATTTTTTACAGACAAATTTTATCTCATAGAATCACGGAATTGTTAAGGTTGGGAAAGGCCTCGAAGATCGTCAAGTCCAAATATCAATCCAGCACCACCACCATGATCACAACTAAATCATGTTTTTAAGTGCCACATCCACATGGTTTTTAAACAATTCCAACGATAGGGGCTCCACCACTGCCCTGAACAGCTGTGCCAAGCCTGGACAGCCCTTTTAGGGAGGGAATTTTCCCTTATTTCCAACCTAAATCTCCCCTGGCACAGCTTGAGGCCATTTCCCCTTGTCCTGTCCCTTGTTCCCTGGGAGCAGAGCCTGACCCCACCCAGCTCCCCCCTCCTGTCAGGGAGTTGCAGAGAGTGAGAAGGTCCCCCCTGAGCCTCCTTTCCTCCAGGCTGGGCCCCCCCAGCTCCCTCAGCCACTTCTCAACAGACTTGTGGTCCCAATATTTTACAGGAAATTCTCACCCCACTCATTCACAATCACAGAATCATGGAACTGTATAGGCTGGAAAAGATCTCGAAGATCATCAAGTCCCACTGTTAATCAGCCTCACCTTTGACATCAGTAAGAAACGGGGGAGGGAAGAGGTTGGCCAGGAAACATCTGGCAACATCTAGGCAAGGCTGGATGGGGCTTGGAGCAACCCCAGATAGAGGAAGGTGTCCCCGCCCATGGCAGGGGGTGGGACTGGATTGGCTTTAAGGTCCCTTCCAACCCAGAAGGGATTGGATTCTATGTGATTCTATGATTCCATAAAGATATTAGGCTGAGCTTAAGGGTGCAGTGGGAGGAACTCCACTGTCACGTTACCTGTCCCCAGCAGTGACCCCTCACTAAGTGCTGTGACCACTCAAACAGCCTTTACCTCTGTTTGCTGCGGGAGAGGAGCTGCTTCCTCCCAAAAACACCATCAAAAAAAAAAAAAAATCACTGAATAACTTATGAAAATGTGGTTTAAACCAGCTAATGAAGGAGTGACAGACCCATGAAAAGCCCCAGACAAGCGCTGGCATTAAGAGCTGGTTTAACACACGATGTTGTTTGGCCGTTTAGGTGCTGAGAGGAAAAATACTGAGTCACTTCCCAGCTGTTCCATGGCAGGGTAAAACAGTGCATTGAAACCTTAAATAATTCGGGAAGCCAGGAACAGGTGGCAAATGGTTTAGGTGGCAGATGGTGCCTTTTTTAATATTTGTACTCACTGCTAATTTAGGGAGTCCATAACCACAGACTCAGCTCTTACCATCTTCGCTCCAATAATTAAAAAACTGCACATAAAGAAAATAAATACCCAATTCTTTATAGAGTAGCTGTAAAAGTGGCATTGGAGGTCACTAGACATCCCATACCTGAATACTCCATCTAACTGCTTATGTTTCCGAAGTTTAGTGCATTTGGGTTTCTTTAACATCATCTTCAAAGCCTTGGCTTGACAGTGCTGGGAAATTCAGTTTTCTCTCCACCAGCAGAGCTCACAAGCACGAAGGTGCAGCTCAGTGAGGAGCTGCATCTCCACAAGCTCCTATTTAGTCTTTGTATTAAACCTGGCACAAAAACTAAGCTCACAGCAACGCTGGCATTAAATATTTAAGGGAACATTTTGCCTGGTAGATGCACGAGCAGAACCACGAGTAGATGCAAAAAGAAGAAAAGGGGGGGGTGGGGTAAAAAAAGGAATAAAACCACAAAATGGAGCTGAAGCAGCATTGCTGGAACCTTGTCCACGTAAGTCATTGATGTGACAGCAGAAAGCACAGAAATCTTGTGCCAAGCCCCTTCTCCCTCTCAGTGCTGCTGGACTGCTCCAGCCCCAGTACCTGAGTTTTAGTCCAGAGAAAGTCCAGCCACAGATCACTAGTGTAGAAATAGGTTCCTCAAATTTAAATATTTTCAAGTTTTATGTTGCTACTAACCCCAGGATTTTATTATTTATGCTGGGTTTTTTTCGATATATTTATTTCATGATTACAATTTTCCAACCTCAGGACAGTGAAAAACAAATACCCAACAAAAGAAAATGATCACAGGAGCTTCTCCCGTGGCAGAGCCAAAGCACAGAGAACCTGCACCACTCAGCACATCCCACCCACGTCTGCTCAGCCTCATCCCCAGCTGGGATCCTTCACAGTAAAAGGCAACACATGGGTTTAAATTCCCTAAATATCCTCAAGTCTCTCACAGCTTTACTTCTGATTTTCCTTCACAAAGTGTAAAATAAATTGCATTAAAATGAACCCCAGCTCAGGGAAGAACACATCTAACGAGTAATTTTGGTTTTTATATAAAGAATGATTTTTTTCCCCTTTGGTTTCTCCTCCAAGATATTCATAAACAGGCAAAGTGTTTTCTATGGGTCAAATACAATATTCCATGGGAAGCACTACCAACTCTCCGCCCTACAGTAGGATCAATTCAGGAACAATAATCACTGAGATATATTTCTCATTAAAAGATTTCATCTGAGCACCAAAGCCATAACCGCACACCTTCTGTGAAATCCAATCTCACTGTATAGGAAACACACCCTAATTTACATTTTTAACTTCATCAGCATATAACATCTCTAAATATAGCCTTGAGCATCCAAAGTACAGTCTCAAAAATTACCCTTAAGACTTTAAAACAGCCCAAGTGAGGCAGAGATGCCCCAGTAATTCCCCAGCTGCCACATACAGCAAGTTTTTACTCAACACCACGCCAAGAAAACAGTGATTTTTCCAGTCAGAAACCACATTTCAACTATTGGGAAAAAAACATAGACCCAGGTTGGGTCTCCCAGTGTGCTTTAAAGTGATAAACAGCCACAGAATCCACTCAAGTCTTAATCAAATATTATTCTACATTGAGCAGATACCTTTCAAACACCAACCTTTAAGCTGAGGATCAGCTCCAAAGGCTTGATGTAGCTCAGACCATGTTTCCTTACAGAACTCAATGAGATGGAGGAACCAATTCAGTTCATCAACTGCCCCTTAATGCCACAGCAACAGGACCATTGCAAATGTCCACTCACCTCTGACACCATTTCAGAGGACGCCTCCAAACTGCCCCAGAAAACCCACGTTCAGCCCCAGATTGCAGTGACACCCCCTGCACCCCTCAGTATTTACCCAACACACACAGAAGCCTCTCTGCTTCAGGAAAACATGAAAAGCTGCTCATCAGTGTCCCAGGAGGGACCTTACCTGGGAAGGGCGAAGCCACCAGTGGGATTTTGAGTGGGGAGAAGGCGAGGAGGTGGCAGGGCTGGGGGGCCTCGGGCTCCACCGACACCACGGCCGCCGTGGCCAGAGCCAGGGTCTGGTTGGCACCCATGGCCTTCAGGCTGTTCTGGCAACCACCTGTGGGACAGGGAGACAGCACGGTTATCTGGATGGGAAACAGCAGGTTTAGGCAAAAGGATGTTTTCAGCACTCAGTTTCAACACAAGATGGAACAAAAGTCTGCAACACTTCCCACCTGGCCCCTGCTGCTGCTGCTGCATGTCAGAGACACCAGAGCTTGAATATGTACTATACATATGTATATATTATATAGTGAGGCCATATCTGCAGTATTGGGTTCAATTCTGGTCTCCAGAGTTCAAGAATCCCAAACCACTGAGGGTGGAAAAGCCCTCCCAGACCATCGAGGCCACCCTGTGCCCAATCCCCACCTTGTCACCCAGCCCAGAGCACTGAGTGCCACATCCAGTCATTGCTTGGACACCTCCAGGGATGGGGACTCCACCACCTCCCTGGGCAGCTCCTTCCAATGCCTGAACACCCTTTCCAGAAAGAAATTTTCCCTGATATCCAACCTGAACCTCCCCTGGCAAAGCTTGAGGCCACTGCCTCTTGTCCTGTCATTGGTTGCCTGGGAGAAGAGATGAAACAGGAAAGCCAAGGAGCTACTGGAGAGGGTCCAGCAGAGGCCACAGAGATGATCTGTGGTCTGGAGCATCTCTCTGATGAACAGACTGCGGGAGCTGGGCCTGGTTAGCCCAGAGAAGAGAAGGCTGAGGTGGAATGCCATCAATCCACACAAATATCTCCAAGGGGTGTCGGATGGTCCCACACTCTGTTCAGTGGTGCCCCGGGACAGGATGAGGAGCAATGGTCATAAACTAAAACACAAGTTTCACCTCAGCGTGAAGCAGAACTTCTTTCCATGGAGGTGGCAGAGCCTGGAACAGCTGCCTAGGGAGGGTGTGGAGTCTCCCTCTCCGGAGATATTCCAACCCCACTGGACACGTTCCTGTATCACCTGCTCCAGGTGACCCCGCCTGGGCAGGGGGATGGACTGGGTGATGCCCTGAGGTCCCTTCCAACTCCAACTATTCTGTGGCTCTGTGTTATATTTCCTAAGGACTCCCAAAGCCCCTTTCCTAATCGTTATTCTGAAGTCCCAGCTCATGGCTGGAGGACTTTTAGATATTATAACCCCACAGATCTGAAAACATCATTATAACCCAGAGGGACAAGGCAGCAGTGACTCATACCCAAACTGTGCAGAGTTATTAAATATAAATGAAAAAACCTCAATAAAAAAGCCAAATATTTGAGCACATTGAACACAATTATTCTGAACTTTCCTAAATATAAGCTGTCTGATTTCAAACCTGATTTTTTTTTATTACTTGCTATATTAACAACCCAATGTTCCTCTCGCCTTCCTGGCTGCTCTGCTTTGTTCTGCACACAAATAACTGGATTTTACACGTTGTACCTTCATATCCTTCATCTCAGAAACATCACATGCAGGAAACTTCCAACGGTCTAACATGAGAACTAAGGAGTCTCCCAAATTAAAGCTCAAGCAGCATTTAGACTCTGTCCTATTCACTTTTGTCTGACAAACTTGCAGGGAAGACCTTCAGAGCTCAATCTTGGCTAAATATGTTAAATAAACGAGAACATGAGGAGTAAAAATCTTAAGGAGAAAACCTAATTTGACACACAGCAGCTGTTCCTCCCTCCACACCGAGCTGAGGATTCCAGAATTAAGCAATCATTAGCTGATTATGTCATTCAGCAAACACTCCCAGCTCCTGTGGAAATCCTTCAGGCAACAGGAGGCAACTGTGGTACTACAAAAAAAAAAAATAAAAAAATCACTATTTGATCAGACTCCTCACTCCAGGCACAGTGTAAGTCTGGGGGGTTCCTTTATCCTTGTGTATCACTGAGAGGAAAACAGGGAATTGGTGTTTGGGAAGGGGGATGGTCGGGGGGGTGATGCAGCACCTACAACATCACTGCTCCAGGGTGAACATCAGAGAATCATGGAATCACAGACTGGTTTGGGTTGGAAGAGACATTAAAGCCCATCCAGTCCCACCCCATTCCACTATCCCACCCCATTCCACTAGCCCAGGTTGCTCCAAGCCACATCCAATCTGGCCTTGGACACTTTCAGGGATGGGGATTTCTCTGGGAAATCTATTCCAGTCCCTTACCACCCTCAATTCCAACAATTCCTTCCCAATATCCCATCTACACCCTGCCCTCTGGCAGGGTGAAACCATTCCCCTTTGTCCTGTCCCTCCAGGCCCTTGTCCCAAGTCCCTCTCCAGCTCTCCTGGAGCCCCTTTAGACACTGTAAGAGGCTCTAAGGTCTCCCTGGAGCCTTCTCCAGGTGAACACCCTCAGCTCTCTTAGCTTTGTTCTTACCCTTTGTAGATGATTATTTGTCAGCAACTAAGCATTAGTAAAACAGAAGTTAAATATTTTCAGTAATCATCACCAAAAAAACACTTTGTTATTTCTACTGTATCCCTCAAAGACAAAAAACACCTGCAGATGAACTAATTATCAGGCACACAGGCCAAAAAGCCCACAAATATTTCAGTTTTTATCATTCGGTGATGGATAAATGGAAACAAATTTTTCTGCCAGAGTGATGATGGACATTTAAATAAAAATGAACAAAAATCAGTGTCCAGCTAATCCAAGTGTTAAATCCAGGCTTATTTTGTATTCACCTGGGGACTAGAACAGCCATTTAGTGAGGTCAAACACCTGGCCTCCCAGACTTAAGGCTCATTCCTAATTCCAGCTGTCTGCAGCTGGGAAAAATCCACAAAACATCTCCTGTAGCTCTTATGAAAACTAACGTTGTTTGGAAAAATGGCTTTTCTACTGGCTTCCTACAGGGCACATGAGCAGAAAGGTTGTTTACTTCTCATTTGACTATTTTATTTTGGAGAAGAGGATGCAATTTCCCCAAAGAGTCCAGGAAAACAGGAAAATAATGTGAGCCTTGGTTGCTTGGCCAGCCAGAGCTACTGCCAGCACCAATGAGTAACAGTCCTGGAGCAGGGCTTCCTTATTAAACTTTCATCAATCCCCTTATTAAAGTTTCATCAGTCAGTTGAAAGAGAAGTTTGGGTGATTTCCCCTCCTTTGATGAAGTTCTCTCTCCTTCTCTCCTGCTAAATAATTCCATGAAGAAAGGACTACCCCTGTGACTGTTAATCCAGGAGAGGAGGCATGGGTGTGGTGTGTGGGGTCAGCAAAGCCCCTCTCCTGTTTGCAGGCAGCTCAACAATCACTCAGCAATTTATCAGCTCAAACATAACTTGGACTTGCCAAAGCTGGCCCAGGATGTGACTCCTTGAGGGCTGAGGACTTTCATCTGAGAAGTTCTTCTCAGAAACCGACCAGATTCTGCTGTATGGTTTTTGAAAAAGTTCCTGAAAGAGTTTTTTAGAATCATCATTAATCATCCCACATTTACAGGTGGAATTTCAAGAGTCAAATGCCTTGAAAATAGGAGTAACATACAATCATCAACATACCCTTGTGGGGGAAAAGATGCAGTATTTTCCCTAGCAATGGTGGTTTCCCAAATCTGTCTTTGGCAGGTCAGGGTACACCCTGGGAAGGGAGGTGAGACTTGTCTGCTGAATCCCAGAATCACTCAGGTTTGGAAAAGCCCTCCCAGCCCATGGAGTCCCCCCTGTGCCCAATCCCCACCTTGTCACCCAGCCCAGAGCACTGAGTGCCACGGCCAGTCCTTCCTTGGACATCTCCAGGGATGTGGACTCCACCCCCTCCCTGGGCAGCCCCTTCCAATGCCTGAACACCCTTTCCAGAGAGAAATTTTTCCTGAGAATCAGGAAAAACCATCAGCAAGGCCTGACACCAGTCATGCTTCAGCAGGAGCTTCCAACATCTCTCGGAAGGAACTTTGCCCTTCCAACCATCCAGCCCCACCCATCCCAGCCCCCTCATCTCCAGGGTGATGCTCCAGGCCCCTCTGGCCATTCCACCCCCATCCTATGGGCTCCAAACCATCACCTGCTGAGCTCCTGCAGCAACATCGATCCTTCAATAAAAGTGAAGCCATGGATTGACTTAAACAGCATATTTATCCCTGTGCGAAGGAAAACATATTGATATCCCTGTCTCCTGGAACCCAACAGGGGGAAAACAGCTTGTGTCACTTCCATTTGTAAGCTCCAGTTATTGTATGAGCGTGCCAGGGACAGCCTCACCAACCCCTCATTTTTCTGCTCATTTGCAATAAAAAAAAGAAAAAAAAAAAAATCCCTGGCTTTTCACAAACAACACCCTGCAAAGCACTCGGAGAGCTGCATTTATTTACCAGGAGGGCTGGGGTCGGGCAGGACAATGGTATGAAAGGGTCAGAACTACCAGCCTTGCCCATAAATAACACATTGCATGTTTTATTTCTATAATCTAAGTGTTAAACCAACTTGAACTGGGCTAAATTTTCTCTTGATTTGGGTTGATCACAGATAAAGCACCAAAGAACCATAAACTTAATAAGCAAAACAAAAACTTTGTGAAGACTGTGATTAAAGTCAAGCATTCCCAGACTTAATAAAGCATTTGGCTCTGCAATGCTTGAACATTCCACAAATAAAGAGGGGCTTGATGGCTTTTCAGGGACATGAAGAGGGTCCTGCAGTGCTATTGTTGCTTCCCAAACAGGGAGCCCCAGCACACCCATGTTAAATACAAGATAATCCAATTTGAGAAGCCCAAACCTGATTATTTGTATATGCAAATGAGCTTCAAATCAAAGCTTGCGCTCAGGAAATACAGAAGGCTGGAGGTCCTGGGTCCTGTATTTCAGAACTGCTAAAAAACATAACACAACAGAACCCAAATTCAACACAAGGCAAACCCACTTAATTCAGAGATTTGTAATGTCTGAAATCTAAACTGAAATTATCCAGAAAACTGTGCCTGTATGCAGGTGTGTATTTGCATATGAATCCTAATGCTGATAATTGCTACAAGAGACACTGGCTTGATTCTGTAAAGGTTCCTGGGGTTAAAAGACAGAAAGGACACTGACAGGGAGGATAAATGTTTCAGTCTACTGAGGATGTCCCACATGACATCCGTGTCTCTAACCTGGACATGGATTTGACAGATGGATCACTCAGTGAAAAGGGAATTGTCCAGATGGTCACATGCAGAGAGTTGTTGGTGGTCAATGGCTCGATGTCCAAGAGGAGCCCAGTGAGGAGTGGTGTCCTCAGGGGTCAGGACTGGGACTGGAGCTGTTTGACATCGGTGTCTGTGACAGGGACAGTGGGACTGAGGCCCCTTTGGCCAGTTTGCCAATGACACCGAGCTGGGTGGTGCAGTCACACGCTCAAGGGAAGGGATGGGGCATCCAGAGGGACCTGGAGAGGTGGGGCTGTGCCAAATTCATGAAGTTCCTACAGCTGGGTCAGGACAATCCCAATCACAGGCACAGGCTGGAAGGAGAATGGCTGGAGAGCAGCCCTGGGGAGAAGAACTTGGGGGTGTTGGGGGACAGCACATCCCTGGAAGTGTCCAAGGCCAGGTTCCACCTGGTCTAGTGGAAGGTGTCCCTGCCCATGGCAGGGCACAGAATGAGATCGTCCTTAATGTCCCTTGCAAGCCAAACTATTCCATGACTCTGTGAAAACCTTCCCAAACACACCAACAGGAACACACCTTTTGCAAGCAATCACTGATGGTGACTGAGAGCCAGGAATGTCAAATTACAAGAACACCCCTTCAAACACTTAAACCAACAGTAACAACAGTAGCAGCACAGAATGTCACGTACCAGAAGATGACAGCTTTTATCTACCAGGTGCCAGCAAGGGGTCCTGCCAATGCTCCTTCAGCAGCCACCGACCTCACAGGGATGGGCAGGTGCCACAGGGGCACATCTGACTGAGGACCAAACCAGCCCTGACCTCACCCACCTGGCTGAGAGCACAAAGCTGCTTTGCTAAAACATCAATCCTTTCTTTGAAAAAACATCAATGCTTTCTTTGAAAAAAACATCCAGCTGCTGCCTTCCACCCAAACCTGCCAAATCCAGCAGACACAAAACGAGCCATCATTCCGAGGTGGGCAAAGGCCACAATTCTCCTCAGATACACAAACCACTAAGTACATAAATTCGTGGTTTGCAGTTTCTGAGAGAATAATAGAGCTTCCTTTCCTTACAGAAAATAACACCTTGTAGTAGCTGGAGCTGCAGCTGGTAAATTATGCACATTACCCTCCACAGACTCAGTGCTCGTTCCTTTATCTCTGGAACTGCAGATCCATTGAGGAAACAATTATATCATTACTGATAACTGTGCAAGGCAGACCTGCCGTACGAGCGGCTCCCGAAATGAATCCGACACAGAGTCGGCAGAACCCTTATTAACTGCTCCGTTTGTACCACTTAACAAAGCCATTTGCTCACAGGGTTTTTATTAATCTCCACGTTAAGTGTAAAGATTACTCAGGAAATACCTTGAGGGCCACCATAACCCTTGGATAGGCAGGTTCTGGTTATGGCTGGAGGACACAGACGGTGCCGTCCTGCAGGGATGGTCCCGCCCCACACGTGTCCTGCAAGAGCTCTGAGGCCACACAGCCTGGGATGTTACTGGATTGGAACAACCACAGCAACCAGACATGAGATTCCGAGAAAGACGGGAAGGAATTCTTGACTCAGAGGGTGGTGAGGCCCTGGCACAGGTTGCCCAGAGAAGTTGTGGCTGCTCCATCCCTGGAAGTGTCCAAGGCCAGGTTGGACGGGGCTTGGAACAACCTGGGCTAGTGGAAGGTGTCCCTGCCCATGGCAGGGGGTGGGACTGGATGGGCTTTAAGGTCCCTCCAAACCCTTCCAGGATTCTATGATTTAGAAAGGTGATTGGGGGTCTTTGTGCTCCTTCCTGCATTTCTCCCACCTAGTGGAGCTCAGGGAGTTCGGAAGAGACAGACAATGCTGCACACACTGCTGCAGGAAGAGCTGGATCCACCTGAGGATCTCCTACACAAACAGGCTGGTGTTTGCATGTATTGTCCAGGCAGAAGAAAACCTTCCCTTTTCCATGCTACTTCCAGATCTCAGACATGACACCAGACTGGGAATGTCCTGGTTCTGCCCAACACATCCCCCTGACCCACTGCCAGGAACACTCCTGTGTTATGTATGTGACAAAATGTCTCCCAATGTTTTAATAACATTGTTGTGAAACATTTCAAAATATTGAAATCTTTTAAACACACATAAACAAAGGAGGGGCTGTCGCCCCCCTGCCCAGAACACTTCCCTCACCATCACACTTTTCCTCAAACCCTGCGTTCTCCTGCCTGGGAGCACAGCTTTATGCTTCCCCACGTCATGCTGGGGGCATGCAGCTGGTTTTATGGATAATAAATACAAATAAATAATATAATAAATATAAATAAATAAATAACAGGGTTTCCCCATAGCAGCTTCACTCCTCCAGCAGAGCACTGGAAATCCTGGCAGGATGAGGAGGCAGCTGACAGACATGGCTTTGCTAAAACACCAAAATATGGACCCATTTGAGTGATTCAACATGTTTCAGTGCAGAACAATATTCACTGCTAATTAATCAGGTTGGCAAATGAGCCCAAACAGCAACAATCTCTTCCAGCACACTCTGAATCTCAACAGTGACAGCAAAATACAACATCCCATGTGCTGCTCAGCCACAAAATAAAAAGGACTTTATGGGGCAGAGACCACGGAAAGAGGAGTTGTGCTGTCAACCCAACAGGCATCGCCTTGGCTCTGAGGAAGGAACAATTGGCAGCGAGCCATTAATTCTAATTCTCAATTTAAGAACATATTTAGGGGTTGAAACATCAGTAGCATTTTACTTCTCAACCTCTTCTCTGAAACAGCTGCTATGTTACTACAGAAGTGACAAAACAGAGATTCAAGCTCTACCAAAATGCACGTCCTGCTCTTTTCCAAGTATAACTGTTCTTTTCCAAGTATAAATCTTAGTAACTTACAGAATCACTGGATATTTATACAGAAAATATATTTATACTATTATGTATATATTTATAAGTATATAACTCTTAGTCCTATTAACGATTTATGCAGATTAATGGAATTTATTTCTCAGTATCATTGTGCATAATTGAGCCTTAATGAGCTGACTGATCAATTCCTCCCCTCTAAGGCCAGTGGTCTACAGAGACCACACCAAAGGCTTAAAATGAGCAGCCAACAGAACTGTGCATGGGCTGTGCCATAGAATCATGGAATCATTCGGGTTGTCAGCAATTTCTTGTTTGAAAAATAAACTGTGCAGCTGGGGAGTGGCTGGCCCCTTCATTCCAGAGGTCAACGACAGGCTATGGAACAGCCTGTTACAATCTCCTGCAATTACACATAGTCTTTTCCTTCTTTCAGAGTAATTTTAGAGGATGCAACACACTTTGCCATCAAGGTTCAGCTCAAACAGGAGATTTTTAGTTGAATGGAAGGAAACCTTTACTCTAGAGAATGGCTTGTGCTTCTCTGGGAGATGCATTAAGGGGAAAACACCAATTAACAGGCAAGTACTTAATTATTTACATGCTACTGACCTGGTACCAGCTGAGGTGCCAACACCAGCGTGGGCAGTGGCCTGGAGGCAGCAGCTGGTCTGGCTACAGCCAGAGCTACTTGGTTGGTCATCAGCAGAGGTTTCTCAGCTCCCTGGAACAGCCTGGACTCCTCGGGATGTATCCAGGCTGAATCCAGAGCAAATGCATTGTTCAAGTAAATCTGTCCAACAGGGAGAAATGAAAAATGTTACTGCTTGAGAAACAAAATTCAGCAATAAAAGTGAGACTGAAGTGTCTTTAACTCAGTATTACAACAGGCAGTGTCTCACCTGGGGACAAATCTGCCAAACTAGATGGATTTCTGCTCCCTCAGTGCTGAGGCTGAGCTTAAGCGACCATTTAAAAATTAACTGGCTTTTAACACGAATCATCAGCTGATGCAGCATCACAAAGAGGAAAGAATCACTGAAGGCAATTGTGTCCCAGACACAGCCACAGCCAGTCCAGAGAGACCCCTCGGCACCTCAGGGACTGCAGCCACCTTCCAAACTGGGGACATGAGGTGAGGCAGGGGATGGGATGAAGGCACAGAGCTGCATTTTCAGCATTCATACGGTAAATGGTCAGGTGAAGGTAACTGAGGGCGGGATGAGGACACAGGACCGTGAGTGACCAGGCACCGGGGACATGGCAGCGCTTGTGGTGAAGCCGCTGCTGCCAGAGCTGGACCTCGGCATCGCTCTGGGGTAAACAGGGGAAAAACCAGGAAGAAAAGGAAAACTCCCATAATCACATCCCATTTTAAAAATAAGACACTCAACAGAGTAAAGACTAATATTGGAGATATTCTAGGTTTTTTAAGGCTTCAGAAAAGCGAAGCTGTGTGTAAGTGTTGCTCCATCAGCCCTCCCTCCCAACATTCCTCCTCCACAGGGTTTTCCTGACAAACCACTGATCTCCAACACTCCATCACAATCCACTAAACAAATAACATTCCTCAGCTTCCATACTTTATGTACTTCAGCCTTAAAACCACTTCAACATTCGAGATCAGACTTACTTTGCAGTTGGGGAGCCTTTTATCGATCCAGCTTTTCCCAGCGTGAGGCGGAACCGAAGCCGTGAACACCGGAGGGAAAACAGGGACAAATTCCACGCTCGAAGAAGGTGAAAATCCTATGACTGGAGAATGAGCTCCAAATATCCACTTCGGAGGGGGGAAAAAAACAGGAGGAAGAGTTAACAAGAGGATTTTATCCTGAGTAAACTGCTGCTTTTCATGATCTCCTAATTACGTTACAGAAGAGCACGGAGAATTTCGAGCACGGAGAATTTCAAGCACATTCCTCCAGTCCAACAAGAATCTGTGGTTCTTTGGGCATCACACGGTGAGCAGCACATGGCCCTGGCATTATAAATTGCTTTAGGAAGCCACAAACCAGTAGCCTGGAGCACAGCAGCACTGGTAATGGCTGCAGTGGGTTTGCTGTGCTTAGACTGAACCTCACACATAAAACCAAAACATCACTAGAAAGTGCTTTGAAAACGAGTCTCGAGAACCAAAGGAAATGGCAGAAACGTATTTTTTTCTCAACTTAAAATTCGCTTGGCAAATGGGTTCCCACAGCAAAACCACCTCTGCGGGTCACTCAAGTGGTCTCACGCTGGGGAATAATTGATGTTCCCGTTTCATTAGACCCAGCACTGACTATTTTCTCCCGAACCACAAGAGACGCTCGAGCTCGAAACGGCTGGAAATCATCACATGAAATCGCGCGGACACTACAGCGCTCACATCCCGGGTTTATTTTTACCTCCGTATGGTAAAAAACATAAAGACGATGCAAAACTACAGCACAGCTCCGACGCCTGCACTGTGACAGGGCGAGCACCCGGCCGAGAGGCTCCGCTATCGCTGCTGCTGCTCACGGCAGCAATTAATAATTCAAATATTCATCAGGGGAAGCACTGGCGCGACACACCGGTTCCAGTGACACGGCTCAAAACTTTCGTCTTTATAAATATTCAAAGAACGCAGAGCGGCGATGCCGCCCCGGCTGCCGGAGCATCCCTCGCGTTCCCGCTGGATCTGCGGGAAGCGCATCCCCAGCCGGCGGGGAGCGGAGCCGGAGCCCAGCCCCGCCGGAGCGAGCCGCGGGGCACGGAAGGGACTCCAGCCCCTCTCCCAGCCCTTCTCCTCCCGGGGAAAACCCTGCCGCAGGTTTCTAGAGCCGCTGGAAGCGTTGCGATCCCCCACACTTGCAGGCGCGACCGGAGACCGAGCCCGAGGGGCGCAGAGCCCGGGGAGGGCGGCTGTAGAGCCCAGGGGGGCACCACTCGGGGAGAGAGGATGCCGAAACCGCGCAAGGGCGATGCCGAGCCCGGGGTGTCCCCGCCGTCCCGCGGGGTCCGTCCCGCCGCGTCCCCTCGGCGGGGGGGTCCCCGTGGCGGGGCTGG
>VXAY01002786.1:853152-1017560 GCA_013399855.1 Oxyruncus cristatus
AGCCTCCTCGACCCCTTCAAACAGCCCCAAACCCCCGACCTGCCCGACCCCCCAATCTCTCTACCTTCTCCAGACCATGAATGTGCCACGGCATCTGCAGCAGCAAGAGGCTCAGGCGTCCCACCGCTTCCCCCTCGAACACAACCCTTCTGTCTGCAGTGGAAATAACCTGCATTTAAACTAAAAGAGGGGAGAATTGTCTTAGGTATCGGGAAGGAATTTTTCCCTGTGAGAGTGGTGAGGCCCTGGCACAGGTTGCCCAGAGAAGCTGTGGCTGCCCCTGGATCCCTGGAATTGTACAAGGCCAGGTTGGACGGGGCTTGGGGAACCTGGTCTAATGGAAGATGTCCCTGCACATAGCAGAGGGTGGGACTGGGTCATCTTTAAGATCCCTTCTAACCAAATCAGCCTAGAATTCTAAGGATTTTCTGGCATACAGAAGCCTGGTACCACTGCTGCTGCCAGAGAGCAGGTCCTTTCTCCAACCCAGCTCAGGTGACCCCAGGCTGAGCCACCCCACAACAACAAGCAGTGTGTTCTTTACAACCTGTGGGCTTGTTTCTCCTGCCTTCTCCTCCACCCTGGGAAATAAAGCAGTTGAACAAACCCCTGTGAGCTGTTGACAGCATCCCAGCTTCCAGGAGCTCCTGCAAAAATTAAAGGAAGGAATAGCAGTGAAATGAGCCTGAGATCACTCCAAGTGTTTCAGTTTCACAGTTTAAAATCATTGCAGAGGAACTGGATCTCCTATGGCAGAGAACAACCTGAGTAAAGGTGATACCCAAGAAGGTTTGAAATCAAATTATGACGATCTGTGGCTGAACACTAAATCAGGGAAATACATTGCTCATAATTACCCTCAGAGAGACACTGAAACACTGATCTGAGTAAGGTACAAAGCGACAGGAGCCTGACGGACAGAGGATCACTGCTGAATGTTTTAGTGTGTTTGTAATACTCAGTCACATCCTGGGAATTGTAACTGAGCAAGAGAAGCAGAAATGCAGTGGCAACATCAACAACAAAAACCAACAAATAAAAATGGTTGTTTCCTCTGAAATGCAGAGGTCCTCAAGTAGTTGGGTTTAAATGCAATAGGGAAAAAGGCACCTGAAACGGTTCAGTCTCACCCCTGGTGCACACCTTAGCCCTTGGATACTGCAAAGAGCACTTCAGAAAGACAAAAAGCCAATTTAGCCCTGAAATAAAAGGTTTAGACCCATCATCTTCATTTTTAAGTCTGAAAAATGGGTCTAAGCACTCAAGACATGTTTTTCATTAATATTTAAATTATGGGGGTTTTTTCCTGAGGACATTCTTAGCCGCTATTCTTCATGACAGGGTTTTCTTTGTGAGACAATATCAGGCAATGACCAAACTTTCTGTTGTTAATGTACTGAGTATTTCAAATTACAGGTGCCATAAATCAGAAGCCATCCATAGGGATCCATTTGATTTAGTTGGTGAACACGAACAGAGCAGATCCCAGGCCACATTCCAAAGGCATCGTATAGAACATCCTGAGCCATGAACATCTGAACATCGGAAGGTGCCTGTAGGTGATTGCACTGACCAGAATCCCAGCACAACTACACGCTTAGCAAATCCCTAATGAATAAATTCCTCCCTGTTTCCATGTGTGATCTGAGCTCAGAGTCCCAGGGAAGGAGTGAGGACAGGGATACTCTTCCCCCATCACTGGGAGCTGGTGCTGGGTGAGAAAGCAAACATGAGCATAGGGAGATGGTTCATTTGAGTCACCAATACCCCCCTCTCTCCCTCCCTCCCTCCCAGCAGGGCAGCAATCAGGATCCCCCATCCCAGGAGCTCTCATTCCCCCTCCAGCAGAGCTGTCATACCCCAGCCAAACAAATGACCCTGCGAGGTGATTGCTCTGCTTCCTCACACCAGCACAGACTAATAGTCTGTCCCTCGGGTTAATCCTTATCTGCTGCTTCGCTCATTTGTTTCCAGCAGTGGTGAAGAGCAGCTACTTCAGAAATGCATCAAATAAACCCGCTGTGCCCCTAAATGTGCAACACCACGTGACAAAGGGAAATGAGCCTCCGAGTCCACTCGCGATTGGCTCCTGGAGCAGGAGAATTGATTGTCCTGTGTCTTTAATTCCAGCCAGATGCTTTTTATTCTCCTACACAGCTCGTTGGAAGCTTTGACAAATTTCCCAGTTTTGGAAATTGTGGCTGGATAGAGGGATTAACCCCCAATGCCCAAACCAGTGTGGATCCCGTGGGATTTCACAGCTGCTGGGACGTGTGTGTGGTGGATGCGAGAACAGCTTCCACTGCTCCTTGGAGCACAAGTCAACCCTCCAGTGAGCAGAGTCCCCAAGGGAAACACATCAAACTGAAAACCCTGACATGAAATGACCTCGTTTCTATTCCTGCCATGTGAAATACACGATCTCTGATTGGATTTTTGCTGAATTCCATTGATTTCCATGAGCCTGTTTCAACCCCATTAAAGATATCAAAGCAATAAGAGGCAAATGAAGAGTAGCTTCAGTGCAATAAAAATCACTGCAGGAAAACCTGTGGGACACATGACTTCAGCCTTCCCTGGAGCCTTTTTTCAGGTACTGTGGAGGGTGGGAACTGCCTTGGAACACCTGGTTCCCCAGAAAACTTCTAAATCTCTCCGGCAGGACATGACCCATGGCAAACTGGGTGGAGAAAAGGATGGAGTATCCTTCTCCCTGTAAAATTCCCTCTGCAAAATATCAGTTTCCTTTTCATTATATTTCAATCAATTTGTTTTCTGATTTCTTCTACAATATTCACAAGCTGGTTTTATACAAAGACAGAGTTATTGATACCAACACTTCAAACACTTGTTTAGGAAGGGAAAACAAATGAGGAATTGCTGCCTTTCCATTCATAATCAACTGAAAGCAGGAACAAGAGGACACAGACAAACACAGAATCCCAGACTGATTTGGGTTGGAAGGAACTTAAAGCTCATCCAGTCCTAACCTCTGCCATGGGCACGGACACCCTCCACTATCCCAGGTTACTCCAAGCCCCATCCATCCTGGCCTTGGACACTTCCAGGGATGGGGAAGCCACATCTTCTCTGGGTAACCTGTGCCAGGGCTGCTGGGACAGCTAAATCCGTTCACTCAAATCCCAAATTTCTTCTCATCCTGTTGGATTCAGGAGTCAAACAAACCTTTCTTCTTTAAAAACAGCACAACTGCTACAGGGTAAAGCTCTGCAGGGTTTGCATACAGGAAGATCACCTCAGATAGCTCAGAAAAGAAACAGAAAATGTTCAAACTGCCAGAAATACAAAAAAAAAAAAGGCATCTTTTGTGTGTGCAGGCTCAAGACTGAGAGGCTGCAAACATTTTCTTTGTGAATCGAAGAACAAAGAGCACAGTCATTTCAGGTAACGTTTGCTTTTTAACTACTCCTTGGAATACAGCTCCAGCCTGATTTAACCCTTTTTGGGAGTCATTCCCAGTTCCACTCCACGGTAGCAGAAGGATAAAAGAAACACAGGATAAAGATATCTACCTCTGACTCCCCTTTGTGCCATAGCACTCCTGAGAGCACACACAGCTCACTTTGATATGGGCATCCGCTTAAAAGACTCCAAAAAAGTTTCCACTCTAAATCTGGGGCTGAGCAATCTGTGGAGGCAGCAGCTCATCTCCCCTCTGCATCCAGACAGAAGGGTGACAATGGATAAAACCATCCTCAATACACCTGGAATTCACAAAATACAGTCAGTGGTGCCCTCACACACCGTGTGCCAGGTTGTGCAGTTTGGGAAGGGAGCTGCTCTGTAAGGTCAGGGAACAGACACAAGGGAGGTGGGCACCTCCCTCCAGCACAGCACTGCTGATGGGACACTGGCACAGGTTGCCCAGACAAGCTGTGGCTGCCCCACGCCTGGAAGTGTTTAAGACCAGGTTGGATGGGGCTTGGAGCAACCTGGGATAGTGGAAGGTGTCCCTGCCCATGGCAGGGGGTGGCACTGGATGAGCTTTAAGGTCCCTTCCAGCCCAAACTATTCTGGGATTCCATGAAGTGTCTGACCTGGTGCTGGCCCAATGCTCCAGAAGAGCCCTTGGGGCTTTCCTAGGGGCCACCACATCTCCTTTCCATGGGAGACGCTCCTGGGAGGCCCTACTGACCATTAGCACAGAGAGACAAATTTCCTTCTGACTTTCAGAGCCAACAGGTTGTCTGGAGTAACCTGTGCATCTCCAAGGAGACCTAACACAGCCTTCTGAGTTAGATATGACCCTTCTTAGCCCTCTAAAATACCAAGATATGAAGCATTCAAGGGTTTGAGGAGAAGATGTTGGTTTGCAGCTGGTACAGCCCAGCAGGGAATTATAAGAGGGGTTTCATGTTTAATTTTTCAGGGGATGCTTTCCTGATTTACATTCTTCAGCCGTCACTGAAAGCCTGGAGATCTGGTCCTCTGCATCAACTCTCATCTCATAAGCATTCCAGGTACCTCAGGAAGAAACTTTGAGCATTGCAGGTTCTCAGTGAAGTCAGATCAATGAGTTCACTCAAAATAACTAGTCTGGAAATTAACTGTTTCATGAATTTCAGCAAATACTTATGTGAGAAGCTCCAAACATCCTGCTAGTCAAACATCCTTCTGCTCAAACAGCCCTGGAATCCAAAACAACAACAACAACAGATGGTGCCATCTCATATCTACCTACTACTCTGAAGGGGCACTTGATAGATAGTCAGTGAAGCCCCTTGTAGGAAGACTCACAGTAGGGTTTAGAGTAGAAAGATCCAATTTTTTGGTGCTAGTTTTATCAATAAAGAGCAGTGATCACATCAACACACACCACAGCACCAGCAGGGCAGGCAGAAGGTGCCACAGTCCAGCAAAAATGCCTGTCATGTACTCAGCAACTTGGGTTTTCATTTTTAGAAACAAGTTACATTGCATCCTGGAGGAACAAAAAATTGTCCTCTTCTCTCTGCTGTAGGGAGTCAGGATTGCCATGTCCAGTCATACCTTAGACACCTCCAGAAACGGGGACACTACCACCTCCCTGGGCAGCTCCTTCCAATGCCTGAACACCCTTTCCAGGAAGAAATTCCTCCTGATGTCCAACCTGAACCTCCCCTGGCACAGCTTGAGGCCACTTCCCCTTGTCCTGTCCCTTTTTCCCTGGGGCAGAGCCCGACTCCTCCCCACCCCCCCGTCAGGGAGTTGAGGAGAGTGAGAAGGTCCCCCCTGAGCCTCCTTTTCTCCAGGCTGAGCCCCTCCAGCTCCCTCAGCTGCTCCTGCTGCTCCAGACTCTTCCCCAGTTCCGCTCCCTTCCCTGGACACGCTTCAACCCCTCAATGTCCTTCTTTGAGTGAGGGGCCCAAACCTGACCCCAGAATTCCCAGACACGGCCTCACCAGTGCCCAGCACAGAACCTCCACCAGACAAGGATGAGGCTTTCTCACTGCTGTGAAGCCTCACAGGGATGTTCTGGATGCTGAGTGGGAGTGTTGGAAAGGTGCTGCACCCACCCACACCCCCCTGCCATACACGACACACACCAAACCAGTCAGTGAGGAGCCAGCAGAGCTCCCTGCCAGGGACACACCTCTCCTGAGCACCAGTTTCCATCAGCCCACTCTGTGTGCACAGGGGCTCACAAGGGTTCCTGCACCCGAGCTGAGTGGGCTGAAAATACATCAGGGCAGGGAGGGGAGTCGTGGGCGCTTGAGTCTCACACTGGGGAAAAAAAATCACAACTTCCTCTGCTTTTTATGCATTATTTCAACATAAAAATATGTTTTTGGCTTCTTAATGAGGTGTTTTTACCTCCTCACATTCACACGGCTTTGTCAAAGCCAATTGCAAGTTTTAAACTTCACTTTATCAGTGGAGCAATTAGACTTTTATGGGATTTATCCTCTTTGCAGTAACTTTAATACACTTTTGTTACCTAATTATTTCCTTCCCCAGATTATTGCTCTTAAGTAACATCCCCATTACTCTGGATTCAGCGGTGGAGACAGTGGCCCAAATCCCACATTTCCCTCCAAGCCCACTGGGGAACCAAATGTGGGAATATCAGTGTCAAGTTCCAAAAAAAAAAAAAAAAAAACGTACCGAGAACTAATTATTTCATCTGGAAACCTTCCGATTTAATTTCCCCGACACTAAATCCCCGGTGTCTCTCCGCAGTCACTCAGCTGGAACGGGCTCTGCTCTGCTCCCGCAGGAGCCTTTCCAGGACAGTGCTCTGCCGCTCCCTCCTCGCTGCAGCCACTTTTCCTTGCCGCCTAATTACCCATTTCAGGGATGATTTTCCCCTCGCAGTCAGAGCTGTTTCGCTGAGGCCATTTATTCCACCCCCCCAGTCCTTCTCCTGCAGCCCAGGGTTGGAGCAGGGCTGGATGCTGCGTTTTGCCTCCCCCCTGTGCCTGAGCTTTCCCTGCGCTGACAGAGGGGCTGGAGAGGGAGGCAGGGTCACCTCCAGTGACACAGCCACCCCCTGTGCCACCAGCTTGGGGCTGGAGAAAGGGCACCGGGTTTTCATCCACAGAAAGTGCTAAGGCAGTCATTTAGGAATTCGGACACAAACCCCTCCTGAAAACAAATGCTTGCATCAAAATCCCTCCCCCAAGCTGGAATGTGCTGCTGGAGGAGAAGAGGAATCTGGGGTCCGCCAAAAACTGCTGGGACTTGGAGGTCTCTGGCAAAGAACAAATCCCAGTCCAAGCCTCTTTAGTGAGTGCTCAGCTCCCAGATCATACATGGGGAGCAAACACTAGTACAGTGTGGGCACACACCAGTTATACCTCACAGTTTTTTGGGGTAGAACTCGGTCCTGCTGCCTTGGGTAGCACCACTTCAGAGAAGCAGTTGTGCTCCATCCCCGGAAGGGATCAGAGCCTCCCTCATCTGTCGGGGCTGCAGCTCAAAGCAACAACTCAACACTCAGCAGCCAGCAGAGCTTCCCTGCCTCCAGCCAGGAACCCCAGGGAGCAGGAGATGCTCAGGAGGCCCCGACTCATCTCCTGGATCCGGTTCCCAGCCCTGGTGCGGGAAGGGGGGAGGCAGGCAGTGGTGGGTGCCCCTGGGAACTGCACACTGAGAGCACAGGACAGCTCCTGCTTCCAGCCCCTTCCCTCGGGGCTGATGCTGCTGGTTCCTCACACTGGGATCCAGCCTGGATCCATCCCTGCAGGGCTCTCACCCACCCAGACCGAGCAGCAGGGCTGGGCAGAGGTGGTGCCTTCCCCTTTTCCATGGGGAGCACGAGCTCCCTGTGCCAGCACAGGATGTGGCCACTGTGTCAGGACATGGGCCAGCACAGCCCAGCGACAGAATTGAGCGTGGCCAGGCTGGCCATGGATGGGGAGTAGTTGCTTGTTAGGACTCTGCTCCTTAGGACTCACCAGCACCTTCTTACATTTCCAAGGGAGAGAGAGAATTATCCTCTTATTGATCATCCCTCTCCACACAGGCTGCGAATGGCACGGACTGAGCTGTGCCTGCCAGCCTTTAGTTAGGGCAGAAAACACGATAAAAGGCCATTTTCTTGTGACACAAGAAACTTGTTGCTCAGAAGGAATTTATACTAAGCAGTGCAAAACTTGTTAAATCATCTTCTAAAGAGCCAAGCATGGACTCCCTGTTTAAAGATGCCACTGGTGTTCCTGGCAGGCTGTGGAGAGCCACATGCAGGTGTGGGCACAACTGGACAGCCCAGGTTGGGGAGAGAAATGACTCAACCACGGCTGGAACTCAGCCATGAGAAAAAGAAGATTTCAGCCTGGAGAAGAGAAGGTTCCAGGGAGACCTCAGAGCCCCTTCCAGTGCCCAAAGGGGCTCCAAGAGAACTGGAGAGGGACTGGGGACAAGGGCCTGGAGGGACAGGATGAGGGGAAATGGCTTCCCACTGCCGGAGGGCAGGGTTAGATGGGATATTGGGAAGGAATTCTTCCCTGTGAGAGTGGTGAAGCCCTGGCATAGGTTGCTCAGAAAAGCTGTGGCTGCCCCATCCCAAAATGTCCAAGGCCAGGTTGGATGGGGCTTGGAGCAACCTGGGCTAGTGCAAGGGGGGGTCCCTGCCCGTGGCAGGGGGCAGGATGAGATAGTCTATAAGGTCTATAAGGTCCTTTCCAACCCAAACCATTATGTGATTCTCTGATTTCTAAGCAACTTTTAAAAAAATCAGCTAATGCAGTTTTTTGGGCAAAAAATCCCACATCTACCCTTTAAAAAAACAAAGCACAAACCATAAAATCACTGTTACTGCTCAGCAAAAAGTCGTGACTGACCTTGTAAAGGACAGGAATTCTACAGACTCCTCGAAAACTGCAAATTTAAGACAGTTTTACAATAAAAGAAAAACCAGCCAAAAAAACCCACAAACCCCAAAACCAAACAGCCAAACCAAGAAAAAAAAAACAAACCACACCAAAAAAACCCAACACCCTGCACTTGGCATGATGGACTTGTGTCTTCCTTCTCCCTAAAGGACAGCAAGAGATGGGGAAAGCTCCTGCTTTGGGCTTAGGCTTTAAGGGAGACTAATAATGACTGAGATCCTCCCTTCTTATTAGAAAATTCCTCTGCTCTGTAATTAAAAATAGCCTGAGCAACTGCTGGTATCACTATTCTACTAAAGAAGGTAAAAATGCCCTGAGTTTCTTTTTAGGGTATTTTTGATCAGATGAAAGTTGAAAGAAAAAGAAATGCTTTAATGCTCAGTTGACAATCAAAATCCTAAAGAGAAAAGGGAATCAATTGCAGAGGGTCCTGCTGGCAGGTGACAATTACATCTGCCACGGGAATTCTTCTTGGGAATGGAGTTGTGTGGGTTGTGTGGGTCTCCTGTGATGCTCATAAAAGTTGCGGGGGAGGTCCCTGGGGTCATCAGTTTTTTGTGTGCTCTTTTGGGATTGGGGTTGGGGTTTTTTCTTGGTTTATTTAAGTCCTTCTTGGGCTTCTCACGGGGTTTTTCAGGGACAACTCAATATACTGATGGCCTGTGCGACCATGCAGGGGTGGGCACGAGGAGGAGCTGAAATGAATTGTCCTGTAAATTCCTACAGAAAAACAGCCCAAACACAAATACTTCTAAGTGATACATCCAACCTTTCCAACAGCGTAGTCAGCAGACCACGAGAGCTTTATGCCATTCCTGGAGAATTATTTGTCACTCAGATAATGACACAATTAACTTTGTGGCTTTCTCTCCCATTAAAAATCCCCCAGATTTATGGGAGAGAGCCAGCAGAACTCCAAAGGTTTCTCCTCAGGTGGGGCAAGGGGTATGTTTCCAGTGACAGCTCCACTGGCCGTGGGGGCCATTTGGTCTGGGCTAAATGAAGCAGCTCTTTCACTAACAAATTAAAAGCAAAAAAAAAAAAANAAAAAAAAAAAAAAAAAAAAAAAAAAAAAAAGCACCACTGGTGGATGAACATCATCCCTCAGCCGTGTCCAGCAGAGCCAGCACCTTCCTGGAGCTGGAGGCCTCCAGCCGAGAGCTTGGCCAGGGATTTGTCCTGGTCCCAGTGCCCAGGGTGACACACATGACCTCAGGATTCAGAAGCCTCACTGAGGTCCCCAGTGAGGAGAGAGGTGGTGGCACCTCTCCATCCATGGGGACACAGCACAGGTGTCTGTCCTGCGAGTGATGCACCTCTCACATCTGACCAGACCCTGCATCTTTGAGCACTCTGAACTGGGGAGATATTAAATATCACAATACTTCAGAACTTTAGTTACCCCTATCTTTTAAAGATTTCTCCGAACACCAGAGCTCTTTGACACTCCTCTGCAGCCCCTCTGATTGCTGCTGTTACTCTTCTGTCACTTTCCTATTTCACTATTAATCTGTCAGTTATGTTTCCTTTGGTACAAGCAGGAAAGCTGCCCCTGTCCCCATGAGCGATGCCACTTCCACACCATCCCTTTATCTTGGATTCCAACAGCCCAGTCCAGACCACAGCCCAGCTCCCACTGCACCTCTGAAGCCTTGCTTTATTTTCACCTCTCCTTATTCCACATTATACCCCTTAAAACAACACAGAAAGCCTTATCACTATGGGCAAATGAATGATGAAAGGTATTTTAACTACTCTTTTCCCATTCTCTAGTTCTACAGCCACCCAAACATTTCAGCACAAATGGGTTTGGTTACCCAAACCTGCCCCCAGGGAGGGACAGGTTTTTTTAACTGTAAGTGAAGCTCCAGCTGCCCCTGGGCAGGATGAGGGGCCCAGGGGGTGATGCTGCAGTGCTGGGAGTGTGCAGGGCTTTGTGCAAGAGCTGAGTGACTGTGCAGAAATGGGAGAGAAAACCCCCAACACATCAGACAAGGAGAAGAACATCCAATCGATCCTGTGACAGGGAAATGTGGCATCTCACGCAGCTCCTCTCAAAACCAGTACCATTAATGCATTATCAAACCCGCAGTTTGTTCTGTGTCTGTAGCACAAACTGCCAGGAGCACAGAACGTTTCATGCTTTCATCTCCCAGAAATAATTTGACAGTGCTTGAAGATTTGATCGCTCTCATTACGTTATTATTGTTTGTTGAATACCAATAAAAGCTTTAAAAAAAGCCCAACCCAGCACTCCTTTCATTGCTTGATTGTAGC
This sequence comes from Oxyruncus cristatus, assembly GCA_013399855.1. NCBI lineage: Eukaryota > Metazoa > Chordata > Aves > Passeriformes > Cotingidae > Oxyruncus > Oxyruncus cristatus. Next base: position 863,763 of record VXAY01002786.1, read on the forward strand.
AGCAAGATGTGCTGTGATGGGCCACCAAAAGGAGAAGGGGAATTTTTCTTTTCCCATGGGATGAGGGTGAGCAGGAGGAATTCCCACCAGCTGCCTGAGCCCCCAGAGCTCCACTGCTGATCGTGATGGGACCAGACATGAGACCAGAGTCTGGCCATGGAGCAAGAGCTGAGGTGTCCCTTGATGATGATTAATTAATGATGGAGCATCCCACAGCATCAGCCTTGGGCTTTACACCAGTGGGCTCTTCTCCTCCAAACTTACAGGATCGTGGAATGGTTTGGGTTGGAATGGACCTTAAAGACAAACCAGTCCCACCCCCTGCCATGGGCAGGGACACCTTCCACTAGCCCAGGTTGCTCCCAACACCATCCAACCTGGTCTTGGACACTTCCAGGGATCCAGGGGCAGCCACAGCTTCTCTGGGCAACCTGTGCCAGGGCCTCACCACCTTCACAGCCAACAATTCCTTCCCAACAACCGACCTAACCCTGCCCTCCAGCAGTGGGAAGCCATTCCCCTTGTCCTGTCCCTCCAGACCCCTGTGCAAAGTCCCTCTCCAGCTCTCTTGGAGCCCCTTTGGGCACTGGAAGGGTCTCCCTGGAGCTTGGATCTGCTCCAGTCCCCAGACTTGGGATCAGCTGAATCAAAGCACTCAAAAATTTACATTTATATAGTTTGTGGTTAAAAATTATCCAGCATCTGGAAACAGAGCAAGCTGGATGAAGCCCCAGCCTGCACAGGACAGGCCACTCTGCACCCAAGAGGCCCTGCCAGGATTCCAGGCCCGAACTGAGGATGCAAGTAACAAACTTCTGCCAGAGTTAAGGGTGAGCTTCGCAAGCACTCCCCGTCCCCTGCTGATACCTGATATTCATTAGAAACCAGGAATGCCTGCTCCAACCAGTCATAAAATCAGGGAATCTTTAAGGCTGGGTAAGACCTGTAAGATCAAGTCCAACCATGAACCAGCACCATGGTCCCCATGACACCAGTCCCTCACAGCCACATTTGGCTCGTTGATGAGCCAGTCAGAGGCACAAGGAGTAGGATCATCTCATTATTTCCTTCCTCGTAGCACTAATTTCCCTCCTTAATCCAAACACATCTTTCCGCAGTTATTAAAGCAGTTTTAATCCAATAAAACATAAACAGCACGGATCAAAGGATATCCCAGAGGCACAGGATGGGAACTGCTCCTGTAAAGTTCAGCCACATAAAATGCAAAGCCTGTTACTGCACAAGAGCCAACCCAAAGGTGGGAGCTGTGCAAGACGTGTGTGTTGCTGTATTCCCTGTGCCAGAGCCCCATCCATCCAATTAAAGTGTCTGACTAATTACCAGTTAGCATATTGCAATTAATTTAATTAGCACGTAATAACATTGCATCACACATCCATAATGCTGTAACTTGGGTTCAGATTAAACTCTAAATTACTGCAGAACGCATCCAGTCCTACATGAAATGCGAGTGAAAGGTGCCTTTCTCCCTTTCCTTCCCAGCTCCTTTCAGGAACAGGCACAGGCAGAGGTCTGGAAATCTGAATTCATTAAGTGAATTTATGGGATTCATGAAATCCAGAGGTGTTGATTAATCCAAGACAGTTCATGTGCTTCTTGAATCACCAAGGGCAGATGCCAGTGCTTGGAATTAGACATGCCAACACTCCCAGGCCTGGTTGGCTTGGCTCTACCTGGCTCATCCCACTGGCATGATCAAATCAGATTCAAGCCCAGCGGTTCATCAGCTGTCAGAAAGGGCAACCAAATCCAAGGCTGCCATTTCTGACACTCGCCCTGCTATCTCTGACTGTTCCCACCCACGCACACACACAAGGAGTTTATCTGGTGCCCATCACCCAGTCTCAGCCTTCCAGTGCTCAGAGGAAACTGGGAATCACTTCCCTGGTCTCAGTGAGATGCCTCCAGCCAGACCCTCACCTGTGTGTCACACCACCCTCTTTAAAATTCTGCTTTGCTCTACTGAAGGCATGAAAACCTAAAGATCCCTTTCTAAGCAACAATACTGCCCCAAGGGGAAGGGTCCTCGTGCTCTCAGGGATGTTCCCCTGTCAGCATCGCTCCTGTGAGTGTGGGGATGAGGAACTGGCCTCAGCACAAGCCAGGTCTGGTGCAAAGGGCAGGGGAAAACAAAGAATCATAAAATGCAGGGATGGGAAAGGATAAAAGTGACAGAGAAATGGAGAGTAGCAGCAGGTGGAGGCTGGAATAACATTGTGTTCTGCAATTCTACTGGAGGTTTCCCAGTTTTCTTTATTCTCTACTCTGATGTCTTTGCCCAGGGTGCAGCAAGGCCAGTTCTGACCCCAAGCACCCTGAGGGCAGCCAGCAAGGATGAGCTCCCTGTTCTCCCCAAACTCCTGGCCGGGTCTCTTTAGGCTGCTACAGACACCATCACCCCTGTTCCCTGTTGGGAGAGCTCCAGTCACAGTCAAAACACCTCCAGGTACCTGCTGAGCTTCCCTGCTCAGGAACCTCTCCATTTACTGGTCACGTCCAAGGCTTTGCACTCCCTGGAGCAACAGCAAGTGTTACACTTAAGGGAAGGCTTTTCTAACTCATTAATTAATTTGTTCCACTGACTGAGACTCTCTGGAAAGTCTCTAGAGAAGTGTTTTACAATGAGGGTGGTGAGGCCCTGGCACAGGTTGCCCAGACAAGCTGTGGCTTCCCTATCCCTGGAAGTGTCCAAGGCCAGGTTGCACAGGGCATGGAGCAACCTGGGATAGTGGGAGGCATCCCTGCCCGTGGCAGAGGAGGGAAAGAGATGATCTTTAAGATCCTTTTCAGCCCAAACCAGTCTGTGATTCTGTGAAACACCACGTTTTCACTGATCTCATCAGAAACTTTGAGCCCCATCGAATATCCATCCAATCATCAGCTCCTGCAGGACAGGAGAATGTGACTTTCCTTCCTTTTCATGCAGTTGTGATGGATTAAACCAGTAAAGCATCAGAGTGATGTATTTCACTGAAAAAAGTGAAATATGATTTAATAGCATCTTTATCAATAAAAAGTATACATTATCTATCCTGAATGGATCCCCTGCTTTCTAATTTTAAAAAGTTAATTTTAAAGAGAAGTCCCAGCTCAGTCAAATAAAACCTGCTTCCCTTTGAATTTCCCTTCTGATCTATGTATGGCAATATTTCTGCTCAAAGTGGCCTCATCAGAGGTTGCACTGCACCAGCTGGAAAGCCATACCACAAAAATCATGTCAGAATCTCTGAGTACTCCAGCTAATGAAAGGACAAATAAAATACCAGCATTATTTCCAACCTTTGAAAGTTCCCTTTCTGAGGAGTCCTTTTAAGTGCTAATTAATCAAATCAGTGATATTTTGCTGGGGTCAGTGACTCATTTCTGCTGCACTCACTGACTGCAGAAGTCTGAAACACGAAACTAAAGAGATCATATTTCTTCCATAGATGGCCAAGCTGTGTTTGCAGAGGTATCCACATTAACTCCAGTCAAATACATTCTGAATCACTTTTTTCTCCCCCTCTCTCCTTTGCATAGCAGTACAGATTAGGGAGATGACATTACCAGGAATATTTCCATTGAGCATCCAACCAACCCTTGACCTGTGCAGATGGGCATCACCAGGTTGCCCTTTCCCTATTCTAACCAACCCAAGGAGACCCTGAACATTCCCAGCCAAGTTCATCTGGGAATTCAGCCACATCCTTCGTGCAGGACCAAAGCCTGGATTTGTGGAAGGGTGTGGAAGACACAGCCGAATTCAAGGCTGGGAGCAGAAACTGGCTGCCTGCACAGGTGGAAAACAGGGATTAGATGTAACCTCACTCCAGCCATCCCCCACCACCCTGGTACCCTCCCAGTAGGGCTTTGCAAATGTGTATCCAGAAAGTCATAGGAAGAAAGTAACCTTAAGAAAGAGCAGAGAGAGGACTGATGGAAGATCATGGAATCACTGACTGGTTTGGGTTGGAAGAAACCTTAAAGCTCATCCAGTCCCAGTCCCTGCCATGGGCAGGGACACCTTCCACTAGCCCAGGCTGCTCCGAGCCCCGTCCAACCTGGCCTTGGACACTTCCAGGGACGGGGCAGCCACAGCTTCTGTGGGCAACCTGTGCCAGGGCCTCACCACCCTCACTATGTTGGATTTCCCCTAAATTCCAATCTAGTCCTACCCTCCTTCAGCTTAAAGCCATGGCCCTGGTCCTGTCCTATCACCATGAAGGATAAGAAAGAGAAAGAAGGACGAGTAAAACACGGGTAGGTGAAGATGTAGGTACGAAATAAGTGAGAACAGATGATAGAAAAAAAATGAAGGAAAGAGAACAAAGAAACACAGTAGAAGAAAAACAAGTTTTAAACCATCTTGGAGATGAACATTTCTTACACAATGAAACCGAGGTTGGGTAGAACTGGATTGTTCCAAGTGAACTTTCTAAGTCAGCTGACTTTCTGCACAGAAGAGGTGGGTCACAGGTTAATCTGAGTTGAAAGGGACTCACAAGGATCACTGAGACCAATTCCTGAGTACAGGCAGCTCTGGAAAAGCTCAGAACCCCACACCTGAACTTCGAGGGGGAGGAAACCCAGCAGATATGATGACAACACATGGTATGATTTATATATAGAAAATCTTTCCAGGTAGAAAACATCCCCCTGGCCTGAAACCTTGTGATGAACAACTGCACATGCTCCTGCCCAACACCAACCAATTTAATTTATCATCATATTCCTAAGGAAACACCCTCAGATATCAACCTAATGCAACTGAACATTGGGAGAATTTGTCTTCATCAACAACATAGAATATGCAGGTTTTTCAGACTCTCAGTTGGAAGAAAACCTCTGTGTAATCTCAATGCCAATCTCAATGCCACAGAAACACAATTTAGGAGTTGACATTATGAGTTATTACAGGCTATTAGATGAGGGGGGTTTTATTTCTTTTGTTAACTAATGCCTGTCCTCAGAATAAAAATTATATGCAGCAATTTCTACCTGCACTTGCACAAGGATAATCTAAAATTTGTCATGAAACAAAAAAGTTGGTGGTCCAAAATCCCAAATCAATGCATTTACCACCACACCTATTATCTCTGTTTTTCACCCCAGGGGAAGTGGTTGAATGCAATGGGGTTTAGGTGTTTTTTTTCATTTTGTATAAAAATATATAAATATGCATAATGGGCCATACCCTTCATTTCTCACCCAGGGAATCCCCTACCAGACCTCAGCACATCTTACTGCAAACTGATGGAGAGGGTGGAAGTCTGCCCAGGGTGATGTGTCCAGGCAGCTCCCAGGGGAGATAAAGGTTTTTCTTTGCCAGTGATAGCTGGGGAACGTCACACAGCTTGTGTGTGCATGAGGTGTTTGCTGCTCTTAAGCAAGAAACCTTTAAAATCTGTATAAGAAATCAAACTAACCAAGTGAAAACAGGAAGGTTTTGGGGGTTGGTTTTTTTTTTTTTACCAGAAGCAAATACACAAAAAGATGCTTTCAGTGGAGAAAAAACTATTGGCATTGCCAAAGGCCCTCTGAACCCCTTCTGTGGGAGCCAGGTTTAATAAGACTGTTAAAATTAAAAGCCTAATGTACATATCCCCACTGCTAGTATAATGTTGAGTCAAACCCATGGAATTGTTCTTTCTGCTTTTATTTCTCTCAGAGCCTGTTTCAAGCAGCTTTGGCTGCAGGCACGGGAGGCATTCCCCACAGCCCCCCATCCAGACGGTATTAATATTTTCCTCCAAAGGCATAAATCTCCTCAAGGCTCTGCTCCACTCCTGCCTGGTAATTAAAAGATTCAGAAAACCTCCAGGACTACACCCACACACCCGAGAACCACATGGCAACCTGCTGCTGCCGAGCCCCTGATAACAGCTAATTAATTCTCTAGAAGAGAACAAAGTTGAAAAATCACCTCCACAAACCAGCTCCATCCTTGCTCCTTCCCAACATTCCCACAGAGGATGGACATTTGCCCTGGGAAAGGGCAAATACCGGAGCTGTGCTGGAAGAGTTGGGTTTGTACAGACTTGGAGTTGCAACACCTTAGTTTTTCCTGGAAAGGGTGGTCAGCCATTGGAAGGGGCTGCCCAGGGAGGGGTGGAGTCCCCATCCCTGGAGGTGTCCAAGGGAAAACTGGCCATGGTACTCAGTGCTCTTGGTTGGGTGACAAGGTGGGGATTGGGCACAGGGTGGACTCCATGGGCTGGGAGGGCTTTCCAACCTGAATGATTCTGTAATTTTGTTATTTATTCCCTCTCCAAGCACAGGACTTCTCCAGTAGGACATGGCTGGTTTTCCTGCAGTATGGACTGGTCCCTCCCAGCCTGGGGGGACAGACAAGTCGCCTACAAGGAACCTGATAGGTCCTCATGTGAATTAAGTGAGCACCTGAAGCTCCAGAGGCCTCTTGAAGGAAATACACTGCCACTGCTGTGGAGACCAGAGCTATTGCTCACCACGTCGGAGAGGGCAACACCTTTGGGCTGCAACTGCCCAAAGTCAGACCCACTGGGGATGTGGAGAATATCAGCACATCCCTCACCCCATGGCAGGTGCAGTCTGTGCTCAGAACCATCGTCCTGCAAGGTGAACTGTGGAATGGTTTGGGATTGAAGGGATCTTCAAAGCCATCTCATTCCAGCCCCTGCCATGGGCAGGGACACCTTCCACTAGCCCAGGTGGCTCCAAGCCCCGTCCAACCTGGCCTTGGACACTTCCAGGGATGGGGCAGCCACAGCTTCTCTGGGCAGCCTGTGCCAGGGCCTCACCACCCTCGCAGGGAAGAATATTTGCAGCCCAGATTCTTCAGAGGTCTCTCCCAACATCCCACATGACACCCCAAGGCTCCCATGCAGGTGATGGTGAGAGATGGGAAACTCCCTAAGAGTGACAGGCCCAAATTAGCCCAAAGTGGGAAAAGAGGCACAAAGAAATGTTAGACTAATTCATACACAACATTTAGTTTAATTTACAAATGGTTGTTATCTCTTGCAATCTCTGTTGCAATGGCAGAGAAGGGATGAAGCGTCAGATGAGGATTTTAGGGTAATGTTATTCATAAGCAAGTCTTATCTGGCTTGGTACAGCTTGAATATTCTTATAAATAGCTCCGTTCTTTAACCATTCACAGTTTGGGAGCCAAGAGATTCACGTCTCACCTCGTTTCTCTGGGGAAATGGATTTATGGCCACTGTACAGCTGCCTCCTAATTAGTCAGAGCTTCTCAGCTCAGTGGGTTTGATGAACCCTCTGCAATATTGAATCACCAGGTGTGTGAATAACAGAGCCAGGCGCTGACACTGCGTGGAAACCCCAGGCAGCATCTTAAAAAGGAGGGGGGGGAAAGGTGCTGACACAGCACCTTCCTGTCTGTGCTCACTCAAGGAAAACCTCCCTCCACCACGGGATCAGACCACGCAAACAAAAACACGGGCGCTGTCTCCCCCACACAGAGATTGGGTTCTCCCACAAAATAAGGGGGGAATTTCAGCAATCCTGGAGGTACTCCTGTAACCAGACATGACAACAGTTTTAAAAACTATAAATGCAAGGAGCCTATTTTTTAATATGCCTTAAATAACAGACTGAAGTAGGCCACTGTCACTGTGACTTTGTCTACTTCAAAATTTCTCATGGCTTAAAGTAGTAATTTATTTTTTTGTACTGAGAGCCTCCAAAAAGTCAAGCTGAGAGTAGTTTCTGGGGAATAAATCATCTCACTGCGATAAACACTTTCCTTAAAATTGCCTTTTGCACAGTTTATTAGACCTTTTATTCTGAAGGAAGCAGTTGAACAAATTTTTCACTGCAGTTTTAGTGATTGATAATTAAGCTCATGGGGTTTGACTATTTTTGTGATTTCCAAAGGCAAATCTTCATCTTGCCCACCTGATGCTCAGGTACAACAATGGGTTATATTTCAAAATAAGAGAACAATGGAAACATGTTAAGTTTGGAGAAGTGGAAGGTGTCCCTGTCCATGGCAGGGGCTGGGACTGGATGAGCTTTAAACTCCTTTCAACCCAAACCATCCCAGCATTTTATTTTGTACTTATCTAACCCGAGTTTGGCAAACTTTGCAAACCTTTTGGTTCTGAAAAAAAAATTAAAAAATCAGGTAGCATAGCTTGTTACCCTGAGCTGAGCAGCACTTTCATCCAGAAAGGTCATTCATGCCATGGAATTCTCATCAAGAAAAGATTTTTTTTTTAAACATAATGGGGAATGTCATCCTTAGTTATAATATGGGAAACTGAGGTAGGCTTAAAGTCTCATCCTGGGTAAGGCAGGTAATTTAAGGAGCAAAAATCTTTACTCAGACATTCTTAGCCCTTATTTTATCAAAGTACTTTGTCATCTTTTCCTTTTTGTTCTTTACTGAATGGGAGCACTGCAGTATTTTTTATGCTTACGCTTGGGTCATAAGCACTGTAATCCAACATAAATCCATCTAACATTTCAATAGAGACAATAAAAAGATAGATAAGGAACGAAAGTTAAAGATTCTTTGTAGCATTTTCATAAATGAAAAGTAAGTGATGGAAAACTCTCTGAAACAACATCCAGTAATTGGTGATACTTATAAAAGACATCACTAATGGTTCATTTAACTTCGCGATATCTTAAACTCACTCATTTTGTGAAACTGGAATTATTTATGAGACAGTTTATTACAAGCAGATTAATATTCATTGGGCAGTTGGCAGAAGATGTATGTTCAGATCTTGGGGTTGTTTAGCAAAAGAAGAGAGCCAACACTTCGGGAGCTTTGGGCAGAGAACTGATTGCAATCAGTATTATCCAGGAGTTCATTAGACACTGAAACACTGGGTGCAGAGAGGCATCATTTCAGTTAATCAGTCTCTGGCTGTCAGGTGAGAGCAGCTCCCCAAGCCCGTGTTTTACAGCCCTGGGTAAGGCTTGGGGGGTGTTCACACCACTAATGAGACACAGTTCGTTACAGGTAATATTTTTGCTTTCCATAAACTTTATAGAGCCCATTCCTGAAGTACTTGAGAAATAGCAGGTTCCACACTTAGATCTATGCTGTCCAGGCTCTCCAGAACACCCCTCCTTCAGGATGACCAGAACACAGCCCCTATTCTCTAGCAGGGCCTTGGTTTCAAGAGGATTTCTATAAGTTCAGCCCCTTACTCTGCTCTGTTTCTGCATTCACTTAAATCATTGGCAAGTCAATAGAACAAACATCACCAGCAAACTTCCACCCTGGGATTCCCAAGTCTGCCAAAGGGCCACTGCTCCAATGATCCCCCAGAGACACCAACAGAGTTTGGTTGTTTACCTCACACCAAGATACCCAAGCAAAAATGAGCAGGAAACACGTAAGCATTTAAAAAAATATCGGCAGGACAGCACCAAGGAGCCCTTATGCAAAACTCAAACAGAGGAAAAAAAAACACAGAAACAAATGATTTTTTTCCTGTGGGTTGACAGTTGTGAATTGGAGGGTGTGAGGGGTGACCTCTGACAGCCAACACATTGCCCTGTGCCCAGGACCCCCATCCCACAGAGCGCATCCCCAGACTCCCAACAGCTCCTTCCCAACATCTACACAAATCCATGCATTACTTTTGCTATGGAAAGAAAGTCTAAAAGTACATCTCAGCATTAATCCATCAATACATATTATTTATTTGTCTACTGCTATATATAAATAATTGCTAAGCAGCACATCCACCCACACACAGCTCCAGCTGATCATGACAATCAAATGGAAAATAAAGGATCCCTGGTCTCGCTGCTTCCCCCTCACCTGCCAGCCATCAGGATGGGATTGCAGGGGGAGCAGATAGAAAACTGCCACATACAGAAAGAAACTGCAACAAAGCTCTCATTGTGAGACAGCAGGGAATCAGTAAAACATGTCTTGAATCGATGAAAAAAGCACTTGTGCTTCTAGAATTGTCTGATTCAGAAGTCTCCAAGATTACAGATGTTGCCTCATGCCATGACTGCTGCAATCTTTTGTTAGTCATGGCTGTTTTGGCTCAAGCCTTTCACTGACTCACACCCTTTTTTCAGCTCGACAGCACCGCTGCACTCCTAAATGAGCCTTTTCTGTCCTTTGGTTCTGCCCCACAATGAAGACAGAAAATTACCTGGTAAATCAAGCACAGCAAGCGCACCTTACACACAACTTGCACAGGGAGATTTCCCTGTAAAATCCACTGTTCCTCTGACTGGGATTCTCAGAGCTCACCTTTAGGTCTCCTCTCAGTAGTGCATTTAATGCACCACTTCACAGCTGCTGCATAAATCACACTGGGACAATTACCTGCTGCCATGTAATTAGTGATGACAGCAGCAAACGACGGCGGCTCAGAGCATCACATGGGGCTCCACGCAGGAAAAATCAACTCTGATTGTGGCTTTGTTAGAGAAAAGTGTTTTGCAATCCCCCAGCCACGTCTGTACTTCCCCAGCAGCACACCCCCAGCCACACAAGGCATTTGCTCAGGAGGGAAAGTCACAAAGCTCCTGAAATGGCAAACTTAAAAGCACTGCAGGAAAGGTATTTCACCACATCTGACTTCATTGTTTAATATAAAATTATGGACATTGGGGTCAGGACTTCGCCTTGAGCAGCAGAAAGATGACTCATTTTGAATTTGCTTTTTCCTTTAAGCTTGAACACACACCCTGAGAAAGGGCCCTCCTCATCTCATCCCCTCTCCCAAAACCATGGGGGGCTGGAGAGGTAGGAGAAGGCACAGAGCTACACAGAGTCAGGTCAAAATAAAATGGAAAATCCATTGCATGCTCAAATCAGCATCTAATTTCTTGGAATATTAACAACAGAGAAAAAAAATTAATACCTGAGCTTTGGGGTTCCCCCCACCCACCATCACTTGTGACCCACATAGTTTAACTACACCCATAACATTATTCCATGGGAATCTTTGAAACCAGACAACTTAATATATGTAGATGCAAAATCAACGCACATTTGAATTTCCTAACGAGACCAGAGCTTTTGTAATAAGGCTATTTTTGATCTAGGTATTTATAACTATACCATCCTAAATTGAAAAGAAGGAGCAGTTTGTAAATTTATCCAGTTTTTGCATAAAATATGTGAGTGGAGGTGATGATAACGAGTTCATCATGGCATTGTACCTAAAACCTTCTGCCTGGCTAAGGAAAAGCAAGCAGCAGATACTCCGTGGCCAGAATTCCCACACGCTCCAAATCTGACGGATGGTTTCCTTCACCACAAACACAAACACCCCCAGAGCTGCAGGGGCAGGTGGCACACAGAGCCTGCTCAGCCAGCACAGAGCACTGTGGGGTTAAATCCCCTGTCAGGGGACACATCCCATTCCAGGCACCCCTCCACCCAGAACTTGTCTAAAATCCTGACAGACACAGGCAAAGCACCCACATCATGGAAAGAAAAGGACCTCCTTCCTCAGGCATGAGAAGGACTCATGCCACCCTGATCCCACACGTCAAATAGGTTGGGTTTAGCCACATCCCCATGTACAGGACCAGGGACAAGGAGCAGGGAGGCTGCAGGAGGAGGCAGGATGGCATTGACCCCCTGAAGCTCAAATAACAGCAAAACAGTCACCAAGAGTCAACACGCCCAAGCAGCTGCTGAGGGCCCTGTGAAACCCACACATACCCTCACTCACCAGGGCAGGGGAGCAGAGCAGACCTTCCCCCCACCATCCTATGGAGATCCAACCCCCTTCCCATTCCTTTTATCCCCTCTGGCTGTACCTTGTTTCCCTCAGGGGTGGGGTTTGGGACTAGGTGTGGGCAGTGAAAGCAGTGACCACCTGGCCCTTCCCCTCCTGCTTTCCACGGGTGGTAACAGGGAGAACCTGCCCTGCCTTGGAATCACACATTGGTTTGGGTGGGAGGGACCTCAAAGCCCATCCAGTCCCACTCTCTGCAGTGGGCAGGGATGTCTTCTACCAGACCAGGTTGCTCCAAGCCCCATCCAACCTGGCCTTGGACATCCCTCTGGGATTCCAACATGGAAACATACAGCAAAAATGGGCCACATCCAAGCAAGAACACTGTTTGGATGTGACCCATATGGATGTCACCATGGCCCGTGGCAATGAATGTGGGGGAAAGGTTTTGCTTGTGGAAATAGTTCTGCCTTAGGGACAGCTCAGCTCCTGGAGGAGGGAAAGGTTCTTAATTGCTGAAGTTCAGGAACTGTCAGAGAAAAAACCTCCAACCCCTTTTCTGTTCAGAATATATTTTTTAAGTGGCCAAGTCATCGTTCCTTTAATTTGACTTTCCTTTATCCAGTCTGACAGCTGCCACCACCCAGGAGGTGTGAAAAGCCAGGGGGTGAGCCTGAGTGGGGTGACACTGGTCATAGTGGCTTTGAGGCACAGAATGACATGAGTCTGTGATTGGATGTGCTGGGGTTGGCCCTTTCATAACTTTAATTTAAACGGTTTCTTGGCTGTTTGCTGTTTCTTGTGGTTTTAACAAACCCTACGTTTCTCCAAACCTGATACCCAGAGCTGCTCTGGTGTCCCAGGAGCTGGGCAATGCCCCCATGGTGGCTTGACCTCACAGTCATTCTCCAGGGCTGAGCAAAGGCATTTTAGACCTTTATCTGGTCACAGAATTTACCCCTGGAGGCTCCCAGCTCCCCCTGAGCCTGAGCCCATGCTCCCAATCTCCTGAGCCAGTGCTCCATCTCCTTTCTTCCCAATCCCTGTGGCCTGTGTACAGGGATTTTGCCCTTTGCCCTGAGCTGCTGCTCAGATTTCCTGCCCTTCCCTCATTTGGTAGCCCTGTCCCCTTATATTTCTGCAAAATATTTGTAATTGGTATACAAATTGTAATTTGTATACAAATTGTAATTTGTATCGAAAAATGTAATTTACATAAAAATTATTTCCTCTGGCAAATACTTTGCATTTTATGTTTTCTGGTTTTGAGGGTTCACTGCAGATCCTGTGTTTCCCTTTGAATTCTTAAAAGGCACAAAAATGGTTAAGGATTTGTAGACTCTTCTCCTCTATTTTCAGAAGTGGAAAATAAATGAAGTGAGTTTCATTTCAGGAGGTTTTTTGGGGTTTTTTTTTTCGCATATTCCCCGGGGCAAAATTTTGATGCAGCAGCAGCAGAGTCAGGTTGTCTCAAGCATGAAGAGTATCGTGTATATAAATATATATATCAGGTTTTGACATTTGAAATCATCCCAGCAAAAGTCCTCTTAATTTTGTCTGTTCATTAATTCCAAGCTGCAGACACGTGTTATGGCCAAAGGCTGCTGAGTCAGGGCCATGTTCATCTTTTCTACTGTTATCATTACTCCTTTCTGCTTTCCCAAAGCCTGGCTGGTTCTAACTCAGCTCCTTGACTGATGCTGTGCAGTTTGGCGCAGTCCTGCTTTAGAGTCCTCTCCAAATTCCCCACTTCTGCAAGTGGGTGTCTCTCATTATCCTGCCATTAATAGTGGATGAACCAGCAGCTGCTCCATGCTAATGAGCCACAGCAAAGAGAGTTCTCTGCAGCTCCAGGCTTGGCACAGTGCCTGGGAACTCGGGGAATCACACACTGGTTGGGCTGGAAGGGACCTGAAAGGTCCTGCCATGGGCAGGGACACCCTCCACTAGACCAGATGGTCCAACCTGTTGAGTCACAGCCACAGTTCCTGCCCTGGCAACACGTATTTAAGTGGGAAAAGCAGGAATTCACTTTCATTACATGCACATTTCCCACTTCAAAAGGTAACTGTAGTGCTACAACAGAATTAAAGAGCAGGGTTAGATGGGATATTGGGAAGGAATCCTTCCCTGTGAAGGTAGGGAGGTCCTGGCACAGGTTTCCCAGGGAAGATGTGGCTGCCCTATCCTGGAAGTGTCCAAGGCCAGGTTGGACAGGACTTGGAGCAACCTGGGATAGTGGAAGGTGGCCCTGCCTATGGCAGGGGGTGGGACTGGATGGGCTTTAAGGTCCTTTCCACCCAAACCATTCCACGGTTCCATGATCTCTGTGTGACCATGGCATAATGCCTGAAGGTCTCTGAGTATCCCCCCATCCCTTTTGCCCAATGTTATAACACACAAAGCAACCAGCAGATGAACAAAGAAAAAGGAATTTATGTATTGAAGACCCCCATGGGCCTGAGCAGAAAGTCCAGCTGGGCAGCAGTGCCCAGGGCATCCCTCTGCCCTCTGCCCAGGCTGGGTACCCTGGTGAAGCCCTGCCTGGCACTTTGGCACTGGGGGAAGTGCTGGAGGCCAAATCCTGCCCATCAGTGTGATGAGAGACCCCACTCCCACATCCAGAGACACCTGGGGACAGCACTGAGCTGAGAACTGCGCAAGGTCTATTTTAGGCTGCTGTTAAGCCCCTCCAAGGTCAGTACCAATCTCTGTGTCCCTCAGTTAAACACAAACATAATTTACACTGATGTCCACGGATGTATTTAAGTGCTCGGTGTCAAAACCCCGTTTGCTATCCCTGAAAAGCCATTTTCAGAAGGTGAGGGGACACTGGATAGGGCAGTCACTCCGCAGGTCACAGGCAGAGCAAAGACCTGGGATCATTAACCAGCTCAGGAAACTCTGCCATAAATAATGGCAGAGGTCAGTGTAATTAACTGATGTGAAAACAGCTGCCAGTTACAATGTTCTGTGTGTTTATGAATGTATCTGTACATATGAATGGGGGTTCTGAGTGTTGGGTTAACAGTTGGCCTTGATGATCGTAGAGGGATTCTCCAACCTAAACTGTTCCATGATTAGGGAGACTTTCCTTTGAAATGCTGATTAGGGCAGCAGTACCTTCCAATATACAATTATGCTATGAGAGGACGGATTTAGGTTAAGGTTATATTCAACAAAGCTTATAGGGACAACTGAAACTAGAACCAGATGAAACACTGGCTTGGATATTTCAAATAAAGGAATGCTTTAAAAGAGGGTCCCTATGAGTACATTCCAGCTCGAGGTATTCCCTGATTCCACGATTCTACAGCTGGCAGGAGCCAGATGGGCCTCAGCAGTGCCGTTTGTGGTACATCCAAAATGAAAGCAAGGGGCTGGAGATCCTGGAGCCTGAGGGAAAATAGCAAAGCACCACCATAGATAGTCCTTCCTGACACTGATCTGAGAGAGATGAGACAAAACCAGCCAACACTCCCTTTTCCAAGAGCGTGGCTGCAAAGTTTCTGACAGGTTCACTGGGTTTGTAGCCTTACAATTCTCCTCTAACTAGAGAAACGTTTCCCCAGGAACAGTTTCCTGTCTGAAGCAAGTGAAGATGTCAAGTGAAGCTGAGAAATTTCTTCTGAACAGAGCAGTCTAATTTCTGGCTCATCTTCATGATTTCGACCTGAAAGAGAGCAGGTTTAGATGGGATATTGGGAAGGAATGCTTCACTGTGAGGGTGGGGAGGCCCTGGCACAGGTTGCCCAGACAAGCTGTGGCTGCCCCTGGATCCCTGGAAGTGTCCAAGGCCAGGTTGGACGGGGCTTGGAGCAACCTGGGCTAGTGGAAGGTGTCCCTGCCCATGGCAGGGGGTGGGACTGGATGGGCTTTAAGGTTTCTTCCAACCCACTTCTATGATTCTCTGACTTCCAATGACTTTTCAACAACCAAGAGATCCAGGCCTTACTTTATCTTTGCTTAAAATCTGTTTGATGGCATCACTTAACAAGAGATTCAGATGAGGAGCTTTTGGGAGACAGTAGAAGCGTTTGGTGAAATAATTTTTTTTACAATAAACAAAATAATAAATTGGAATGTCTTAGTTACTGTGTTGCAAAAGATCTTTGGAATACTGTCTCTTCTTTTTAAATTCAGAAGGTCATAAAATTTGCCATATAACTTTGAAATGCAAAGAGTAGCAGGTTTATTTCTGTATTTTGTTGAATAAAGCTACATGGAATCACTTTTTTTTTTATTTAAATACCATGGGGCACTGTGAGCTGGTGCCCTTGGAATGCAAAGTAGGGAAACACTTAGATTAGAACAATTAGTGCAAAAAACATCTGCATCCCTTGTTAACCATAGGGACTGTCTAGCAAAAGGGATTTTTTTTTTTTTTACTGTTAATTGGAATTCATTAAAATAACTTTGCTTCAAAGTAAACATTAAAGCTATTTCTGAGCTTTTTATTTTCATGTTTACCTTGGCAGGTTCCATCTGGTTTGGGCTCCTCTGAACAACAGCAACTTGCAGCAAGAGACTGGACTTTTAAAGGAATCGCTGCTGGAAGCTTAAAGTACAAGCTGCTCTCAAAGTCAAGCCTTGCTGCTCCCAGGTCATTGCTGCAATCTAAAGCGACACTGTGGGGTCACAGGAAGGCTCTTGCATTGTGAGAACATGTGGGAGCATTATTTTAGGAAGGAATTGTTGGCTGTGAGGGTGACGAGGCCCTGGCACAGGTTGCCCAGAGAAGCTGTGGCTGCCCCATCCCTGGAAGTGTCCAAGGCCAGGTTGGACGGGGCTTGGAGCAACCTGGGCTAGTGGAAGGTGTCCCTGCCCGTGGCAGGGGCTGGAACTGGATGGGCTTTAAGGTCCCTTGCAACTCAAACCATTCTGGGATTCCACGATTCTAAAAAGAACCGTGATGTTCGTCCAATCAGTTACACAACAAGAATGTTTTTGTAATAGGAGGGTTAGAAATGTTTGAGAGAAGTGGTAACACACACACACACACACACACACACACACACACACACACAGAAAAACATCTGACTAAAAGGCCTGAATCACCTCAAAGTTCTCTAGGCTGGAGGCACTTCAGGAAGTTGTTCATGGTAGATGCAGCTGGAAGGAGCCAAGGGGATGGAAAGGCCCTGGGGGTGGGTTAAAGGGTGAATATGTCTTTAGGGAACCCCTTCACTTGCTGCAGTGAAACACTGGCAGTGCCTGAGGATTCCCACGGTCTAACCTGGCCTTACAAAGGCTATTAAGGAAGCACCACTTATTACTATAAAATAAAAACATTCCTGTGGAGACATAAGATGAAGAGGTCCCTTCTCCTGTGTGGCATTTTAGTGTCACACCTCTGTGAGGTGTTGGCTGCCTGCCCTCCCCAGGCTTTGGAAAGCACAGAGACACACACACGGGAATGTGGGGCAGGGAAATAGCTGGTGATGTCCCCTCGGTGACTTTACAGTGGTGCCAGTGATGCTCCTGGTGAAAGGATGCTCCCAGTGCCCCTTGGGAAGCTGTGCTGGGACGACCAGAGCAGTTTTGTCACTGTGTTTGCAGTGTTTCACCTGTCACACATCAGGGCTGCACGGAACGGGGCTCCTGCAGGGGATGGATCCCGTGTCTGCTGCTGCTCCAAATCTGCCCCCTTTTCCCTGTGCATCCTTCAGGAATCCCAGCGAGGGCTATCCCAAGGCTCAAATGATGCAGGTGAGATTTAAGCAGACAACAGCTCTCCCAGCCCTCCATCCCTTAGTGCTGGTGACTGAGCCCCTGGAGGCTGCTGCTCCCCTACCTCTGAATGTCAAGGATAAAATTCCACTGTAGAAGGATAAAATCCTCCTGGCTCTGCCCCTGCTCAGCTCCACCCACCTTCCAAACCCCTTCTTGCTCTCCACTCACAGAGACCTCCTTTTCCCACTACTCTGACAATAAGGATGTGCTCCCAGCAATCCTTTCCCATCACTGGCACTGGGATGTGAGCCTTGCAATATTCCTTGCCTTGCAGTCTCCACAATGCGCAGGATACGCCATCCCCGGCTTTCCATCAAGCAGCACAAAGCATTTACAGCAGCAGCGCTCACAAAAAGTGCTGAAAAGTGACAAAATATTAGTTCTAATTCCTTTCTGGATGACACATTATTACAAGGGTATTAGCTGAGGTTTCCAATTTTCCTGGTTGCCGTGATTTAGGAAACCAATGTAAAGATTTCCAGACACTGCATATGAATAATTTACCACTCGCTCGATTCATCTTTGAAAAGCTTCCCTATTTTACCAGGATCAAACAAATGTCACACCACCTTGTCACATCCCATCACAAAAGCAAATGAGTAAATTTATCGTTAAAAGACATTTAAAGACAAGTTAATGCCCAGTAAATCTCAGAATATGGATTGGGAGGTGTGAGAGCTGCAAACCTGTGTGTGTATGAGATGCAAACTTCCCATGCCTGGTGGGGTGAAAGGCTGCGTGACGAGGGGGGGACTTGTCCCATTACTGCTGATTTAGGCTCAAAATCCAATGAAACTGCTTAACACTGGGCTCTTCAAAATCAGAAGTGTCATTATGAATTGAAATAAAGGTTTAGAGGCAACTTTTACTTCCTTATCTCCAGAAGTGTTGACATTTATGAATAAGGATCTGGGGATGGAAGCGTGTCATTGGCAAGAAGGCATTTCATAGGAGGACCCTGGAGTCAAGGAGAAGCCAAAAAGTCAAGAGCAAGATGAGGGTGAATGGAGACATTTGCTCAGAGGCATTTTAAGCAGCACTTTCTCCTGAGGACAGGAAGGGAATTCACACCCAGCAGGCTGGCAGTGCTCAGTTTTATGGAATCACAGACTGGGTCAGGCTAGAAGGGACCACAGTGGGCATCTGGTCCCACCTCCCTGCTCAGGCAGGGCCATCCCAGAGCACGTGGTGCAGGACTGTGTCCAGAGGGTTCTGGAATATCCCCAGTGAGGAAGACTCCACGCCCTCTCTGGACAATCTGTTCAGTGCTGGGTCACTGCACAGCAAAGAGATTCTTCCTGATGTTCGGGTGGAACTTCCTGGGCATCAGTTCCTGCCCCTTCCTCTTGTCCCATTGCTGGGCCCCCCCAAGCAGAGCCTGGTCCATCCTCTGCCCCCTCCCTGCAGGCACTGACAGACATTGGGGAGGGCCCCTCTCAGTGTCTCCTCTGGAGGCTGAACAGCCCCAGCTCCCTCAGCCTTTCCTACTCACAGAGCTGCTCCATCCATCAGCATCTCCGCAGCCTCCGCTGGACCCTCTCCAGAGCTCCATGTCTCTCCTGTCCTGAGGAGCCCAGACCTGGACACAGCCCTGCAGATGTGCCTCCCGAGGGTAGGATCACCTCCCAGACCTGCTGGAAATGCTCCTTCTGATTCAACCCAGGAGATATTTGGTGACTGATATTTGCTCCATATGCACTGGTACAGGATCACTGACATTCAGAGAGGCAAAAATCACCTTTTTTGTTCCAGCACAACTTTTCTGCTGCGATGATTCAACACTTCACAGTGAAACTCTGGTTGCTGGAAGCCTTCAGGACGGATTTAGTGTTGTATCATTAGAGGGCTCTAATTCAGTGGGAGAGGAGACATTTGAAACATCACCTTGGATTTGCACCTGGCTGTTATTGCTTGAACTCAGAGACAGCCAAGGTTCCCAGGAAATCTGCCTGGGGAGAGGTCTGGGAATGCAGCTGTGGCTGTAAACAGCAAAGCCAGGCGCTTCCCAGGGTGTAACAGCCCTTTGCATTCACCAGAGCATCCTACCTGTCATTAATTTTACAATAGCAGGAAATGGAGAAGTAAAACCCTTGCTTGGAGATTAATGCTTAGGAGCTCAGTGCTAAGCATTATTTACCCATAAATAAAATTATACTGTAGTCTCAGAGTCTGCAGTGCTTCCATTACTGCCTTCCCTGCAGCCGGATGGGATCCTGCTCAAACACTCCCACACGGGGCTGGCTGCCTGTGCCTTCCCAACGCTCCCTGGGAAGCAGAGAGAGAGAGATCTCACTGCAAGGGCTGAGCAGAATGAGTCGTGGCTTGTTATTTCCCAGAAAACTGTAGGAATTTGGGGTTTTCTTGGAGGAAGGGGTGTCCAAACTTGTCGTGCCTTGATGCATTTGCTGAGCAGCACTGACAGGAGGGTAGAGCTGTTTGAGGGTCAGTCTCTTCTCCCAGGTAATAAGGATCAGGACAAGAGGAGACAGCCTCAAGCTGTGCCAGGGGAGGTTTAGGTTGGACACCAGGAAGAATTTCTTCATGGAAAGGGGTTGTTAAACACTGGCACAGCTGCCCAGGGCAGTGGTGGAGTCCCCATCCCTGGAGAGATTTAACAGATGTGTAAATGTGGCACTTGGGGATGTGGAAACCATGGGCTCTTTGAATTCAAGCACATTCACCTTCATCTTTTGATCTCCTAAAGCCACTTACCCAAAGCTTCTCATCCCGGAATTCCCTCTGTAGGGTTGAGGTTTCTCTGTTCAGTTCAGTTCCAGGGAATCAGGGCATTCAGGGACCTGACCCCATCTCCCTGAATGAAACATCTATAGTTTTTACTTTGTACTTAAACTCCTTTAATTCAATATTTCTGCAAGGCTGAAATTTGTTTTTAAATAATCAGTTGAATACATGTGCAGCTGAGAATATTTGGCTGCCAGTGCTTACACAGACTATTGAGGGAAGTTTTTTAAAATAACAGCTTTTTCAGACTTCAGCAGTGTAATTAAACATATGCTTTTAACAGAGCTCACCTGCAGTGGCACCTGCCTGCAGCAGATTAAAGCTCTCAACCATATATTTGAAAGAAAAGCCAACATAGCAAAGAGAATTAGCCCTCCTGCTGGAACCAAGGGCCCTAAACCTGGTCTTAAAGAAACTGAGGAGAGCTTTGGGGCTGCAAAAGGGAGTGGTGGCAGAAAAGCAGGAATGTGCTGAAGGAAGCACCGGCAGAGACATCACCAAGGGCTTCTGGAAGACGAGCAGAGAGAGGGTTTAAATGGGATATTGGGAAGAAATTCTTCCCTGTGAAGGTGGTGATGCCCTGGCACAGGTTGTCCAGAGAAGCTGTGGCTGTCCCATCCCTGGAAGTGTCCAAGGTCAGGTTGGACAGGGCTTGGAGCAACCTGGGATAGTGGAATATGTCTCTGCCCATGGCAGGGGGTGGAATGGGGTGGGCTTTAAAGTGTCTTCCAACTCAGACCATTCCATGATTCTTTGAATTCAAGGCTTGACTGGGAACCTGCCTATTTTTTCCTGTTGAGGCACAAGTGAGATGGAAGAGGCTGTGCCAGAACTCTCTGCCTTATGCTGCGATTTAGTTGTGCAACAACCCTGTGAGGAGAGAAAGAAATCCTCCCACCACATCACAATAGTGCAGAGCAGAGACATGACAACGAGGATATTCGGGTATACAGGTATTCGGCCAGGAATTGGAGAGCCTCATTTTCCTTATCTTTTTTAAAGTGCCAGCATGAAAAGAAGAACAGAAAGGATGCCCTTTAGAGGAAGCACAGCCCTTTACTTGCTTTTTAACTGAGGGAGCATCTGCCTGAACAACGAGGGGAGAATAATGGACTGAGAAACCACAATGTGTTTATTTTCCATTTGTTCATTCGAAGAATGAAAACAGGTGGATGAAGAATTCTCTCCCCCACCTGTTTAAGAGCTCTGCTCATCCCCTCATCAGTTAACTCCTTTCTGTTTCAGTGAAGGGAAAGAAGCTCCTCCTTCCCTAGAGGACTGGGAGCATTAGGATTCCTAACATATTTTAAGGGAATTTGTAGATAATGTCATAATTTCTTTCTTTCTCTGAAAAGTTCAGCGTTTTCAGACAACTCCCTCAGTGTTTCTGTTGGCTGTAACATTTGGATTTGTGAAAGCAGCAGAGACTGAAGATGTTGAAAAGGCCCCACTGTCACTTTGTACAAATGCTTTAACACAACACAAGGTGTTTTAGAGGAAAACCCCAGTTCCTTTGTCCCAATGACCTAATTGCAGGTTTCCTTCCCCTTCAGATGCAAAACATCAAAGCCCAGGATCTTGAGTTCTTCCCAGCTTTGCATTACACTTTAACCCCTTCACATGTCAGACCTGTTTCCCTTGAAAGGGACTGAATGTGCTTTTCAAAGACAATGTGTAAGATTTCTAGAGACTTCATGAGCAGAGCTGTTATTAGTCAGTTGGCAGCAGTGTCACCCCGATGATGGATTATCAGCAGTGAAAGCCCAGCTGGCTGCACACACTTGAAGGATTCAGGCTCCACGAAATTGTGCCGAGAAATTGTCCCTATAGATAGTGAGTCTGGAGTGAGATAGATTCCCACAGGGAATGGCCTGGACAGCAGCAGCCAGACCGGGGGAGATTTTCGGTAACTGAGGCCAAGTCTCCTGCAGCATCTCTGGGTCACAAGAACTGCTGGGCTGGACCATTCAATGCTCTCCAGGCTCCAAAGGGATCAGTCCACAAGAACACAATAGAACTAGTCCAAAGCATCTTCCCTCCCCTCTCAACAAACCCTCCTGCTGTTCTTAGAAAGCTCCATGAGGAAACCTGTACATGCCCAAAGCCACCCCTTATACAAGCCTTGACCAGCAAGGATCAGTTTTTGGGGTGGAAGCCACAGGCAGCACTTTGGGGTGGGATCAGACTGTGGAAGGACTGTAAAGGGTGGTTCTTGGTCCAGAACAACAAGGCCCAGAAGACTCAAATGGCTTTTCCTGCCTCAGCCAGAAATCCTGGCACTTGTCTCCAACTGCTACACCAACTTCTCACATGTGGCGATGGAAACCGGACAACGTTTAGGAGGACGGACATGAGAATCTTCTTGGCACAGTAGCTCCAAACAGACATTCCATAGCCCCAGAAGTGCTTTGCAAACCCTTTCCTGCCCCCTCCCCATCTGCTTTTCTTCTTCACAGAACTTGTTTCTTATTTCTCGACTCCAAGTTCTGCTTGGCCCATAAGCAAAACTCAGATCCTTGACATGGGAAGACAGATTTATCCCAAGCCCTGCTGAAACAAATGGTGACTCTCTTTTAACTCTGCATCTGCTCACCCCATTATTCCTGTGCTGTTCATGTAGAGGGAGCAGTAAATCCACGTTAGCAGTGACTTGCTGTGTCTATGAAGTTTATAAATCACGAAGGGACAGCCCCGTCCTGCATTATTAAAATCTGTTATTACACTCTGGTTCTGAGCTCAGATAAACCCCACCATGCAGCTGTGAGCCATGTGTCGTGTTTGCCCAATATAATAGCTTCTGGTAAGCAAAGGAAAAGGGATATTATAATATCCTGCTAAGAAATTTCATGTAATATGAAGATGGAGTGGCAGATAACACAGCCGACTAGAAAACGTTTGCTTGATACGGCTTTGGAAGGAGCAGATAAAGTTGCTGATGGGTGAATCCTGCCCTCCCCTCTGCTGCTTCTCTCTTTAAAGTCATAGGAGAGATTCATGGAGGAGGCTGCAAAGTGCAGAGCAATCCCCCAAAGGAATCATCCAGCACTGCAAAGTATCTTCAGCAGAAATCCTGCCCCGATGCAGTACTGCCATAAAACTTCATTTAGCAGAAGTCAGAGGGAAAAACATTCTGTATCTCTTCAGGCCCTCTGGTCTTTAGAGCAGAAGAATCAATAGAATCATAGAGTGGCTTGGGTTGGAAGGGACCTGAAAGGTCATCTATTGCAACCCCCTGCCATGGGCAGGGACACCTTCCACTAGCCCAGGTTGCTCCAAGCCCCATCCAGCCTGGCCTTGGACACTTCCAGGGATCCGGGGGTAGCTACAGCTTCTCTGGGCAATCTGTGCCAGGGCTTCACCCCCTTCACAGGGAAGAATTACTTCCATGTATCTATCCTAAATTTCCCCTCCTTCAGTTTGAAGCCATTCCCCCTTGTCCTGTCACTCGAGGCCCTTGTCCCAAGTCCCTCTCCAGCTCCTCTGGAGCCCCTTTAGGCTCTGGAAGGGGCTCTAAGGTGTCCCCAGAGCCCTCTCTGCTCCGGGCTGGTTGAGGGGCTGCAGTGCCATGATGTTGCCCAGGCCCCTGACAGGGGGTTCCCTCAGAGACCCCACTCCTCTCATTGCTGACAACACACCCTGAACAGCCCTTCTGATTGTCTGGCAAACACCAGCTCTTGTTATCCTGGAGAGAGCTGGAGAGCAGAGGAGAAAACAACAACAACTCTGTTTCCCTGTGTGCTCCCAGTATCATTTGTGCAGCCTCATGTTCCCCTCTGTCCTTGTTCCCCTCATTTCCCAGCACAGCAAAGAGGGGAAACCCTTGGAGCTGTCAGTGTGTGCTGAGAAACCACAAAAACTGGCAGAGGGACAAAGGGCCAAGTTGAGTCCTTTAAATTACCATGAGCTCATTTTAAAGTGTGAAAGGAATGGCAGGCACCGGGCCAGCTTTCCCTTGGAAATGGGCTTTCTTAGGGAAAGTGTGGAACTGCTGGGGGAGGCTGGTGGCACCTGCTCTGTCTGTCCTGCTGCCCCCCCAAATCCCCCACCCTGCACCCACCCAAGGAGGGGAATACCCCTCACCATGAGTCAGAGCAACAAACCCTCAGCCAGAAGGAAAACAGCACTTACAATTCCTAGATTTCCAGTGGTTAGAAAACTGGAAAACTGATGTGTTCCTCCCGTTACGGTGTTCGACGTGTCAGGCAATGGGGTTTGCACACACTCACACACATAATTGATGCTGCATTTTAAATACAGTGCATGGCACACAATTTACTTACTTCATTTATTCCGTGGTACCTTAAGGCTTTATCCCTGTTTGCCCATTTTTTCCGTCCCATGCCTCATTTGCTGGTGACAACAGACAGAGTCATTAGACCTGCCATGTGCAAGGACAGCTTCCAGCAGCAGCACTCACAGCTCTGTCTTTGCCCATATGCCCAAAGATTTGTTCAAAAAGAGAATTTTTGAGTAATTTAGGACTGTTCTTCCCATGATACAGGTGGTTTATTGATCTGTTTAATCCAAGTACCCCTGGTCTCGCAGAAGAAATGCTTCTCTTTTTTGTGCTGCTCATTTACAGACTCCTCTGAGCAGAGAATGTGCTGCCTATTACCTTAATTGACTGATTTTTAAACAAGTTTCTGTCTAGAGAGAACAAAAATAATTTCAAAAATGCTTGATCAGCTTCAGGTTTGCTCGTCTGCCTCATCTCAGGACACCTGTTGCTCATTCTTGCCTCACTCACCTAAGGGTGACTTTGAAAGCCTCCAGAAGGTCGTATCAGATGAAGTTCAGCTATTTGAGGTTCAGGCAATGAAAAGTGCCAACATTTACACGGGGCCATCTCTACTCTGCTCCAAGCAAAAGCCACACTATTTAGGTATAAGTTGCCAGACTCATTATTTCAGAGAATGTTTTTCTCCTGCTGAAGCCAATAAAGATGCTACTGCTGGTAAAGGGAGAACAAAGTCCAAAGGACACAGCCATTCAACTTTTAATCTTCATTATTTTTTTTTTCTAACTACAGTGAATCAAAATGAACTCAAACCTTTGCCGTTTCACAAAGGAGAGCCTCGATGCATTCTCAGAAAAGCTCTTTCACTATAATGAGGAGCATAGAACAACCAGCCACGACCAGAATCAGACCACGTTAAAATATGAAAGGAGAAATGATGACTGCGAGTCCTTTCTGAAGAATAATATACCTGTGAAGCACCAGGACAGGTGCATCAGGACACAGCTAAAGGAAATTAAAAGTTACGCAGGAACTTGCTCAGATAAACAAACTGCATTAGACCCAAACTACAGCCTTTCAGCTGTGCCTCAGAGCTCTTTGAATTTAAGTTAATATATATTACAAGTGCTGCAGAGTCTTTATGGCCTTGGTAGCACTCAAGGCCTCTGGGAAGGTGTTCTTGGCACAGTGTTTATTTCCCATTGTGGCCTCAGGGCTTGTGTCCCTTTTCCATCCAAGCTTGTTCTGGCCACGAAAGGGGAGGGCACTCCCCACAGGTCCCTGCATTCCCTAAATTCTCTAGGAGCTGGAAAATACGCTCCACAGGATGAGATCCCGGGGCAGGGACCCTTCTGGGTGCTCAGGGAGAGCTGCCTGGCTGCACAGAGACAGGAGCTGGATGCCCCATGGACACCACGGAGATGTGGGAGCCCCGTGGTGACCCAGACATGGGGTTACACCAGATTTTGCCTGAAGTCAGAGCCCAGAGGCCGTGCCCAGGGGCACAAACTTCACAGACAGGAGAAAAGACATTTTCAATAATTTCTTTTAGAAAACTGCAGCACAGTCCCAATACTGGCATTAAAACCCAGCCAAACCTCTCATTTCCCACTTGACAAGAGCTTTATTCTTCAGCTGCTACAAATAAGAAACTGCTGCTGTTCCTGCTTTAATATAACTTTTCCTGCACATGCAATTATTATGCTCCATTTTCCTGTTCCAGTGTGGTAGAGCAGTCAAGAGAAGGCTCTTGGCCAGGTGGGATAAGTGGGACATGGTGGTGATGGGGATGGTTGTGATCGGATTTATCGCTAATACGGCATCTAAATATTGCCAGAGCAGTATCCAAAAAACAAATAATCTATTACAAGGGATTATGGTGTCATCAACTCCTGGTCCCTCCTGGTGAGTCGTGAGCTCCACTGAGACCCCTCTCACTGCCTGAATTGCTCAGAGAAGCCCAGGTCTGGACCAGTCCACTTCATCCCAGGTTTGGTCACAGTCTGTGTCTGGAGGGTTATATATCAGCAGGTCTGGCTGGAAATACACAGGTTTGCACTTTGGCCTTGCAGAATTCACAATTCCAACGAAAAAAGCCTGCCTGGAGTATGGTGTCACCCTTCTTTAGGGTCTTAATTTCCTCTTCCTGGTGAAACCAGGACATTTCCCAGTTGGCAGCTGGGGGTTTCATCTAAAGCACTCTGAGGAACACCCTCGGTAGCTCCCAAGAATGGACTAGACTCTCCTTGATTTGCTCCTGATTTATTCCAGCATCAAGACAGAGTCATACCCAGAGCCTTTACACGACTAGAGGATTTTTTTTTTTCCCAAATAAATACACTTTCAGGGAAGTTTTATCTGTTCTCAGGAGAGATTAACTTTCCTTTAGACTCTTCTGTCTCAAAAATAGCACTTTTAGCATCATCCTTAGCACAGAATGAAGTGAGAACAAAACCTTATGGGAAGACAAATGCTACACGGGGGAAGAGCCCTTCTGAGATAAATTGCACGTTTTCTATCCTTAACAAAATCCTGATCGAGTCTCCTGAGCTGGTCCCGGCCAGGTTCATCACACACATGCTTCCTTGTTATTTCAGAATCGAAGGCCAAACCAGCCCCCAACAGCTTTTCTGTACAAAAGCAAATCAACCACAGTCCACATACAAAGTGAGACTAATTTACTTGTCCTTAATTAATCACCTTCATTTCCCCTCCTTAGCCTGAGCCAATGAGGTGTAAATTGCTGGGGCAGATGCACTTTCTGGGCTAAATTCCAAACTAAATGTTCTTCAGAAAGTGAGGAGGCACTTAACACATCCCATTAAATCCACCTCATCCTGAGGGTTTTGGTGACGTTATTTTACCCTTATTCTTTCTAATCTGATAACGGCATATTTTGTACCCTGAGATCAAAGTCCTGAGCTCAGCGAAGAACAGAAGTTGATCAGTCAGAGCTTTAGTGGTTCAGGAGCACGAACCAAGGCAGGCTGGACCAGCCCTGGGATCTTCAGCTACAAAGCCTTTGGAGGGGGTTTAACCTGAGATTCCTTTATGTCCCAAATCTCATGTTCAGGGAGGTCCAGTTATTTGTGGGTTTCTCAACAATGATGAGCACAGTGAGGGCCTCAGGTAGAGGTCCTCTACTAAAGGTGGTTCTGATCCCAAATACCACCACTGTCATTTTAAAAATCTTATTTTTATATTTGCCAAATTATCACCATTATTAACATACGACCCTCCCACTCTGTGTGACCAGGGCCATCAGTGAAAGGCAATGGCAGTGAGGGAGTTTCATTTAAAATTCCGTGAGACACGGTTTGTTTTATTCCTGACTTCACCACAAAAGCTCAGTTTGGATATTTTTCATTGTCTATCATGGAATACTGGACTGGTTTGGGTTGGAAAGGACCTTAAAACTCACCCAGTCCCACCCCCTGCCATAGCCAGGGGCACCTTCTGCTATCCCAGGTTGCTCCAAGCCCCATCCAACCTGGCCCTGGACACTTGCAGGGATGGGGCAGCCACAGCTTCTCTGGGCAACCTGTGCCAGGGCCTCACCACCCCCAGAGGGAACAATTTCTTCCCTACTTTAAATCCAAACCCTCCTTCACTGAAGGCCATTCCCCTTTGTCCCATCACTACATGCCCTATGAGCCACTGTGCCCTCCCACCCTCTGGGGATTGCTCTCAGTGAGTTTTTTATTCCCTGACTGTACACAAGGCAGAGCCCTTCCCTGCAGAGCCGAGTGACTGCCAATCCCACACTCATTTCCAGGATTATATTTGCAACTGGGATCTCTGGGCAGGCAAATGAGGAGCCTGCACGTTTCCCCACATCGTTCCCACATCAGTGTTCAGTCACACCAGCTACATAAAAACACAGCACAAGGCTGGAGCTGTGGCCCCACAGGGAACCTTTCTGGGTGTGTAACAACTTCATCACAGCCACTGATTTCCGATGACAAACCTCGCGCTGAGGGAAGTTCATATATTGTCATTAATTGCAAAAAAAACATACTTAGAAAGTGTAGTCAGGCAAATATTTGGAGTCTGAGGATTTAAGAGAGGGCCATTTGCAGGAAGCACCATTATATTCAGCACTGTGAGATCAATGCCATATATTTGAATTAAACATGCATTAATCCCCCTATAAAGGACTGTAGTCATCCAGTCAATTTTCGGATTGTAAACACAGCTTTTGTTAATACAGTAAAAATAAAGCATTTCTCTTTCAGCCCTAACTCTGATGATGGAACCTGTTTCAAGCACAGCTCTTTAGTTGCCACCATACTGTAATTATTCATCAAACTGACAGAATAAAGATCCTTTTTATCCATCTTCTATTTCATCCAGAAACATTCTGGTTGTTTGAGAGCAACAGCTTCCCACAGTGTCAGGACATTGCCGATGATATTGGCAATAAATAAATACTGGCAATTCTGTCTGGAGGGGAAGGCAGAGCCTTTGCTTGTGCTATACATTACCCACTACTCCTCCCTATAGGGTGTGGTAATATTAAATAATTCATCTTTTAAATGTATGTATTCCCCAGCCTTACAATTCTATAGGTGAGATCCTCACAGTCTGCAATATTTTAGTTTTAGCAAACTCTCTCGGAGAGTTTCTCTCTTCCTTTTCAGTGCTGGAAGGGGTTTGAGCAGCCCCACCCCAGTGTGGTGGCAGCCGGAGGTCACCCACGGGTGTGACACCTGTGCAGAGCCAACACCACCGGGCCAAAGCAAACCAGAGCTGTGGCTGCGTGGAGGGAGTGGCACAGCAGAGGAATGGGGGACTGTACTTACAGCACATGGGTTGGGCTGTTTGCAATTCAGGAAGAGAAACCATTATTGGAGATCTTAGTTCTGCCGTTTGGCAGCTGAGCTGTGCTTCCCTTTGGGTGAGGGCAGCAGCCTGGCTTTGAAAATTCGCTCTCCTAAAATCGGCGAGGTGTTAAAAAATAAAGATGGAATGTATCGCCTGGGAAAGCCTGAGGGCAAACCATTCCTGAGCATGGGATGGTTTGGGTTCAAAGGGACCTTAAAGTTCACCTCATTCCACCCCCTGCCGTGGGCAGGGACACCTCCCACTAGCCCAGGTTGCTCCAAGTCCTGACCTTGGACACTTGCAGGGATGGGGCAGCTCCTAATCACAGTTCCTTGTTTCCCGTGTCACACAGCTGGGTGACAATGACACCTTTGGCTTGATGGACCACTAAGACATAGAACACCCCCGCTGAACTCAAGGAGCTGAGGACTGTGCTGTTCTGCCCCTCCCCATCATCCTGGGACGTGAAGGAATGAGGAGCTGAGTTTTTGCAGGGACTGGGTGTGACAGCTGATGCAACAAGAAAACAGCCAGTGAAGGCATCAGAATCCATCATCCACAGCGCTCATTTCACGGGCCTGTAGACCAAGCCTCCTGCTACAAAATCATCCGTCTCAGTAATTGCAAAATCCATTAAAAACAAGCAGGAGCTGCCACCCAACAAGAGCGTTGGTTTTATTTACCTCACATTATAAAGGCAATTTGAAATTACGTCCATTTGAATTTTAATGTTGTGAGCGTGGATGGGCTGCAGACAAACGGCACGGAATCTGTGTGGGTTATAATCACGGCAATTTGTATGCAAGAAAAAGTTGATGAACTTTAAGCATTTTGGTTTAAGGAGGCTGGACAGACTCTCAGCTGGAGCTCACGCTTGCATGACACAGTTTGTATGTCGACCAGCCTCACTCCCAGCGTGAAATTCTGTGGAAACATTATTCCATAGTCTTCTCCTTATACTAAGATGGAGTTGTGCGTTTTCCTGAGCTCTGCAGGTTTTATAAGCAGCTGCAAATCCCCTCCAATGGCAGCATTTCTGTTCTGCCATTTACCAACCTCTGAACAACCTTTACAGATATTATTCCACTTACAGATACCACTGAAATGGTAACATTAAACCAAATAACTGTGTATACATAATAACATATCTATAATATATGACATAGCCTTGTTATAAGAACTGATCTCTTTTTTTCCCCAAAATCTATGTATTTTAAGGATTATGTGGCACTACAGTGATGAGTTTTCCTTGCCACGATTGTGAGCTGGCTATGGTAGCAGTAAAAGGTGTCCAACTAAGATTGGGGCCAAAATTCTGCCAAAAATTTATTCCCCTCTTATGTCACAGATTAAAGTAATAGAAAAATATGTTCCAAATTGCTATAGTAAAGTTTTAAAGTTACAGTGAATATGCAAAAACATTGCTATAGACCAGCTGTAAATGTCAGTACTAAAACAACCACAAAAATTCTGCAAGACCACTCAGAAAAGGTTGGATAACTCAGAGAGCCAAATGTTTCATGGCAGCTTTTTTGTCAGATCACCTGGGCTGGGAAGAGTTTAAAAGCAGGACTTCCTTCAGCTTAATGGCTGTCACAGGCTGAGGATTTACAGTGTCACTTCTTGAATTTATCACAGGGCATTGATATTTCCTTTGTAGAATTTAGAGCAAGGAAAAGCAAATTTCCCATTTGAAAAACAAATCTCCTATTTGAACAGAACTAGAGAACACATTTCTGCTTAA
The DNA here is from genome assembly GCA_013399855.1 of Oxyruncus cristatus. Taxonomy (NCBI): domain Eukaryota; kingdom Metazoa; phylum Chordata; class Aves; order Passeriformes; family Cotingidae; genus Oxyruncus; species Oxyruncus cristatus. Next base: position 894,715 of record VXAY01002786.1, read on the forward strand.
ACATCTCTAATCCAGTTTCAAACGTAACTGCTCAGCGCGACACAGTTACTTACCTGGCTGAGAATTTCAATTTTGGGGTTGTTTCCAAAGCCTGAAACCCCATTGTTTGCATGGGGAGCAGGGAGGGCTGCAGGGTTATGGCTTCACTGCAGAGCACACGTGTCCTTGGGCAAAACCCTGTGTGTGTGTGTGCACATGTGAGGATGTCTCCTAGAGCCCACAGGGCAGATCTGCCCACCAACACTCACAGATCCATCCACGATGGCACAGGAAACTGCCTCTCCTTGGAGAAACCATCCCTCCTTGGAGTAGATCTCCAAGGTACCTGAATACCCCTCTTCATCCCAGCTGGTTTGGGCTGACACTCTCAGGAGCTGGACTCAGGGATCTAGGATTTCCAGTTCCCATCATTACCCAGGACTGCAGATAATGATAATAATAATAATCAATATCAGGCGAAGAGCAGTGAACACTCTGGAGAGCTGGGCTTTGGAAAATATTATGTAGCTGACTCTAATCCCCACCCAAAATTGCACTGTTGATTTGCAGCTGAGCTTGTACCTCGTCCTCACACCCCCATAAGGAAACCCTGAAATCTCCCTGTGACCAGATATTGCCAATATCGACCAGCACAGCCAGAAGTGGGGGATATAAAATAAAGCCACCCAGATCTCCGAGCTCAGGCTTTATGAGACACATAAAGGAGCCAAGGAAGAGTTACATCTCCATCAAATAACTCTCCCCAGGGTGGCTGTGGCACTCCTGGCCCTGCTGACTCTGCACAGCACCATATACCCTCCAAGAGGCACCACTGTGGTGGGAGATTCCTGGCCAACCACTACAAATAAATTTGCCCCTCCTTTGCTGAGTTTGTTTGAATTTCATGTTTCCAGTCATAATCACAGTATATACTCTTACAGTTCATGTTTTACAAGCAAACAAAAAAACATCCACGCACCTGTTGTACCTGAATTTGTGCAGAGCTGGCAGGGGCAGGAGTGGCACAGCCATCCGTGGGCCTGGGCTTGGCAGTGAGAGGTGCAGGAGAAGTCAGGGGGCACTGAGGGGATCCTGTGTGACAGCCTGACAGCACTGCCCACACCTCCTGCTTCTCATGCCACGGGGAGAAGGGAAACAGCTGGAGCTGAAGAGTCCTCTGCCACCCAAATCCTCTGGGAAGACCTTTCTCACACCACCAGTTCCAAAGTAGGTTTCACACCATTGGCTCTATTTCCAGAACGAGCTTTTCTGAAATTTGCACACAGGTATATTTTATAGTGTTACTCATACAGTAAATCATGGAATCCCAGACTTTGGGTTGGAAGGGAGCTGAAAGCCCATCCAGTCCCACCCCCTCCCACGGGCAGGGACACCTTCCACTAGCCCAGGTTCCTCCAAGCCCCGTCCAACCTGGCCTTGGACACTTCCAGGAATGGGGCTGCCACAGCTTCTCTGGACAACCTGTGCCAGGGCCTCCCCATCCTGACAGAGAAAAATTCCTTCCCCATATCCCATCTAACCCTGCCCTCTGGCAGCGGGAAGCCATTCCCCTTTGTCCTGTTCCATGATATATGAATAAACTCCATTACATATAATAGGCAGATACACTTGAGACAACACCCTAAAAACTAATCCTGTGAGCAGAGTCCCCAGTGCCCCCTCCAACCCTGGAAAACACGGCTGCTCATCCCCCTTTCCCTGTCCCCCAGGCTCCAGGAGCGACATCTGCACCAGCCAGCTGGGGAATTCAGACATAATTACTGAGCAGGCACGAGGTGCATCTGTTATTAACATATTGATTAATTGTATTCAAAGGATACCAAGTGACATTGAAAACTTCAATGGCTTTGTTTCCAGCACAAACCAAAAATAAACTGCAACCCCTCCCAAATCCCCTCCTGTGCACTGTAGACTTTAGACTGTAAAACTTGGGAGGGTTTTTTATGGAAGTGTTGTTCTAAAGTTCTGCTGTAATAGTGGAATCAGAGTTCCATTTTCTGAATTGCAGCACCACTGAGGGATGTGGTTTCTCTATGAAACATTCCCTTCCTGGGGCTCTGCTCTCCCTGTGGCACTCAGGACATGGCACTGTGCCAGCTGCCACTGACAGGGCAAAATAGTGGCCAGTCCTGTGCTAATGTGATCCCAAATATCCCCAGCCCTTCCTCTGGCTCCACAGGGACCAACCTCCACCCAGGCACAGCCCAGGACACGAATACAGAATTTGGCATTGCTGCATTTCCCAGCACTATTCCAAACTTCCATGTCCCACGTTGGATTTGAAACCTGAAATTTTTCATTCTGATCTTGTTATTTTCATTTCCAACCCTCTCATCCCGACAAGGATTTCCTTCCCTGCCTGCTGACAGGTGCCATGCATTTCAGATGGTTTTGGACAGACTCTCTGGCTCTCCTGACTCCTCCTGTGGGTGAACAGGAGCTGAGGGAGAAGGGAAAGTGCTCCTTGCCCATGTGGGCTTGTAGCTTTTTAGCCCTCAACTCGGTCCCAGGGGAGAATTTGCAGGGATGGAGGGAAACAGGCACAGAGAGGGTTCCAGCAGCTTGAGGAGACAGGGAAGGTGAGACGTGGCTCTGACTCAGCCCATGAGAGCAGCACCTGACAATGGGCTGGACACAAAACATTGAGCTTTGGGGGCTTGTCAAAGTACGGGGGGCTTGTAGAGTATTACTGGGGCTATGCTGAGCAACAGCTCTCTGGAAAAATCCCCTGTTCAGGGAAACTCCTCCAGTGCATCCTTCCAGGAATTGCTTTGTTTCTGAGATTGAAACTCATAGGTGAGATATGGTCACTTAAGGCATGAGAGTTCAAAGCTACTGGCAGGAGTTCTGCTCAATGGCCCATTGATGCAGTGCCAGACTAGTCCATCCTATTCAATAACTCACTGCCTGTTCCAGGTACCTCTGTCTTCAACTTTCTCAGGGTGAACTCCTTGAAATCTTCTTCTGAAAGCCAGGACAAGCAAAGACTGGCTTGTCTCCATAGTCACAGAGAGTAGGGTTTAAGTTGAAGCAGCCCTCTGAGACCATTGAGTGCAACCATTCCCCCAGCACTAACAATGCACCACTAACCCGTGTCCCCAAGTGCCACATCCACCCTGCAAACCAGCCCCACTCTGTGCTGAGCCCAGACAGCCAGAGCTGTGCCTGTGCATGGACACACAGGCAGCGGAAAAGGCAGAGCACGTAGGAAGCCAGGGAGTGCCCAGCCCGGGACCATCAGCTCGAAACAAATTGCTTTGGATTCAAACACATTTTGAGTCTCTTTTCCCCACAATGCCCGTTTCTCAGCCCTGTGCATGGAGACACCACTGAACACACCACAGAGGAGCAACACAAATCAGGCAGGCTCCTGAAGCCAACAGAAGAGGCTCTTCTCAAGGCAATTTGCCATCAAGAGAGACAGCACGAAACAGCAGAAAATCAGGAGGCATGTTCTCATGACATTTTCAGTTCAAGAGGTTCAGAGCACGTGGATACCTGGGAAAGCTTTTTGGGTTCTGCGTGAAAAACAAACCAAAGCTTTGAGAAGCGGGTTAAAGCACCATCACAAAGCCATCTAGCTGAACAAAGCCATCTGTCCTTACTGAAGTGGGTTTGCCTTCAGGTTCCTGGCACTCACTCAGAGTCAGCAGGGCTGGGGTGGGTTTGAGACCATGATCAGGGACCGCAGATCTCCCACCAGCTGCCCCAAAGCCAACCTCCAGCTGCTTCGTCCTCTGTGGGATCAGACTTCCAGATGTTACCCAGTGGAGGGACTGTGAGGAAGAGCCCTTCATTGAAACAAGAGAAGCCTAATTTCAGAGAACTAAAAAGGGACTTTCATGGACTAAAAAGCAGAGGGAATGTGAAGTGCAATCACTATTGCAGCTAAAAGCTGGTGATGGCTGGAAAGGCGAGGCTGGGGAGAGCAGGGAATCACAGAATCCCAGAATCACTGAGGTTGGAAAAGACCTCTGGGATCAGTTTGATCCCCACCTTGTCACCCAGCCCAGAGCACTGAGTGCCACGTGACAAGGCGGGAGCAGTCACAGGTTGGATTCAATGGTCTGTGAGGGCTTTTCCAAACTCAGTGATTTTGTGGTTTTCCTCTCCCAGGCAGATGAACCTATACAGACTGAATCATTAACTAATTTTATTTTAAAATCCCCATATTTTCTGGGTTAAACCAACATATTTTCCGTATTCTTACTGTTTTTCTAGGGGACTGCTGAAAGTTGGAAGGTAGTAGGAAAATAATCAGTATCTGTGAAGGTATTTACGCACCTAACACTTCTTTAAGGAGTTGGATTTCAGCACGGAGAGTCCAGCTTCACAGCTGTGTTTAGTGACTTGTTTATTAGCAAAGAAAAAACAATCCTGTTATTCTTGTGCCTTCTCCTACGTGTGGTCCCAGCACTCTGAGCAGAGATTTGAGACGTGTTATACTTGGGTAAGTTTCTAAATATAAGTTATTGCCCTTATCAGAACTGGGGCAACGTTTGGAAATTCAGCCTGAAGTCTTTGTTCGCACAAAAATCTGTTCTAACTTTATTAAAGTCCTGTGCCTTGTATATCTACTTTTGGATGCTCTAGTCAATGAGTTTCCTCATGAATGTTTGAGGAAGCAAATCCCTGTGGCAAATTTTTAGGAATCTGTGTCAAAAAAGAGACTAGAACAGAAGAGTCTTTGTAATGAAACTTCATTATAAGACCAATAATGCAACTGTTAACTGGGAGCCTGGAACAACCCAGCCTGTACCACAAAACAATGCAAGAAATTATTTAATCAAAGACACAGTCAAGGAAACACCCCCATGTTGACAAGGAGAAGGTACATTTGATTTATTCTCCACTGAACCTTCAGGGTGAGCCGTGGAGGAGGTTTGGTTGTCCCATCCCTGGAAGTGTCCAAGGCCAAGTTGGACGGGGCTTGGAGCAATCTGGGCTAGTGGAAGGTGTCCCTGCCCATGGCAGGGGGTGGATGACCTTTAAGGTCCCTTCCAACCCAAACGACCCTGAGATTCCATGATTCTTAATCTCACTGGGAATGTGACACAGTCCTACACCTGCTGCAAAGAAATCGTGGTGGTTCTGGAGTCCACAGACTGACTCACCTAAAACATTCCCTTTCCCTTCAGGTACAGGTTATTTTTAGGAGCATTACTCACTGGAAGTGTTGGTGGTACATCTGAAACAAGTAAGGCTTTTAAGTTCAGAACAAAGTATTTCAGAATCCTTGCCACATTTTCCTACTTTTAAGGCAATAGTTAATTAATTCACAAGTGCTCAGAAGCAAAACTTGACAATGACAGGAATTCTAAGCTAAATTCCCAACGTTAGGGGACATCAGGTAACGTGGAGCACACCTTCCCTTGGAACTTCCAGGCTGTAAAACGATCTCAGTAAATGTGGCTCAAGGGAGCAGTTTTAGGGCTTCCTGTCCCCCCACTCCTCCCATGGTGATGATCACTCACAGGTTCCACTCTCCTGTTGAGGGGCAGCATCCACATCTTCCCGAAGCTTTTCATAGTTGGTGGTGTTGGATCTAATTTACATCATTTAGAGACAGCGAGGGAGGCCCCCAGGGGTGGCCTCGAATCTGCGATTGATGCAGTTGCCCAGAGGGGCACCTCTTGGGTGAGGAGACATCACAAAATCCTCTAAACTGACTGTTCTTTGAAATACCCTAAAAATGCATTGAAAATATCCTAAAAATTCATTGAAATATCCTAACAAATGCAGTGAAATACCCTAAAAAATGGACTGAAATACTGTAATAAATGCATTTAAATGTCCCAATAAATGCAGCGAAATACCCTAAAAAATGGATTGAAATACTGTAATAAATGCATTTAAATGCCCCAATAAGTGCAGTGAAATACCCTAATAAATGCAATATTCAAGTCCAGCTCTCCAGGCAAAAGCAACTTCCCACTTGCAGCTCAGCAAGGGAAAATTGTGTTGGATGAGGCATCCTGGAGCTGAAGGATTGTATTTCACTCTTCTTTCTTGTGCTTCTTTGAGTATCCAACAGAGTGAAACACAGGAATAACTAATTTTGAGTGGGAAGAGGAAGAAAGAAGAAGCAGCTTTGGAGCAGGTGAGAAATAACATCCAGAAAGAGTCAGGCAGGAAATTCTGGGATCCATTGCCTTAAAATCAGTGACTGAGAATGATTTTAAACATTTTTATCAATAAAAAACTAGGGAGGAGTTGGTAAGTCAGCGTCTTCTCCCGGGAACCAAGAAAAGGAGAATGGGAAATGGCCTCAGGCTGCACCAGCGGAGGTTCAGGTTCGATATCAGGGAAAACTTCTTCATGGAAAGGGTGTTCAGCCACTGGAAGGGGCTGCTCAGGGAGGTGGTGGAGTCCCCATCCCTGGAGGTGTCCAAGGAAGGACTGGCCGTGGCACTCAGTGCTCTGGGCTGGGGGACAAGGTGGGGATCGGGCACAGGTTGGAGCCGATGGGCTGGGAGGGCTTTTCCAACCTCAGTGATTCTGGGATTCCATGAAATTCCCATTGTTGAGGTTTGGGGATGATGCTGAGGCTGAAGCAAAGGCAAATCCGCACATGGAACCTTCCACTATCCCGGCTGAGCACCAGCCACGCTCAGCACATCTCAGTGTGCCCAGGGACAGCCAGGATGTGTTTTAATGGTGATTAAAGGTGGCACTGGCAGGTTAGGAGAAAACAATCCCAAAGTTTGGTTAAGTTCCCATTATGGGGCTGCGGGAGGACAGGAGGGCTGCAACCAAAAAAAGAAAAGAAACAGTGGAACAAAAGCAGGACTTTGTGCTCTGAGCACGGTTCCAGCAGCTGGTTCGGTGAATGTCCCTGCAATGAAAAACCTCCACACACCTCCCACCTTCATTAGAGCTGCTATTTATAGTATCTGAGGCTACACTTCCACTTTCAACTGTTTCAGACACAAATAAGAGAAAATTTCCAACTCAAAAGGATAATCTCCTGTCAGAAAGAGAACAGCAAGTGCACTGAATACTTTAAAAGCTTTGGAGATATAAAGATTTATTGTATTTCCCTACAAGCCAGAAGCTTTGATTAAAGGTTAAAAATAGAAAATAGGGATGGAATTAAGTTGTAAAAGATCCCCCTCAAATAATAATTTTTATACTGTTGCTATGGCTTGAAGTGGTTTCTTGGTATGTCTCATTTTTCCTTTTAAAATTGATCAGGATTCATTTTTGAATAAACTCATTTGGACCAATTTTCCAAATTCAGGACATAATTTGCAAAAAACAAGAGGGTTTCATAATATTACCTAGAATCATAAAATCACAGAATGGCCTGGGTTGGAAGGGACCTTAAAACTCATCCAGTTCCACCCCCTGCCATGGGCAGGGACACCTTCCACTATCCCAGGTTGCTCCAAGCCCTGTCCAAGGTGGCCTTGGACACTTCCAGGGATGGGGCAGCCACAGCTTCTCTGGGCAACCTGTGCCAGGGCCTCACCACCTTCACAGCCAACAATTCCTTCCCAACAACCGACCTAACCCTGCCCTCCAGCAGTGGGAAGCCATTCCCCTTTGTCCTGGCCCTCCAGGCCCTTGTAAATAGTCTCTCTCCATCTTTCCTGTAGCTCCTTCAGGCACTGGAAGGCCACAATTAGGTCACCCCAAATCTTCTCTTCTCCAGGCTGAACAATCCCAACTCTCCCAGCCTTTCCTCCCAGCAGAGCTGCCCCATCCCTCTGATCATCCTGGTGCCTCCTCTGGACTCTCTCCAGCAGCTCCCTGTCCTTGCTGTGCTGCTCCCCAGGGCTGGAGGCAGCTCTGCAGGGGGGTCTCACCTGAATGGGGCAGAGAGGCAGAATCCCCCCTGCCCTGCTGCCCACACTGTGGGATCAGCCCAGGACCCTGTTGACTTTCTGGGCTGTGAGTGCACATGTCCAGCCCCTCGTCCACCCCCAAGTCCTGCTGGGCAGGGCTGCTCTGGTCCCCACATCCCTGGGGATGCTCAGCCGCTCCCCCTGGGTTGGGGGTACATTCCATATCCAACTGTCACAGCTCCGCAGCACGGTGACACTCGGGTCATGCCCTCACAGAAAGTCCTTCCTGGCCAGGTCGGGAAAAACACATGAGGTCAGTGACACTGAGTGAAAACCAGCTTTTCTTACCTCAGAGGTGTTTCACGCTTCTAACACGTCCTTGGGGGTGCCAGGACAGAAAATAAAGAAATCCCGTTTGTTTAAAGGTAGTTTCAAATTCGTTGCTATTTGGGTGACACGATTAGGAATTAGATCTGAGGGCACTTGGAAAACAAAAAGGTTTTAACAAGTACCCTCAGTGTTTGTTAGAAAATTAGAAAACGGCCAAACTGCAGAATCCCAGCAAGAACTGCCTAAAGCCAGAGGGAAAATTAAATGGGGGGGGGAGGAGGAAACAGTGAAAGCAAAAAGAGACCAACAGGCATTTTTGAAAAACGATGCTTGAGAGAGCAATGGAATTCCAGATTAGTTTGGGTAGGAAGGAACCCTAAATCTCATCTTGTTCCACCCCTTGCCTTGGGCAGGGACACCTTCCACTATCCCAGGTTGCTCCAAGTCCCGTCCAGCCCGGAGGTGCAGGAAAGCCACCCCTGGGAGAGGTGTGTATAACTCTCCCAGTCTGGGCAGTGATGCTACAAGCACAGCACCTCCGTTTTCTCAATATCTTCCACACATTATTTTTTTTCATTAGTGTTGGCTGGATTTGCAGTTTTGCAATAATTGGAAATGTGATTCTGGGAGTGATAAAACTTAAAAACGCGCAGGCCCTGCCTAAACACACACATCCATAGGTTGTGCTGGTTGGGTTTAATCAAATGACACAGTTCTGCTATTCACCAAGGAAATTGGGTGTGTTATCTTGCTGCAGCACCGAGTTTTGTTGCAAAGCCATCCTTAAACAACAGTGTTAAAGGAATGGGGGAACTTAATAGACCTGAACAAAAGGAGACAAAATGGGTGTCTCCTCACCAGAGTGCCAGAAGGCACCGCAGCTCCTTGCCTCTCCCCCCAGCACTGCTGTCTCTCTACACTCAGGTGAATTCCCAAGGGGGAGGGTCAGGTTGGATATGAGGCAAAAATTCTTCACTGAAAGAGTGGTCAGGCATTGGGAGGGGCTGCCCAGGCCAGTGTGGGAGTGTTCAAAAAAAGAGCAGACATGGGAATTCGGGATATGATTTAGTGGGCAGGGTGGTATTCGCTTGAAGGTTGGACTTGATGATCTTGGAGGTCTTTTCCAATCTTGACAATTCCATGATTCCACGAATCTGCCTGCTCAGCCTTTTTTGAAGGTTTTGGGCACTTAAGCGGACACTCAAGACCCTGTTTTTGTGCAAAACACATCTCAAAAACAGGCAATTGCTGTGCACATCCCAACCTCAGCATAGAGCTCATTTCTCTGTGATTCCAGTGGCTGCTGAATAAACAGCTATCAAACCCGTGGATGATCTGAGGGCATCATAAGAGTGGGGAGCTGGTACTGCATCCAGGCAAAGTCTGGAGGACCACACGTGGATCTGCCATCGGAGAACATTGCTCCCAAAAGCTGCTAACACAGCCTCTTTTATGCTCAAGTGAGCAAAATACCCTTGCAGGAGAAGTTTGTTAGCTCAAAAATAGCAAATTTTTATGCATGATGTAATTCTCTTGAAGCTTCACCGAGCCCAAATTGCCTGACCTTTTGATCTTTGGAAACAAATGAACAGCCCCAAGGAAGCTCGGAAGGGCTGCACCCTCAGTGCAGGAGCACAGGGAGCCTGAGGGGCTGAGGAATTAGAGCTTTATTCGTATTTTCATGTTCAGGGACCAGGATTTAGGAAAAAAACAGGTAGTAAAACATGCTTCAAATTTTTATCAAAAAAACACACCTCCAAAACTTTTGCACAAAGGTTCCAAGAGGTGCTGTCTTTGCAAGCACTGCCCACCATGGCACTGCCAGCAGGGCTGGATGGGGCAGCTCCCGGGGCTGGAGCCACTTCACCCACAAACCTGTTCCTGCAAAACACTGAGGGTTTATTTAGAGTCATAGAATATCCTGAGCTGGAGGGGACCCACCAGGATTATCCAGTCCAGCTCTTAGCCCTGCCCAGGCCACCTCAACAATCCCACCCTGTCCCTGAGAGCATTGCCCAAACGCTCCTTGAGCTCTGGCAGCCTTGGGGCCGTGACCACTGCCCTGGGGAGCCTGTTCAGTGCCCGACCACCCTCTGGGGGAAGAACCTTTTCCTGAGATCCAACCTCAACCTGCCCTGGCACAGCTCCAGCTGTTCCCTGGGTCCTGTCACTGCTGACACAGAGAAGAGGTTGGAGCTGCCCCTCAGGAGGAAGCTGCAGACCCCGATGGGATCTACTTAAATCCCTAAGAGGGAGCCAAGCCTTGATGGACGGGCTTGGAAAAGTCATTAAGGTATAGAAAGATGGGCACAAAAAGTCCATGAGTGGCCTCTAAAGGAGCTGTCAGTGAAGTGATGAAGAGCCCAGTGGGTGCTCAGGCAGAGTAACCACAGTGGTGCACCTGAACAACTGTGAATTGGCCATAATTAATTGGATGTGTCCCAAATGACAATTCTCCTCCATTCCGCAAGGTGAGAAATTCATATGAATTTTGTTCAGCCATTAATCAAGACAGGGGGCTGTGTGGAGGTGTTTTTTTAGCCATCACATCCAACTTCGTGAGCTATCTAAAAAGGTGGCTCTGCTTCCAGAGTGATGATATGTGAGGATCTCTCTCCTTCCCAGGGGATTTCCTCAAAAAAGGAGTTGTTGTGCAAGTGCTCCTGTTTCTCCTCCAAACCTACCTATTTCAAGGTTCTTATTTGACATCTAGTACTTATTGGCACCTATTTTCTTCTCATACATTTGAATTAGTTCCAGATATAAAAGGAAAAGGAAATGAAAATTGTAGTTTTGTCCAGTCAGATCTCGGAAGCACCTTGGAATGTAACTCGGGTTGTTTCTGCAAAGTTGAGGTTTGTATTTTGAAGTGGAAAGTATTGGGAAAGGTATTAACCTGAGCCTGAGCCCAAACCCTATCCAGTGTGATCTTCTTTCACACTGAAACTGGAAAAGGGAGTAAAACTTCAAACATATAAAAAGAATTCAAACTGAAAGCATGTAACAGGAATTAATGCCTTTCAAAAATTCCCAGGGAGCAGCTCCCCCACGAGAGCAGGAACAAATATCACAGCTTTTCTCCTACCCAAGGCTTCCCAACCACAGCTTTATGGATCAAAACTACCCAAGAATAAATGTAGGATCCCAAATTAGCGATGGAATGATGCACAAGTCATCACATAAGAGTATGGGAGGCACAGGTTCGACGTGAAATCTGGAGACCATCAGGATTAGTCATCCTTTCCATGGGACATCTGGTCCACCCCAAAGTGGAACACCCAAGTTATCTGGGTACACAAACCTGTTTTACCCCAACATACTCACTTAGAAAGGCAAAGCAAAGTGGGATTATTAAATCAGTATTTTGTGATGCTGCTGTCCCACCACTGGCTCTGGCACGTCAAACCTGGAGAAAGAATTTCCTCCATTTATGTGGATGGACCAAGAAAAAGGAGGGATGAAGAGAAAAACTGGTCTGAGACCATGAAAAGATCACAGGGAGAGCAAATACAAAAGCAGATTTTCCCTCCTTCTCACAATCAATCTCCTTTTCCTCCCTCTGCCTCTGAACACGCACACAGAGCTTTTAAAAATTAGCCAAGGCACTTTGGTGCTTATTACTGGATTCTCCTTAGTGTTATTTAAATTATAAATAGGGTTACTGAACTTGAAGTGCTAAAATTAGTACAAGCAATGCATGTCCAGCTTGGAAATCCTGAAGTTAATTTTAAACATCGCTCTCAGAAATAGGCTGCCTTGTCCTGGCAGATCTATGTTGGCCATATTGGGAAGAGAACTACCAATATTTTAATAAATTTTACATGCAAGTAAGTTGAAATCATCATTATATAGATTCAGTAGCAAAAGCTCTAGTAAGGACTGGTCGAAATGACCAATAAATTGATCAATCTGCAGAACAATGGGGGAGAAAAAAAATGAATGGAAAATTGGATGTCATTTGCCATCGCCTGTTGTCCTATTTTAATTTGCTAGACTTCTCCTCAAGCAGGAGGAATTGTGTGTATTTTCCAGTCACCAAAGCACCAAGCAGCACGTTGCCAGCCCTGCTTTGGCCTCGGTCCCTCGTCTGGGGCCACGGCTTGGAGTCACAGCTCCCTCTTCCATCCCAGAAAGGCTTTTTTGCTGGCCCTCACCCCACCCTCCGCTTGTGCTCCTCTCCAGCAGCTCCAGAGCAGTTTTCCCCTCAGTCCCTGGACAAGGGAGCAGTTCTGATCTATAAATATTGATGGTTTGCCTCTGAGCTGGGCTTCCTCCAAGGCAGCATCTGCTGCCTTTGGGGCTGTGCAGCTCGTGCAGATGCGTTTGTGGGGATGTCAACCCTCCCATTCCTGCAGAGCTGAAGGTAAAGAATAAAGCCAATGCTCAGGGATTTCTATAGGTCTGTGAGAGCTCAGAGAATTTCTCTGAGCTTTAAACCTGGCCCAGCTGAATGACAGCCAGAGCTGAAATCACCCAGAGAAGCCTCTTTCCTGGGCTGCTCTTCACAGAGGCAGTTCAGTAGTTGAATTGTGCCTCCATGGTGCCCAGACCTGCTGGTACAGCCTCTTTTTCTCCTGTTCCATAGAAATAGGTGCTAATCTTTGACCAGGTCTGGTATCTCAGGTCCAGCAGGATCTGAGGAAGTTTTTCCAGGATGGCCATAGGCTTAGGCTGCTCTCCAGAGGGGAGGGACAGTGGGCTGCAGGGTAGAGCTGAGTTCCTTTCAACAGGCAGGGATGCAGAGAATGACATTTCCCAGGGCTAAAACAACCCTGCTGAAGCAACTGGCTTGGCAGAATTAATCAGACACATTCCTCCTGTTGCCAGCTGACAGGGTACAAATCCATGGAGTAAACAATAAGGTGCTCCTACCTGAACTCGCATCCAGGACTGTTTCACTGCAGGTGCTCAGCTTTCAATGCCAGTCACAGAAATGCCACGTGAGAGATTTCCAGTTAGATCAAACAGTTCAGTCATGCCTTAAAAATAGAGACATTGTTCAGTTTAAATGTTATTGTGAATAACAGCCCTGGTTCACACAGACTTGTAAGTGCTCGAGGAGCTGAAAGGGATCCACTGCACAGAGAAGAGAGGAGGTGATATGTGATCCTGAAAATACTGGTTTGAAAAGTGATTTTCTAATTCTTCATTGGAACTCACAGACTCACAAATTGGTCTGGGTTTGAAGGGACATTAAAGGACATCCAGTCCCACAGGGACACCCTCCACTATCCCAGGTTGCTCCAAGCCCTGTCCAACCTGGTCTTGGACACTTCCAGGCATGGGGCAGCCACAGCTTCTCTGGGCAACGTCAGCACCTCACCACCCTCACAGGGAACAATTCCTTCCCAATATCCCATCTAACCCTGCCCTCTGGCACTGGGAAGCCATTGCCCCTTTTCCTGTCCCTCCATCCCTTGTCCCAAGTCCCTTTTCAGATCTTCTGGAGCCCCTTTAGGCCCTGGAAGGGGTTCTCAGGTCTCCCTGGAGCCTTCTCTTCTCCAGGTGAACACTCCCAGCCATCCCAGCCTGGCTCCAGAGCAGAGGGGCTCCAGCCCTTGGAGCATCTCCGTGGCCTCCCCCGGACTTGCTCCAGCAGCTCCATGTCCTTGTCATGTTCGGGGCCCCAGAGCTGAAGGCAGAACCAGAAATACCTGTCTGGGTTTGCAAAGCCACTTGAAAGCCCATCAGGAGCCCAACGGGGTGGTAGCCCCGGATCCATCCACCCACCCACGGCCTGACGTGGCTGTGGCCATTTCTCCAGTGCCTCCCGTGTCCAGGCACTGGTTGTGCAGCCTCCACGTGCTCTGTGGGAGGAAGAGTGGGAGGGAGCGTGGGCAGGCTGCTCCCCCTGGATTCCCCTCTCCTCTCCAAACATTCAGCTGTTTTCCTCGCAAAATGCAAACTGTGCATTAGAGAGGCGGCATCAAGCTGTTAAAAGAAAGACGGGTAAAAAAAAACCCTCAGAAAAGTAGCATAAATTAGAGGCATTGAGAGTTTAAATTTCTTTATGCTTGTTGTTAATGTAATTTTTGCACTTCTTTCTGTCTAAGAAGATTGAAACTTCTACTAGTGTGGTATTGGCATAATACAATAAAATCCAATGATTTCAACAAACCGTTGCCATAGAAGACTTAAAAGCAGAAAATTAATGTGCTTTGATGTGTTGTAATTGCAGTTGACAGTGGGGGATGTGGAGAACTTAAAAAAAAAAAAAAAAAAAGGGCCCTTTTTTTTTTTTTTTTTAATTCTAAAACTCTACTTTTTCCTCACCTGAACGTGGTTCCGAGGCAAAAATGTGGGACCATATAAAAACATTCCTTAGTGCTTCTCAGTTCAGCTGCTCCTCTTTGTATTTCTGGATAACTCCAAAGTTTGCTTAATTAAGAATAGAAATGAGGCTGGAATATGGAAGATGCAGCAGCAAGGGCTGGATTTGATGATCTCAGAGGCCTTTTCTAACCCAGTTGATTCTATGCTATGGAAAAGGCAACTTGTAGCAGGTTGCAGCAGTGAGGTCTATTCTCCCAGGAAGCTCAGATTTTAGGGAACCAGCGATATTTTAAAGAGTATTAGCACAGTTAGATTTGTTGGTTGAAGACAAAGTTTAATAGAATATTTAGAAATACTGTAGTGTGCAAATTAATAAAAACAAAATTAAGATTTCCTAGGTTGGATAACTCAGTTTTCCAGAGTTATCCAGGGTGTGTTATGCTTATGGTTTGGTCTTCTAACATTGTTTATACAAGTTAGATTGAAAATAAATTAGGAATAATTACTGATAAAGTCCTCTTGCTTGGCACAGAGGGAACCCAAACTGAGGTGAGCTGAGAAGCTCCAGGGGAACCTTAGAGCCCCTTCCAGTGCCTAATGGGGCTCCAAGAGGGGTGGAGAGGGACTTTGGACAAGGGATGGCGGGACAGGACACAGGGAATGGCTTCCCAGTGCCAGAGGGCAGGGTTAGATGGGATGTTGGGAAGGAATTGTTCCCTGTGAGGGTGGTGAGGCCCTGGCACAGGTTGCCCAGAGAAGCTGTGGCTGCCCCATCCCTGGAAGTGTCCAAGGCCAGGTTGGAGGGGGCTTGGAGCAACCTGGGCTAGTGGAAAGTGTCCCTGCCCATGGCAGGAGGTGGAATGAGATGAGCTTTCAGGTCCCTTCCATCCCAAACCATTCTGTGATTCTGCAATTCCCTTCTGTCCCTCCTGCAGACCTCACGCACACCCCCTTTGGAAGCAGGGACAGCAGGACCCAAGAGAGCCCTGAGCACCCCGAGGGACAGCAAAGCCCTGCAGCACTTGGGGTCACCACAGATCGGCAGATTAACTGGCAGTGGTTCTGCTTTACCACTTCTGCAAAGATAAGTTAGAAACAAATTCAATAAAACTTGTGTTAAGCTGATTCCATGCTGCACTACAAACAAAGTCTGCAACAGTCTAATCCTCTTACACCAGGGGACGGACTCTTAAAGTCGTTATTTAATAAGATTAAAATACTGCAGGTCATAAAAATTAATTTATACAACTGTCATGGCTTAAAAAGTACGTGTCTACAGAGGGGGAGAAATTTCTTCACTGAGGGGAGGGGAAGGGAAGCACAAGCTGTGGCTGCCCCATCCCTGGATGTGGACTTGGGCGAGACTTGGAGCAACCTGGGCTAGTGGAAGGTGTCCCTGCCCATGGCAGGGGGTGGAGCTGGATGAGCTCTAAAGTCCCTCCCAACCCAAATCACTCTGAGATTCTGGGATTCTTATTCTACCTGGGAAAGGAATCAGCTCCCTGATTTTATGTGCAAACAAGGATCCAACAGCTCTGTGCGTTTACACCGTTACACCAATTAAGGGGGTGTCTTACCCAGCCTTCCTCCTGCTCCTCCCACAAAGCATCCAGGAGGGACCTGCTGTGGGCACCTGCAGTTGGAAATTCAGAGCAGGTGCTATAAATACCCACACAAATTTCCCTCGATGCCTCAGAAAGCTAAACTAGAGGAAAAAGAGGTTAATCTGGAAAAAATGCATGGCACACAGGAAGGTCCAGGCCTGCTGAAAACTAGAATTAAGGGGGAAAAAAAAAAAAATCACATTTTTGCACGTGATACATAGAGGTGATAGGAATAAAAACCTTTTTAGCTCCAGAAGAGCCGGGAAAGCACAAAGCAGGGTATTGAGGGCTGGAATAAGGTAGAGGAGGATGCAACAGTGGGAAACTGAGAAGGCAAACACAGACAGCTGTGGGGAAAACCAGACAAATTCCTGTCTGGGCAGGGCACAGAACACTGGAATTCCCCTCCCAGGAAATTAAGACCAAAAGCAAGCAAACAAACAAACAAAAAAAATCTATCAGCAAGAGGAGAGAAACCAAGACTTGCAGAAGTGTTTTGGGAAAGAAAATCTCAAAAAAATCAGAGCAAAATCAGCTTTGGGTCACAGAAATCATTGGTTCAGGGTGTGATAGACGGTGTGATAGACTCAGCTGGGGGGATCCAGTCTGACGTCTCTGCTCTGAAACAAGAGGAGTCCCCTCTGGTTTGTAGCCCTGGGTCAGTAAGAACAGCTCCTCATTTCGAGCAGAAACTACATCCTGAAGCTGGAATGTTCTAACGTGACCAGTGCTGCAGCACAACCAACCTGCTTCATGGGAAGCTGCAGTGGGGAGGCTCCTGAATATTTTGGCCATACAACCCCTCCAGAGGAGCAGCCGGTGAAGATCCCACCAGCTCCAATGCTCCAACATTATGTGGAAAGACCATTGGGAAGGAATTCTGGATGTAAGAGAGCGGGCACAGCACTGAAACCTCCTCTTTCAATTCACCAAACCTCCTCAATCCACTTAAAGTTATTCAAATATTATTTTAAAACATCCTTTCAGACACAGAGCTCCTGAACTCCCTCGCAGTCACATTTGTTTCACCAAGAAGTAGGAGATTTAAAGCTTGGACTTGATGAGGCTTTTTCTCTTCTTTGCCCAAGCCCTGCTTAAACTTTTACTGTCTTGCCCCAGCTTATGAAACCTTGCTTCTAAATGCTGAGAGAGAGAGAGAGGGAAGAGAGGACCAGGACATCCATCAGTTCTCTCCTCACTCGTGAAAACTTCAGATTCTTTGTTAAATTCTTTGAATTCAGAAAGAACAAAGGTGCTTCTTACGTTATAAGAGGAAGAAATATAAAGAAAAATACTATATATAAAAAAGCCCTGCCTATAATAATGTTTGTGTTTGGAGACACAGGGATTTTTCTGACTAGTCTGTAGAGTTTTCCCCACCTCTGGTTTCTGAGCACCTGAAGCTCCTGAGTGATGTTGACTGGGGGAACCATCAGCCACACACCAGTGTGTCAGCTGCTGGTGTGTTCATGCCTTAGAATCTGGGAATTGCTGGGGTTGGAAAAGCCTCTGAGCCCACAGAATCCAACCATCCCTCAGCAGTGCCGAGGCCACCACCGACCCGTGTCCCCAAGTGCCACATCCACACGGCTTTTAAATCCCTCCAGGGATGGGGACTCCACCACTGCCCTGGACAGCCCTTTCCACACAGAAATAATTCCAAATACCCAATTTTAGACCTCCCCTGGTGCAACCTGAGGCCGTGACAACCCTGTACTCGACCCCAAATAGAAATTCAGCAATCTATTCAATTAAAACAATCAGTCATCATTTGGGCACTGTGTATGAAAGAAGTTACAAACACATAAAGTATTTTCACCACTGGCATTTTTTAAAGCAACATTTCAACAAAAGGAAAAATGCTTCCATCACCTCGTGGAAAGGCAGCCTGCAGTGAAATAAATATCTCTTTTGTATCAAAACGATTCCCAGCCCCTTTGATAAATCTCACCACTGCAGAGTTGAAACAACCCCATGAAGGGCTGAAAGAATCATCTAAATGCATCTGAACAACTGTGTTTGTTCTGTATTCCACAGCTCAGCCACAGCCCCACACAGCACTTGCATTAGTCTTTAAAAATAGTATTAAAGGCCGTTTCCGTCTATTTAAATTATGTCTATGCTCATTTAAATGAATTGCTCAGTAACAAGCTCCTGCCATCATTATGCTGGAGTGTGTGACTGCGAGAAATGCACTTCAAACAAAACAAATTAAGGAACCTGGAAATTGCTGCAGCAGAGCAAGGACATATTTTTGGGCAAAAGTAAACAGAGAACAATGGCAAGTCATCAAAAATATGATAATAAACCACCCCTACTTAGTGCACGGAGCAATAGTACATCTGGAATATCTCATTTTACTCTTGTGAGGGTTTTATTTATAAAGCAATGTATATAATTTGCTTTTCCTTCCTTAACTGGAAAAGGACTAATGGACCCTTTCCATGGCCTAGTTTGTCAGTCTCAGCAGTCTCAGCTCCAAGGGGTTCCTTGGAGCAGGACACCTGGAGCACATCCCACCACTCCATCCCTCGTTCACAGCCATCATTCCTGAAAGAGCCCGGGGCTTCCCAGCCAGTTCTGTCCATGCCACTGCAAAACCAGGGCTCAGATCAGCACCGGGGTGGGGGTTTTCCCAAGTTTCCATGGCAGGCTCAAGGGCAGGATGGACATCTCTCCTAGAGGGTGTGTCGTTAGGGGTAGCCCTGGACACATGAGATTTACAGCAGCTGAGGGGCAACCACGGAGGTGTGGGATTTACAGCAGGTGAGTGGAGTAAAATGGAAATACCAGACACAAGGGAATATTTACATTACAGAGCTCACTTCCTGTGCTGCCAGCACACACTTTTCCCCAGCTTATAAAAAATACTGGGATTGACCTCCCTAGGAGTCAAATCTCATAGGAAGAAAGTCTGATTCTACTGACTTAGAATTATGGAATCCCAGAATGGTTTGGGTTGGAAGGAACATGAGAAATCACCTCATTCCACAGGTGTAGAATGCCTGCCACGGGCAGGGACACCTTCCACTATCCCACGTTGCTCCAAGCCCTGTCCAACCTGGCCTTGGACACTTCCAGGGATGGGGCAGCCACAGCTTCTCTGGGCAACCTGTGCCAAGGCCTCACCAGCCAAGGATTTCTTCACTTAACAGAGTTATAGACTTACCAAAGTTTGCCTTTAACTAAAAAACCCCTTATATTATACATTATTAATTTATACATTACAAGCTACATTGGGATAACAGTAAAGAAGAAATGCTTCCTGTCAGATACAGTTAATCAGGAACAGGACTGAAAAACTCATGGGGATATGTGTCTGGAATTTCAAGCTTCCAGAGCAAGTTGGGCACCTCCTCCCCCAATGCCATAAGACCTTTATTAGCTGCTCCTGACAGTTTGATTTTTAATCACCACCAAATTAACGCAGCTCCTCTCATTGTGCCGCAAGTTAAGGCCAGGGTCTGGTTTAGCCACCTACTACATGTTGCTTGGATATGGATTATTATTTCCCAAACAGGATGTGGAATATTTTATTTTTGTACCAGCGGATCTTGCTCACACGCAATCATTTGCATTCTCAAAGAGCCAAACCAGGCTGCTTTCTAACTCCTGCAAACCCAGAAAAAGCATCCCCCCACTCCCTCTGTCTTGGGAACGGAATATTCACAGTACACAAAGTATCTTCTCATTAGATTAAAAAAAAAAAATAAATACATTTTTGACATGCCAAGGCACATTAGGAAAGACAAAGTCATAAAGTAACACTGAATGTAATAAATAAATAATAAATACAAATATGTGAATTGAGTACAAAGAATCAAAGCACATGCGAGCCTTTTGACTCAATACAATATAAAAAACACTTCCCATCCTTCATTCTAATGTGGCTATAAAGCTGCCCCTCTCCCATGGTGATCTGGAATGGATTCTAAAACTGGAAAGACTTTGGTCTTTTCGTTGATATATTTCCAAAGGAATAAATACATCTCCTGTAAACGGAAAGTGTAGGAAGTTTTCTCAATATAGGTAATTTGCATACATATTTACCCTCTAGAATATTCCCAGCTTCAACCAAATGTAAAGAAATAATTCAGTGTATACATTTGATGCTCGAGACATGCAACAAATCATATGCATTTAATTCAACAGCACCATAAAAAACAGAACTACAGGAGTAATCAAGAACATACTTAACCTTTCTCCCAGCAACACAGGAAAAAGTTAGTGTGAAATATGTGACAATCCCCTAAAATTATAACTAAAGGGCAATGAGTCAGGTGTGCTGTAAAACACAAGTAGCGTGGAGGGGAGAAAAAACTGGTAAAGAAGGAGAAAAATGAGTTTTGGAGTCACGCTCAGTAATAGCTGATGTATGTTCACAATAAAATGAGATGCAGAGTGTAAAACTCCTGGAAAAGAGAAGCATAATTTCGGCAGTATTCAGCCCAGCAGGTCCAAGACTTAAAAAATTCCTGTGGGCTGGGTAACAAAAACCAAAACGACACACAATCACTGAGGTTGGAAAAGCCCTCCCAGCCCATCGAGTCCACCCTGTGCCCGATGCCCACCTTGTCACCCAGCCCAGAGCACTGAGTGCCACATCCAGTCCTTCCTTGGACACCTCCAGGGATGGGGACTCCACCACCTCCCCGGGCAGCCCCTTCCAATGCCCGACCACCTCTTCCTAAAACACACAACAGGTTTTCAAACCCAAGACTTGTAAAACCCCTCAAAATTAGTACTCAGTTATCTTCCATTAGATTTATATAATTTCGAGACAGAGAAAGGAAAACCCAGACAACTCAATTCTTTGGGTTTGCTTTCACTTAACACTAAACCTTGACAAAAGCACCCAGAAAGTGTGGAGCCATCCTGGGAATGGCACAGGGAGAAGGGGCACCTGGTGATCTGTTCACAACTCAACCCGGGGGTTCTGAAGAGCCCAGAGCCTCCTTTATCCTGCCAGTGTCCCTGCCCATGGCAGGGGGTGGAACAAGGTGAGTTTTATGGTCCCTTCTAACCCAAACCATTCTAAGTCAGTAGGATCAGCCTCCCAGCCCTTGGCTGCTCAGGCTGCAGTCATCAGGTTGCTTCGCTGTGTCAGATTTTATCTTCCACCTCTTCAGTTCAAGTACCAGCTTAAATCACCAGCTCCATCCAGCCCCTGAGTTACTGATACACACAGATTTTGAGGGAAAGAATAACAGGGAGCAGGAGCATTGCAGAAGGGCCCCGAAGGTAGGAAGCTGTGACAAACATCTGCCTCCTGCAGGGGACACCAAGGTCTCATTAGGTGCTCAGAGTGCACAAGTGTTCCTGCAGATCCCACAGGCATTCCTGCAGATCCCACAAGCATTCCTGGAGATCCATGAGCTCCCATCACAGGGACAAGGATGTTCTCAGAGAGCGAGTGCTCCTTATTGCCATGCACAGGCATGGCAGGATTGCTGCTTCTGCCCTGGAAAAGGAGCCTCTGCTGCCTCGCAAATAGCAGGGAATGAAAAGTTAATGTCGCCTGAGAAAGCCCAAAGGTTTCTTTGCCGTAACACAGACTCTGCTCAAAACAGCTCCAAAAAATACCTCCAGTCTCAATGCAGCTGTTGAGGCCACCCAATGCAGTTGGCTTTGACCTCTGCCAGCAGCCTGGGGTTCAGCATCTTCTGAAGAGTGAGACTGAGCTTAGTCAGGTTTGGGAGGAGCTTTTCTGCAGATCTCAACTTAGTTCAGTCAGTTTTGAAAGCTTAGACATAAATACATACATTTCAATCCATATATATATATATGGATTTTTGAAGAACCCTCAGAAGTTTTAGTTTCTCCAGGATAATCCAGAGCCAAGTGCAGGGTTTTCCCACACAAAGTCCTGAAGGCTTTTACCAGCAGTTTTGGTGATGTCCCTGCATGCACTTGTAAAACAAAGAAATAGTGGAATATTCACAACTTCAGCTCCTCAAACCTCCATTTAGGAAAGTCAATAGTTTGCCTGGTCATCAAAAGTTCCAAATGGTGAATAATTGCTGTCAGCTCACACACATCATTTGTAGAAGGGGAGAATTAAAACATTCTTATGTATTTATCAAATGAAACACAGATTTACTTTGAAAAATCGGTGTTAAAGCATGGTTGGATGAGGCACTTTAAGGTAATTACTGCATTTGCTTCTACAATTCCACAGCCAGCTCAGGGATCCTGGGTGTTATTTCCTGAGAGATCTGAGATTTGCCAGCAAGCTTCCCAAGTAATTAATCATGGAATTATAGAATATCCAGAGTTGGAAGGGACCCACAAGGAGCATCCAGTCCAATTCCTGACCCTGCCACAGGACAATCCAACAATCCCACTCCACAAAAAAGGGGTGTTTGCTCAAGATCTTTGTGGGCAGTTTAATCACTGACAATACTGTGTTTTCATTGAATCCCAGAATGGACTGGGCTGGAATGGACCTTAAAGCCCATCCAGTCCCAGCCCCTGCCATGGACAGGGCCACCTTCCACTAGCCCAGGTTGCTCCAAGCCCCATCCAACCTGGCCCTGGACACTTCCAGGGATGGGGCAGCCACAGCTTCTCTGGGCAAACCTGTGCCAGGGCCTCCTCACCCTCATAGCCAAGAATTCCTTCCCAATATCCAATCTAACTCTGCCCTCTGGCAGTGTGAAGCCACTCCCCTTGTCCTGTCCCTCCAGGCCCTTGTAAATAGTCTATCATTTTTTATATATACAATATATTCATATATCACACTCTCTCATATCATTTCAATTCTACTTCCCTCTGTCTGTAACCAACTCAAGAGGTACCTCATTTAAAATGCTGAGATTTAAACATTTTTGAATCCACAAGCACAACACATGTGCTCTGTGCTCTGATAAAAGCTGTGGGTGTTTCTAACAAAATTTTAAAGAAAGAAAGTTTTCCCAAAGATAAAAATTTAAAAGCTAAGTAATTGAGAAATCAGGGCTTGCAGTAGGGGCAAAAGAGAAAAAACATCCTCAAGTATTAGATAGAGACTAAATATCTTTACTGTCAATATGAAATTATGGCAGTGACTAAATAAAACACCTGTAAATTTTTCTGAGCCAATTTACTTTGACATACACTGAAAGGTTTAAACCAGAATAATCTACACAGTGACAAAGAAACAATGTAAAAAGATAAATAAATCATAGTCTGGTGTGTGTGTCTCCTCTTTGAGGTACTTCTGATAAGCCTTTTAATTTCCCAGACTTTCAAATTTTATCGCTTCAAATTTCTTCCAAACCCCGAACAATTAAAATCTACTCATCAGAGGAAACATTAACTACAAAACCAAAAAGAAAAGGTCAGGGACATGAAACTTGTGCAGACTTCACAGGGAGCAGGTGAGGAGATGTTTTGACAGGAGACTTCATTTTAACTGAATTATACACTCAGTTCTGGAGTTGGGTATAAATGGAACCGTGTTGAACCCACAGTCTGGAGGTGGGTGGGTTTGGGGTGGGTTTTTTTTAATTAAGTGCTCATCCCTTTATGCAACACTTAGTATTTCTTTGATGTTAAAAGGCAGATTGGGGTTGGTTTGCTGCCATGCCAACATTGCTCCTGGGAAGCACAGAGCTGAGCAGAAAACCAGGAAGGGAAATCCAGGAAACATCCCCAGTAAAAGCAGCACTGACCTCCTGTGTCAGCAGTTGGTTGTGGTCTGTTATCCCTGGGCATTGTTCTGGGAAGGAGTTCCTCCGGAGCAGAGGAGCTGGTCTCTCTCCAGACTCAGTGTGGTACCACCACCTCCATCACCACGCACATCACACCACAGTGGCGATATCCCCGGGGCACTGACCAGGCCAAGGTCCAGGGCAGATGGATTCATGGCTTCCCATGGCTTTTCTCGAGAAGGAATGCTCGCATGGAGTTTCTCCAGAAGCAAGCCCAGAAGGAATCCACACACCTGGCTGGTCAGGATGAGGGAACAGACCTCAGCCTTCAGAAAGAGCCAGAAACCAGCCTGGGCAATGTCTTCATCGGCCAACACCATCCATTAGCATTTCTTAATTAAAAAGGGGGTATAGTGGATTTTGATTACAAGCCATTCCTAGTCTGAAACATTTCCTTTTAAAGTGCCAGAGTCACTCCTCAGCAGAGCAGAGGGTGGAGGATCCAGCCTGGCCAGGGTGCTTCACTCCAGGACCATCAACACATCGGCTGCAACAACCACCACCTTCAGCAGACAAGGGTTAAAACACCCTCTGCACCTCCTGAAGCAATTGGAAATGAATGCACATGTTAGTGCTGAAATAAGTGATGTTGTCTTCCTAGTTACACTTCCAGAAGAGGCATAATATGTAATATTTTGCCCCAGCTATTGTGACCCAGAAAGCTTCCCATAAATCACAGCCTTGGGAACGGGTGCCAGGAGCTGTGGCTCAGTGGACAGGTATGAGGCAAATCAGCTTCTCAGAGCAAGGTTAAACTAAATCCAGTGTTACGCGGTGATGCAATATATTATCCTGACAAGAGAGCTGGAAATGCCATAAATAAAATGGATTTTATCAGCTCCTATCAGTCTCTCGTGGATAATATTGGCTATTTTCAGAATACCTCCTCCAGCATCAAGTGTAATTCAGCAGTAAAATGGACTTAAGCTGCTCACAGCAAATAGCAGAGCAGGGAGATGCTATACTGCACTTTTGCTAATGAATTAATAGATCCAAAGGCTCCCCATGCTTTAAGGGGGGGGGGGCGGCTCAGGCCTGTCCCTATCTCTGTCCCCCAAGTAATAAACTGTGACAGAAGAACAGCACGAGTTATTTCTTTAATGCAGCCTTTCCTCCTTGAAAATTACTAAAAAGTAATCACTTTGTTTCTCTTCTCAACAGAAATTTCTCATCTTTTAAATCCATAAACCTGAATATTCACGGCTGTTGTTTGCACGGGGGGTTCTCTTCAACTCCATCCCAATTTCCAAAGTAGAATCTAAACTCCTGTTAAATTGAAGACTTGAACGGATACTTGGCTTTTAATTACTTTGCAGCCTGTTCAATATCTGACTCTCAGGGATGCTCCATTCTTCAGCTGGGCCATACATTTATTTACTGCACCGTGCTCTTGGAACACTGAATGTTTATAATTAGGCTGTGTAACCATGCGAACCTTCAGCTGGTGTTTGCTGGGTTTAAAGCAGGTTTGTTCTGCATCGGGAAAGAAGGAAAAGCTACAATGCACCGTGAAAATTGTGCACTAATCTTTATACTTCCAGTGTAGGGAAAAAAAAAACCCCAAACACTTAAAAATTATAACTGTGGTATTTTAAGTGCTGTTTGGGTGCAGAGCAGAGCGGTGGTTCCCCCGTTCCAATGCACATGCAGGCAGTGACATTGGGTTGTTTCCAGAGCTGTTTCCACAGGCCTTCTGCCCCAGCTCTCACTGGTGGTGTATACCACTGGGAAGTTGCTCCAAAGGGGGAAACAGCTGGATTAGACACAGACACATCTGGCTTTGGGGAACTGCTCGAACAATTGCGCCTGATGCAATGGCCTGAGCTGGACGTGGTCCTCTCAGCCCCTGGGCAATAACTGTGTTACATTAAATCATTATACCTGGGCACATCTCCTGCAAAAGCACCTGCACAGGCACCCAACAGCCTTCAGGGCTTCTGGAACTGACACAGGAGCCAGGCAGGAGGTTGGAACCGGATGATCTTTAAGGTCCCTTCCAACCCAGGCGGTTTGGTGATTGTCTTCCCTTGCCTAGTGGCAGGTGCCACCTTCCTCCTGGGCTGAGCCTGGAGGAGGCAGTGGTGGCTGGTGATGCTCCAGCCCCAATCCCTGCCCCACAGCACTTCCACCTCTGATGGAAGATGACTTCCACCTCTGCTCCTACCTGGAAAAGCACAGCTCAGGCACTTTACAAATGTCTGCAGCTTTCAGACCCTGAACAAAGTGATTTCAAGCACTGAGGTGGCTCTGGGCTGGTGCCACGCTCAACGCATTAATGCCCTTGGGGATCAACCCAACACAAGCTTCTGTAGAGCTCCTGAAATCACACTGTTTTAAATTAGATAATTTCTCTTCAATTAGGTAATTTACAATCCAGAAATACAGCTCGGGTGCTTTTTTTCATTATTTCATGAAAATGTGATTTTTAAATTGTTTTTGGTGGTTTCTGCACCAAGAAATTCCCATTTGGTATCAGGTTTAGCCATCTGTTGACACACATGTGATTTCAGAATTCTCCCTCCTGTCATGTACAAGCAGAGTCTCCACCCGTATGTGATTGAGTTATCTGTACCACACAAATGTTCACTTACATCTTCCCAGTTCTCCATAGAGATTTGCTTGTAAGTGCTGAGAAACTGTATGATCTTCTCTCAGAAGACTGGCAAGAATTTAACACAGGCCGTACAACATACAAGTGTTGAAGCTTTGCCACCTTCTGTGCTGCTGCTGCAGCTGGAGCTGAAGAGAGTTATGCAAATAGGTGAGTTTTCTGTTTGGGAGCTCAAAAAATAATAATGCAGTATCAGCTTCACTAAGAATCATTTTTTCCTCAGTTTTTTTTTTTCTTCCCCAAAAGAACCTCAAAAATTTCCATTTTCTTTCCCTTTGTAAGTTTTCAGCCATAAATCAATGTACAGTGCAGATTATGCATTGGCATCACTGCCCATGGAAGGGGACTTGGACGTAGATGGTCTCTAGGCCTCTTCCAACCCAGACCAGTCTGTGATTCTGTGATCACTCAAAGAATGAGAGCAGGAGGTGGGAAAAGACTTGTATCCCTCCAACCCCATTACCTGCTGTAGTACACCAGGATCTTTACTTTGCCTGGGGAAACAGTTTTGCACCTCTTGCTTCCTGTGACAGAGTTACAGGAATGTAATTCCTGTAATGTGCATTTAACACCCTCATATGAATGTCATAAATCCTGATTGGTTTGGGCTGAGAGATACCTTAAAGCCCTGTACCACCCCCTGCCATGGGCAGGGACACCTTCCACTAGCCCAAGTTGCTCCAAGCCCCATCCAACCTGGCCTTGGACACTTCCAGGGGCAGGGCAGCCACAGCTTCTCTGGGCAACCTCTGCCAGGGCCTCCCCACCCTCACAGGGAAGAATTCCTTCCTGATACCTACTCTAAATTACACCTCTTTTAATTTAAAGCCATTCCCCCTTGTCCTATCACACAGCTAAAGAATTGCACTTCAACTGTAACCTAGAAACACAAGCTGTGGAAATCACCAGAATTGACCCTGACCCACCTGGCAGCAGATGGAGGAGCCTGTGCAGAACTGTGGGAACATCTCTGGGGAGAGAAGTTCGGCTCCTTACAGGTCCCTGCAGCAGGAGAAGGGTGAGTTCAGGGGTGGTGTGGAGCTCTGGTGCTGTGTGACAGCCCAAGGTACAGGGGAGCCCTACAGGAACTGCCCAAACCAGAAGCAGTTTCTGAAGTCTGGGTGTCCCTGGGTGGAGGGGACAACATACCATGATTTCCTGTATTTCCTTCCCATATTTAAATAGGTCAAGTCCTTCACTCAGTACCATGCAGGAAATTGTACATTCCACAATCACATCTCAGAATGTATAATCAGCCCAGTTAAGGATTATCATTACAGAAACGACAGCAAAATCCAGATGGGAAAGTCCTCCCGCTTCCCCACACACACGTGGACTGTGATGCCTCTTGAGTTATTCCAATATTCAGCTCTTTGCTTTCCATCACTGCCTTTCAAGCACAGAGAACACAAATTGGATTAAATAACGTGCTGAACAGAACACTTTGCCATGGTGTGAGACGTGCTGTGCTTGGCAGCTGACGGGAGCCACGTGTCCAGAGGAATTACTGAGCTCAGGACTTCAAATATTCAGGTAAGATGGGAGAAAACATGACACACCGACAGTTTTCTGACGCCTCAGACAACTCCACAGGGGTTCTAGCAAACCACAGCCTGGCAGGATATGCCCTTAAAGAAAATAATGAGGTAGAGAAAGGAAAGTAGATGGTGAAAAGAAAAGCCAAAATAAAACCACAAGTCACGTGGTTGAGGGAATAACCCACCTCAAATTTTACATTTGCACCATCCCTCCCAAGAAGCTGCTCATGCACAATTCTGTCGCAGACAGCAAGTCTGGTAGGAAAGATTGGAAAATTATGTTAATGAGACTTGAGAATACTAAAGAAAACAAAACTAAACAGAGAAACCAAAAGACTGTCACTACAGAGGCTGTGGGGCATAGAAAGAGCACTGGGCTGCCAAATAAAAGTGCTGAAGCACATGGGAAACAGCCCCCAGGCACTAGGTGATCTTTAAGGTCCCTTCTTCCGACCCAAGGCATTCTGTGATTCTTAGACCTCATTCCACCCCCTGCCATGGGCAGGGACACCTTCCACTAGCCCAGGTTGCTCAAAGCCCCGTCCAAGTGGCCTTGGACACTTCCATGGATGGGGCAGCCACAGCTGTGTCAGGGCCTCACCCCCCTCACAGCCAAGAATTCCTTCCCAATAGCCCATCTAATCCTGCCTTCTGGCATTGGGAAGCCATTCCTTGTGTCCTGTCCCTCCAGGCCCTTGTCCAAAGCCCCTCTCCAGCTCTCTTGGAGCCCCTTTGGGCACTGGAAGGGGCCCTGAGTCTCCCTTCTCCAGGTGAACACCCCCAGCTGCCCCAACCTGTCTCCAGAGCAGAGGGGTTCGAGCCTGAAGGACCAAGGTCGGAAGATGCCCAGCCCCAGGGCAAAGAGAGAAACCACAGGACCAGGAGGGAGCTGAACTCTGAGTCTGCTGCACCATCACCAAGCAGGAGGATGCAAACATGCCTCAGGTCTTCCTTCACGTTTTCGGTACCCAGCACATGCTGCTGCCACATGAAAGCCTTGCTGTGGAAGGCACGTTCCAGGAGGATGGATCAATACAAGGAATGCTCCAGCTGCTTTTCCTGCGGGCGGTTCTCCCACATCCAGAGGCTGCAGGCACTGCACAGCCAGACCTTGGCTCCTATTGATTGCAAAGGCACCAGAGGAGACCACAAGACCTTTTGCAGTGACAGGGTGGACTGGGCTCAAGCCCCAGTTGCATCCCCTGCGCATCCCTACACCCCAACTCCAGCCCCTGCTCCAGAGGGAGCATCCCCAGGGAAGGCCATTGCCTGCAGGGCTGGTTGGGGTGTTGGGCTCACGCTGCCCCCTTCCCCCCCTCAGGAACACAGTGCCACTGAGGGAGATTTGCTTTCTGTAAATATTTTCCTGGGTGTTCATGGCGAGCTGACAGTTTACCCTGCGCTCAGAGCTCTGTCCTCCTCTTTCTCTTCTCCCTCCCTGGCACTGAACAGATGCACAAGAAATTGCAGTAAACTGTGAAATGAACTGTCATTCAACAAAGCTGAGCTTTGAATAATGTGTGCCTAACAACACATATTGCCATCAGCTTCCAAAAACCAAAATCCTCCTCAAAATCAATAGGTCTTTCTGAAAACATAATTGTAGAACAGATTTTTAAACCTATGGATTTGATTTTGCCACTCCTTGCCAAGGAGGGGTGTCCATGAGTGCACAAGTCAAATCCTTCCCACTGATCCTGATGGAAAACGCTAAAAAAAGAGAAAATAAGAATGTTAAACCCTACTGAAAGGATCCAGATGATTTGCCATGTGACAGGTTTTATTCTTAAGTGATATTTTTCCTGACTGAATAAAATTAGGATACTTAAAGGCTGCATCCCAGTGATCCTGATTAGCTGTGTGACTTGAGGGATGGCTGAAGGATTCAGACAACCAGCGCTGGGATTACATGTAATTTCTGTATGAACTCTGGATTCAGGGGAAGTGTATGAATTTCAGATTACCCAACACCTGGGTAACAAGGTACCACACGTTCAGGGCTCGCCCACGTTCAGGAGCTGCCTGAGAGCTGTTCTGCATTTTATGTGTAATACATCAACAAATGAAACAAAGATTTAGCAAGCAGTTAATAACACCGGGAAGTAAGCAAAAGAGCACCTCTAATGAAGTACATTTTGCTTGTAATTCAGAAATAAGAGAAGCACATTAACCTGCTGGGTGAAAGTGCTTCCCCATTCCTCTCTAATTGGGTTCAGACTGGAGGCACTCTAGGCTGTTTTGCATCAGCAGGGATTTTATTCCACAGGTAAACCAGCTCACTTGGAAAAATCACTGAGGAGGCTTTCTGGGGAAGATGCTGAAGCTGGACTTTATTTCTTGCATGTTCCCACGTGCAGTGGGATTTGCAGAAGGACCTAACTGGCCATAAAGGCTCAGCTGTGTCCAGGGCTTTGGGGATAATAACCCTTGATAAACATGATGGGCTGGGACAGCCTGATAACAGGGATTCACAGGAAAATGGCCTAAAATCTATTACAGGTGCTACTACTGTCTGGGGAACTTCAAAGAGCATGAAACCACAGAATTTTTAGATTGGCAAAGCCCTCTGAGATAACGGAGGCCAACCATTGCCCCAGCACTGCCAAGACCACCACGGAAACATGTCCCAAGTGGACGCCATTGCTTTCTGACTTTCCAAACATTTACATCATATTAAAAATATCATTAAATAGCAGATCACAGATCTTAAAAATAATAATAATAAAAAAAACTATTGAATTGCAGCCCCATAAGACAAACCCCAGATCAGCAGAAGCAGGCGGGTGCACCCAAACGTGTCACTGTCACCCACCCTGTGTCCTGGGCAGGGGAAACACATGACCCAGCCAGCCCCTGTCCCATCAGCAGGGCAGGGACACTCAGGAGAGTCCCCAGAACTTGGTGAGAGCATCTTTACAGGTGTTTGTTCGGTCTGAGAGAAAGCCAGCCTGGGTACAAACAAAGACAACTCATTTCCACAGGTCAAATGCTCCTTGAGCTGCTATATTTTTTTCTTTTATGGGAAGGAAAAACAAATCCCAAGAAAGCAACCCAGACCAGAAGTCAGATCAATATTGATAAATGCTGGCTTTAAATGCACTTGGAAGATTCCCCCTCTCCCACTCACAGTTTATCAAACTACAATTTCCAAGGTATATTAAGAGGTATAAGGTGTGTGTGTGTATATATATATATATATATATATGATATGCACTTCCCATGACTAGGATTATCCTATTTAAGAGGTTAAAGATATTATTTCACCAGCATTTATTTACTCCAAGTGGCCCCAGTCTTTGATATTTTGTCTCTGTATTAGATGTTTTCATCTCACCATCATCTTTAACACCGTCACTCCTCACTCCCTCACAACAGCCAAGAGCCTGCAGGCCAAAAAAACCCCACTGTTTGATGCTGTTAAATCCCCTGGGTCCCCTCACATGCCTGACCCTCAGTGCTCACACCAGGAGCCCACATTGCCCCCACCTCTTAACCAGCAGAGAGAAAAAAAGGTGATTTTAAATAGGATGAAACTATTTTCTCATTAAGAAAATAGATGGGGTGTTTACACCAGGGGTAATTGTGGTGCCATAAGGTAGAAGTTGAGCGCAACTGACTGAAAAATAGACCATGAGGAGGAAGAAAAGCCCCAGGTCACTGTTTGCTTTGCTGCCCAGGCCCAGCCAGATGGGGAGACCCAGCTGCTGCAAAGCCAGTGGAACCTCAAAAGGAGGCAACAGGGAAAACACAAAGGAAAAAATAAAAAGGTCAGTGTTAATGGAACATCAAAACTTCCAGGAACATCGACACCAGGTGATCAAAACAAAACCACCCCCCAAAATCCCCTGCCAGGGGAGAACTGCAATAAATGTGAGGCAGCAGCAGAGTTATCGATTCCAGCCTGGCTGGGACAGCACGGGCTGGAAAACACAGGATGAGATGCCTTTGGAGCTGCAGAAGTAACTCCAGGAGCCCAGGGCAGTCCGCACTCGTGGCGGCTCTGGGCGTCACGTCTCAGGGACAGTCAGCTCCTGGTGACAGTACAGCCACTGCACTGCCTTTGGGACCCCATGGCTTTGTCCTCACTGCTCCACTGCTCATTCACTCCTATTTCCATTTGTTTCCATGAAATGGGGACAGTGTAAGTGCAAGAGAAAAATCAAACCTGACAATTATTACCTGAGTTTTACCAACCGGTCACCGCTGGAAGGTGGCAAGTTTATGGGAGAAATACAGTGGGGTTTATTGTTTTTATTTCTTCCTGTGCTAAAAAAAAAAAAAAAAAACCACAGTAAAACTCCAAACTTTGATCCCATTCTTGCAAGCAGACAGGACAAAAAAACCCCATAAAAGTTCTAGCAACAAGCTGAATTCAGTTGGGTGGGTGGACAACACGAGGTGTCTCCACAGCACAGCCTCTGCTCCCACCCCAGCAGTGGGGGACAGAGCCAGGCTCAAACACAGCTCCTCTCCTGTCAAGGCACCAAATAAAAATTACAGAATCTCCTGAGCTGGAAGGGACCCACAACAGCCCAGGACACCCCAACAATCCCACCCTGTCCCTGAGAGCATTGTCCAAACATTCCTTGAGCTCTGGCAGCCTTGGGGCCGTGACCACTGTCCTGGGGAGCCTGTTCAGTGCCCAACCACCCTCTGGGGGAAGAACCTTTCCCTGAGCTCCAACCTAACCCTCCCTGACTGTATTTGGTAGTATCTCACTTTAATAGATCTAGCCTCTTTCATTTATTTAGGATAAAATCCAGGTAAGAGCAGATATAAACTTACAAATATAGGAGGTGAGGAAAAACCTGACTGAGGTCTGACATCAGTGCTGCATTTTCCCAAAAGAACAGCCGGTTACTGCTGCACCAAACGTGCTTCTGACACAGTAAATAAAAGCAAATGCCTGCCAGGGGCAGTTAAACCCCATCCCACAGAGCCACAGGACTACAAGCTGTTATTGCCCACTGAGTTGGTAAATACTGCCCAAAATAAACTTAACCAGAAAAAACACAGACCTGAAACTGAGGGACATGGAACAAAACAGGGTTTGCAAGCAGCTGCCTTGAGCTACATTGCCTGACACTGAGAGCACCGTGAATATCCACCCTCCATTTCTGAATATTTTTCCATCTAGAAACTTGATTTTTGTGATGGGAACCTCCATTTGCCCTTTTACTTCTGCCACCTCCCTGCCTGGTGGAGGCCCAGCAAAGACACAGCCATACCAGCAGGACTTGTGATGTCACTGGGTACATACTGGTGCCCAGCCATGGGTACAGCAGGGACAGTGCCCGGTGCAGACAATGTGGAAAAACCCCTCCTGGACCACCCTTGTCATCTGCAGTTCCTCATGAAGGCACGAGCAGCTGCTGGATTACTGTGCAAAAGGAAAGAAAACAAATCCACTCTCACTAGATTAATTCAGGAAAAACTATCCATACATCTCCCTTGCTATGAAATCTGGACAGCAGCGTGTCAAGAGTGGTCAGTGTTTCCCTCATGGAAACCATGGCACTGCCTCCAGGCCCAAGGGATTTCCAGCTGGACCCCAGTCTCACCCTGCTGCTGCAGCACACAGATAATTTTAGCTCCCACTGCATTATATAAGAGTTGAGAGGATACACTGCTCCTGGAAAGGAGAGGCACAAGTGTATTTTAACATTATTTAGGGAGCAAAAAGGAATAAACACAAGGAAATGGAGGGAGAGACGTGATTAATGCAAAAACTTCTCCGAGGCAGCCAAGTTTAATAGTTCTGCCAGTGTCAAGTGCAGAGTCCTGTACCACATTCTGGCATGGAGGGAACAGGGAATTTGCTACCATCTGAAGAGCCAAAGGAAGATTTAACATAGACCTTTAGTACATGATCAAGGTTGAGCAGCCTAAAGAAGAGCAAACCCTCCTCTATTAGTCAAGGGCACAGCCCAGGAGAATCCCAGAACTGCTGAAGTTGGAAAAGCCTCTCAGATCCAGTCCCACCATTTCCCCAGCACGGTCAAGGCCACCACTAACCCATGGCCCCAAGTGCCACATCCACAGGGCTTTTAAATGCCTGCAGGGATGGGAACTTCATCCCTGGGCAAACATGGCCAGGCTTTTCCAGGTCATACAACCCCCAAACATGGACCAGAGCCCAGAAACTCTCCCTGCATCCATCACAATTTCCAGTGGTCTCAAAGAAAGCCTCAGTAAGGAAAGGTAATTCAGATCAGTCAGATGAACGTGTATTAAAACAGAGAGAGGTTTCCAAAGTCTGGATTCAAAAGCCAAAGTATAAATGAAATGCTCCAGGACATATTATTTACACGTTGTGTTTTCAGAGACCAGCAAAACATTGTTTTAAATTGATGTTTGCAAACCCTTTTGATAAACTGTGTATACAAAGAATAAATTTAGAGTCAGGTCCATGACAGCTGTCAAATATACAGTATTTATTTACAGGAAAGAGGAACAACATTTTGACTTCTCCTGAGCAGCCTTTCAGGAAGGGGAGCTTTTTGTGACTTAAATGCACAAAGAAATGCCACATTAGTCAGAGGTCTATTTCCCCACTACAACAGGAGCATTATTTGGCAATGACCTCCAAATGGCCTCTATTTTTCAGTGGGGTTGGATCAAGTGTAAAGTTAAAGCCACCACCAGCCCTCAAGGGTCCTGTCTAAACAGCATTTTAAAGGTACTTTTTTTCTTTTGGAAAATTAGACAAAACCCTTCCTGGTGTCCTGAAACTACAGATTTACAGACCATAAGGTGGCACAAGACACCTCGTGTAAAATGGAGTGATTTTCTTTCCTGAACATCACTGAGGGAAATAATACAGAAACGAAGAAAGCAAAGCAAGATGTGCCTCCTGCAGCCAGTGACACTATTGTACGAACAATTTAAAGAACAAAGTCTGCAAAGGCCATGAAGGACTGCTCCCTTTGAACAGGACAGACCCACACCTGAGGGAACCTGCCAGGCAAAGCCCCCTAAAATTAATAGAGGCACTTTTACTGCCTTAATATTTAAGTCCCCCTTAATCAGACTAAAGCTTCACTGAGGGTCTTGCTCAGAAATCACAGGTAAGAAATAAAAAGCAGAGAACACCTGCCTGGAGAGACATTAATGTATTCCTTAAGACTCACTTGGTTTGGGGTTTTCTTTGTTTGTTTTTTACAGTTCCTGAGGGGTTAATTTGGTGGGACTTTATTATCCTGTTTGTTAGACACGACCCGAGATCTCAGTTTTATGTTGTTTCTGTTCTGCACTGAACAGGCTTCACCCAGCGTGCAGCAGGTCTGCAAACAGCATGGATTGTCATCCCCAGTCCATCACTGCCACGTCTCTCCAAGCCTTTCCTCCACCTCCTTTATGACTGTAATCATGTGGTAACTATACGGTGTTTTGTTGCTGCATTTCAGGGAGAGACCAGAGACCTGTTCCTTGCTCAAAGCACATCCACACACAGACATCACTCACTTGGCTTTCTCTTCCAGAAGAATAAATTCTGTCTCACCTGGAAAGTGAGAACCTTTTCCTCTCCTTCTTTTTTCATTTTTCACTTAAACAATTACCTTGAGTCATCCATCCTGAGTAAATGCAGTTCAAGTGGGGGTGCCCAGGCTGTAGAGCCCTGTCCCAGAGTGATGTGATCAGCAGCTCTGAACGGTTGAATTAGCATCTGATGAGCTGTGCTAACGTGAATTACAGACTGGCTCTGGATCCCAGCACATCCCTATTTCAGGCTCAGCAGGACTCCAGCTCCAGCCTCCTCCCCAGTGGGTAGGTTGACTCAAGTTTCAAGCACTGTTTAGATCGAGGTTTTCATCTTTAGGCAAGAGCTCAGCAGCAGCAATGCTGAGATTAGGTTTTGAATGAAGTCTTTGGAAAGACTTTAATTTTACCTTTCAAGTGTTGACTTAGAAAACACCCTTGTGATTCAGGAGCTTTAGCACTCACCCGTGGAGCTTGATAATTTATCTTCAGTAATGGCCCACCCCCACTGTTGTAGTTTCTGCCTGGGTAATGTGTTTATTGCAGCTTGTGGAGTCTATGATTTATTTGCTCTGACCCCAGTGCTAATGGATGTGAATGAACAGGAACCAGGGCCCCTCACTGATGGGATCCTCTCCACGGCACTGTCTGCAGCCACCCTTCACACTCAGATGCTACAGAGCCCAGCTGCTGCAATGTCATTATTTGGGAAATGTCTTTCTGAGCCCCCTGCCCCATGGAATTTACTGCAAAGTCGATTTTTGATTCACTCCTGCAAACTCAGATTTCCCACAGCCAATGCCCAGTTGGGTGCTGGTGCTGAACACACGAAGTCCCTGAAGGGATACTGGCAGACCTGACATCTTTGTGTGAAGGGAGCACATACAAGTTTCTCACCTCATATTTGTCAGAATATCTACTGGACACAAGATTGTCTCATAGACAAGACAGGCAGTGTTACTTTTCTCACTGACCTCAACAGCAGCAAAAAGGGGTTGTGTGATCAAATATCCAGGAGTTAAAACTACAGAGGTTTGAACTAAGCAGCAGCTGCTTTGGCATGTGAAAGTCTCTACAGTCTTCACTAGAAAGCAAATTTTCCTGGGAGCATTCAGAGGATTGGCTGTTACAGCACTGGGGTTGTGAAAGAGGCAGGAACTTACCTGCACAACACCTGATCCCTCTCTGAGGAGGGCTCGAGCCCAGGTTTCATGGACAGTCCGAGCATTCCAGAATTGTGACTAATGTGGGATTAGTCACAATAACTTTATCCCAGAATCATTTGGGTTGGAAAAGCCCTCCCAGCCCATGGAGTCCAACCTGTGCCCAATCCCCACCTTGTCACCCAGCCCAGAGCACTGAGTGCCACGTCCAGTTCCCTGGACATCTCCAGGGAGGGGGACTCCACCACCTCCCTGGGCAGCCCCTTCCAATGCCTGACCACCCTTTCCAGGAAGAAATTCCTCCTGATGTCCAACCTAAACCTGCCCTGGCAAAGCTTGAGGCCATTTCCTCTTGTCCTGTCACTGGCAATCATGGAATGGCACTTTCCAGTCAATGGCCTTCCCATTGCAGGAATCCCACACCAGCCTACATAAAACATGGCACCTTCCTGGTGGTTCCAGGAGATGCCAGGAACCATCCTGGAACGGGTTTAGCAGGAGGGAATGGTGGTGCTCTGGCTCTGGCGGGAAACCCCATTTGACACTTGGCTACTGAAGTGCTGAATAACTGATAGCGAAGGAAACACTTTCTAACAGAGTGACCTCATCAGGTGGTTGTACAAAATAATTCAGGCTCTGTTCCTTCGTCCCTTGACACTTGATTTTGCACTCCAAGGCGTGTTCTGCTTCCACACACAACCTCTCACCACCGGCAAGAGTGAAATACGACTGAGGTAGAAAATAAATCAGTATGAATTAATGCTCAGAATAAGAATATTTGCCACTTTTTTTGTCGTGATTTAAGGGTTTCACTGCCACTGCCACTCTTATTGTGCCATCTGCTCAAGCTTAAAAAACTACTAAGAGGTCTCTGAGCTCTCCAGCGCAAGGACAGTAAGAAATGAACCTGAAATTATCAACAGAATCACAACATCTAGACCCAGGGGGGTTATAGAAGCTGCAAAACATTTGGCTGCACTTCAGCAAATACTTATTTTATGTCCTTCAGTTGTAAAACTCACGAGCAAGAAATAAGCTCAATTCCCAGTCCAGTTAAACATCCAGGAAATCCAAGCAGTGGCTCGAACTGCAGCCAAAGGACATCCCAACAAAGCTCCATGGAGGAGCACCTGCACCCCAGCTCAGGACCAGGCAGAACACAGGATCTGCCACTCATAGGGTGTGCAGGTTTAGGGGATTAATATAACAAAGCTCATGGTAGAAGCTGAGAGAAGTTAAAGGAATAAGGTCTTTCTTCATAAAGGGAAGGGTTTTTTTTCTTGTGTTTCCATATCAGTCAGAATGTTTCCTTTCAGCAGGGCCAGAGAGATCACTCTTGAGGAAAGGGCAGAGTAACCATTTGGGGCCATATTCCTTAAATATACACAGGTGCCAGAAAGTGGACTCACCTAGTAAGAACCAGCTTTAAATATACTCCAAAAGAAAAGTGAAGCAGCCGATCCTTTTTTTTTCCCCCAGGACTGTTAATATATTTTATATTTAAATGGACCAGGACCCCCAAACTCCCTGTGCTGTTCCCTGTTCCATCAATATTTTCTCCTTCTGCTTCTCCTCAGCCCAAAGGACTCTGGCACCTTTCCCCCAACAGGACGGGTGGGGATCCCTCTCCCAGCAACCAGCTGGTGTAGAACAGGCAGATCCCAAGGGGTGAGATGTGTTCAGCTGAAACTTCTCAGGCAATTTTCCCACCCATCTCCAGGTACTTTAACCACCACCTCACTGAAAGATTAGTCTTCTCATACGCCAGCTCCTGTCACAACAAGGTGGTTGCAAACTCAGGCTGGTGTGTACTGAAAGCAACACTCAGGAGGGACATCTGCTACTATTTGTTGTACGCATGGACCAGCTCCTGAGAGGTTCTGACTCCCAGATGCCTTTGTTTGATGCTTCCATTTCATTTAACAAGGGAGTCAAACTCCATTTGTCAGGAACTCAGCTTCAGAGGCAAGAGTTAAACACCTCTGAGCAAACACACACAGTGTCAGAGACCGGCTGGGAGGACTCTGAGGGCTGGAAGCACAGGTTTAGACAGGCAGGGTTAGATGGGATATTGGGATGAAATTCCCCCCTGTGAGGGTGGTGAGGCCCTGGCCCAGAGAATCTGTGGCTGCCCCATCCCTGGGAATGTCCAAGGCGAGGATGGACAGGGTTTGGAGCAACCTGGGCTAGTGGAAGGTGTCCCTGCCCATGGCAGGGGGTGGAACAAGATGAGCTTTAAGGTCCCTTCCAATCCAAACCATTCCACAATTCCATGATTCACTTGCATAGTTCTGCTGGCCAGCAGCAGTGTGAACTACTTTGCAAACCAGATGGAGATCACCCTGGTGATCACTGGCTCTTACTCATAGTTCAGAGTGTTTTCTGTGCTGTTCCCCTGAAGTATATTCCTGCAAAACAACCACATTAAAAACCCTCCCACATTCAAGTGTAGTAAGAGTTTGATGTTAACCCTTAAGTGCTTTCAAGGACCTAATGGATGAAGCTGTTTTTAACTCACTTCTGCAGTTTGATGCTGCAGTTAAAAGGACAGGAGGAGGTGGGTACTTACTCCCAGATAAAAAGAAATGAGCAGACAGAACTCCCACAGGGTGTTGGGCAGACAGGAGTTTGCCCACACTCCTTTATTGCTGTGAGCACAGAAGGAAGCAGGAGAGGTTTTGGTGGGAGGAAAGTCTGTGCTCCACACAGCCAACAGATGTTATGTGGAATATGTGCCTCACTCTGCCCCCAGCACC
Source organism: Oxyruncus cristatus (assembly GCA_013399855.1). Classification (NCBI taxonomy): domain Eukaryota; kingdom Metazoa; phylum Chordata; class Aves; order Passeriformes; family Cotingidae; genus Oxyruncus; species Oxyruncus cristatus. Next base: position 933,947 of record VXAY01002786.1, read on the forward strand.
TGCCCCCGAGATCAGCCACGGTGACACCCCAAGCCCTCAGGAGGGCTGGAGCCACCTGGGCATACAGAGAAAAATCAGTGACATTTTGCCCTGAAAAGCTGAAGCAGAGGAAACGTGAGGATTAACAGGGAGGAACAACAAGGTCGCATTATTATTTACGCCTTCAGTCTGCAAAATGCAGTTCTAGTGAATCCACATTATATGGTTTGGGTTTTTTTTAAAAAAAAAATAAATACATTTTTATGCAAAACAATGCTGCCCCAGGAACAAGCTGCCAACAAGGAGGAGACAATAAATAACCAGTTGCAGGAAAAAATTGTACCTTTGCATTTTGCTGCAGGATCTGAGGCACCAGAAACGTGGCTGTTGCCCAGACAAATATGATCTGCATAAATAAGCATCAGCAGGAGACTCGGCACTGGGAGCATGGCTAGAGAAGACACTTCCTGGGCATGGTGATGTTTTTGGAAGAGCAGCTGGAACACAGTTTATGTTGATTCATAAACGTGTCGTTTTTGGATGGCGGCTGGAAAATGTGAGGGAAGATGGCACTGGAATGAACGCTGGGAGTGTGGGAGAGAGGAGCAGGGAGAACAAATAACAGATCAATTCAGAGGAAGAGGATCCAGCCCTGAGGAACAAAAGGAATGATAGAGAAGGACAAGGTGGGAAAGACACATGACACCTTATGGTGTGACAGACCTGAGATGGAATAAAATCAGAGGAGAAGGAGCTGTGTGACACTGACACAGGGCAGAGGGGAGTGATTGGAAACACAACCACTCAAACATCCAACAGCTGCTTTTAACTTTTCCTTAATAAGAAGTCTGCATGCAAAGTTATCCCTCAGCCTGCAGTTCTGAGGTTTGTTGGGAAGGATGAAGGCAAAGGGAACTGGGAGAAACAAGCCCCACAGCTCTGGCTGTGCCACCTGTGTACTCCAGCCACAGGCAGTCCATGCTACCAAAACCCACCCTCCTGTGCTCTGCAACCCACCCAAAATCCCATTTGTCATTCTGCTCTGAAGTCTGCTTGTTTTGACCTTCAGGCCTCTGAAACTCGAATACCAATTAAACCTCTGCATGGAGAATCAAATTCCACTCCAGCAAAAGCTCTCACCCGACAAAAACTTGGTATCCTGCCCTGTAGAACAGGGGCTGCCCAAGTAATCGAATTTTTTGGATGGCCCAGGCTAAAATAGAAACAAAAGTGTGTCAATCTCTTCAAAAGAGAAACACAATGAGTTTCTTGAAAGAACAGCAGGACACTCCCTGACAGGGTTCCAGCTGAGCATTCCAGCATCAACAGCCTCCACCTGAGCCTCAGGTATGGAACATGAGACCACGTCATAGACCCTGCCCAGGCACCTTCCCAGGGGCAGTGGGAGCTCATGCCTGGGCAGGGATTAGGGCTAAAACAAGGTCTGCAAGCTCTCCTGCCCTACATCTGGTGAAGTTTTGACAAAAATAACCACAAGCATGCAATAGGAACAATAAATCAAACCAGGAGAAATCATCAAAATCACGTCAGCTTGAAAGATAATTCAAGTGGGGCAAAGTTCAGCTGCACCGAGTTTTGTCCCCAGTTTACCTCAGCACTGCACAGAAAATCCCAGCTATAACTTTGTAACCAGCTTTCCAACAGAAAAGAGTCTGCCATGAAGCCCCCAGGGCACAGCCCATTTGGAGTCCTGGGCTCCAAATAACTTTGGGCATTTCAGAAAATCTCTTTATACACCACCTGATTATCTGTTTCCCTAGAAACAGCCATGGGCACCCACCAGCCAAGGAGCTGGAACTTGTCTTAATTTTAGCTGCTGCTGTTTGTTCCAACTTCATCCTCATTTTCACAGAAACAGGCGCAGGAGCACTGTGGAATGTGACATTGCCATTCCACAGGCGAGCCCTGCGTTGGTGCAGCTTCACTGCCTAAGCTCTGGGTTTATAGGAAGCCACTGCAGCCCCAGGGTGGCCGAGACCTGCTCTGAGCTGAGCCCAAGCTCACGCAAGCCTTGAACAGTCCCTGGCTGGATTTTTGAAGCCAACAGTGAAAGCCAGGAGGAGAATGTAGGCTGGGATTTCATCAGTCCAAGGTTAGGCAGGGCTTTGTCATGGCTGAGTGAGGGCAGAGCACAGTGCTCAGCCACAGCCGGGGTTAAAGCATCACACCCCATCCTCTCTTCAGCCTGACCACCCTGGCAGAGTCAGCGGGTGGCAGAGCCAGAGCAATATCTGCCTGTTTTGGCACATTCTGCACAGTTTGAAGTTAACTATGGATATATTCCCTCAGGAACAGACCTGGGTGTAACTGACGGCTTTTAGTCAGGATTTCTAACACTTTTTTGTATACAACACCTCAAGGTCAGTCCAGCTGAAATCATATCTCCCCGGTATCTCTCCAGCTGTCCTGGTGCAGGACTAACATCCTCAAGGAACTAAGAGTACAACACTCCCCCATTTTGACTAGAGCCAGTTGTCTTTTACAATGGTTTTGTACCAATTACAACCCACCTCAGCACACTGACAAAAACCATAAACCCTGTTTGAAGGGCAGCAGTGTCATCCTGGAAGGGCTGCATGACCCTCAGCAGCACAGAACTCAATAAAAATCCTAGAAACATTAACTTCTGATAATAACTCAGTAAGAAGAGACAAAGCAGAGCAGAAGCACCTGCTGGGGTTTTATGCAGAACTCACATGTAGTATTTTTGCAGGGAATGGCAATGCTAAATAAGACCTCAGGAAAAAAAAAAATTAAATAAAAAAATCAAGCTTCAGCTTTACAAGATTGTTATTTCGGCTTTTCTGTGTGCCTTGGAGACCCAGGCACTTTGTAAGACGAGGAAAATTGAGTTGACTTTCCCCTAAACAGGAACGGATTGCTGAGCCCATGCAGTCATTTTAAATTTACAGAAATGTAAGCAAGAAAAACACAGGCCCAAAGAGTTCTCCTGGCAGGAGTGAACTGAATAGTAAGTGCAGCCTCACAACTGGAAAGGTTAAAGTGACCTACTCGGTGGAGAAGGAAGGAAAGGATTTTGCCAAGCTGGAGCACTGAGTGTTTGCTAAAACACTCTCAGGGAGTGTGTGAGGGGTGGGTGATAACAGAAATCAGCTGATAAATGGCAGAGCTGCCTGTAGGAACAGTCAATACCCTTGTGCCAAACACATCCATGGCCAGAGTGTACAACAGACTGAAAAATAAATACGAGGGCTAAAATAAACTACAAAAAGCAACTGGAGGGGGATGGTGAACCCAACACTTCCCCCAGCACAACCTTTCCAGAGCCCCTCATGGCTCCTGTGAAGCCACATTAATGCAAACAAGAAAAACTGGCTTGATTTTAAATCAGGAAAAAAACACACATCCTTAATTGTGAATTCTTTCATTATGCAGCTCTGCAGTGTAATTTTGGAGTAGCTGGTCAAGTGGCAATTAACAGTAAAATAAAGAGTGGTTAATTTAGCTGTTGTCTCATTTTAGCTTAGGCAGATAATCTACAAGGAAATTAATTCCCTTGGGGTAACACGGACTCTGACAATAAACTGGAAGAGAGGAAGAGGCTCCAAAGTAAAAATAAATACAGACTAACAGAGATGACTTCAGGGGTCGGGGAGGATGATTGACAACATGAGCAGCCCCTCTTCTCCAGGGGACCAAAACAGAGGAGCCAACACCCCAAAATCCACACATGTGGCTAAATAAGTCAAGTTCTGGCCAGGCTACACAGTGAAACCACCATGGGCAAATGGCATTAGCAGACAGGATACCAACCATGAGTACAAAACCAAATATATTTATATATGAAATAGAATAGAATCCCTCATTTCGGGCAGAAAGCAGCAGCCCTCACCTCTGGCTGCACAGAACCCCTGGGACAGCAACTGATATCCCTCCTCCTCTCCTGCCATTCCTTGTGTTTCTGCAGGAGACTCCTCTTGTTAAAGCTCAGCCTGAGCCAGACAGCACCATCTCGCTCAGTTTACAGCTTTCAGAGACCCCCAGTGGGGTTTTTTACCCCTTATTCAGCCCAGTTTTCCACATCTCTCCCCTTTCTGTCAAGCCTCACAAGTGCTGTGAACACCTTCATGTGCAGCTCCAGCCTCTCAGATCCAGCTGGGTACAGGCACCTTCAGAGAGGTCACGGAGCCCTCAGCCACAGCCTTGGCTCTGCCACACCAAGCTGAGCCACACAGGGGCTTTTTTAAACATTTCCAAGGGTTTTCTGCACTGAAAAGTAGCTGGATCTTCCACTTCTCAAGCTTTTGAATTTGCTTTTGAATTATCAGACAATTTTTTATAATGTATAGAAACCTACCTATCCCCCAGAGCTGCACCTTGGACCATCAGCACAGACCCCAGAGCTCCAGTTACCCCCATCTCCTGTAAGACCTCAAAGAAAACCCTCTCCCTTCAACTTCACTCCTTTTAAACCCTGCCCATCATTCTGCATTTGCTCCAGCTGGTTCTTCCTTGATCCAGGCATCACTCTCAGCTCTGTTGGACAAGCACAGCCCTCCAGTCCCAGGATATTTTGCTGCAGACTCCAGAAAGAATTGCTTGCTTAAGGAAGGACTTTTCCCTCAAACAAAAGCGTAGGGGAAAACTGTGAGAGGATTTTCCCTCCTAATTTAAACGTGTAAATGAAAATTATGCTGTTATATGATCTGTATTTCTGTCTTTTGGAGCACAATGAGGAAATCAAGAACTAATTCAAATAACCATGCTCCCTGTCTAAAGCCCTCCCCCTCCCCCAGGCACTGACCTTTGCAAGAGGGGATTTTTGTAGAAAACCTGGTTTTGGATGAAATCTCTCCATTTTACCTGCAGTACAGGGAACACTTGAGTGTTGATTCAAATAAAAGTCAGAATGAGCCTTTGTAGTCATCTGGTTAAACAAACCCTCATAAATTTTAACAGTTTTATTTACTGTTTACAATGTTTACACTTAATGATGCCTCCATGAAAAAAAAAAAATTAAGTTTTAATAGAAGAAAACAGAAATGAAAATAAATTAGAAATGCTTTTCACTTAGTTTCCTCTGACCTCCAAATTGTACATATGAACTTCAAAGACTCTGTGGCCATAAAAACCCTGGACCACTAAAACCACAGGCACAGAAAACTCTACTCATAGTTTATTAGCAATTTCAAAAAACTAAAAAAAAATAAATAAATTATTAAAGTTTTAAAGCAATTTTTTTTTCTCTAAATTTTCAAGAGCTTTCTAAAAGGTTTCAAAGTATTTTGTTCTTAGCAAATTGATGAATTGCTCCATAGACCTTTGTAAGGTTGACTTCAGTTTAAAAAAAATCAAGTTGAAAAATGGTTTCTCTTTAGTGCATCTACATCTTTACTGAGAGGTTTTCCCCCACTAAATCATGGAAACTGGGATTTCTTGATGGCTCTGAAGAACGTGGATAAACAAGACAAGAATTAGAGATTGATGCAGATTTTATGGCCCCTTGTGGCTTAATAACTGAACTCCCAACACTGGAAATCTGCTGCAGACACTGATGATGTTTTTTAAGTGAAAGGAAAATATAATCTTATTTTATTTTCCTTGGGTTCAGCCATGAAAACGTGATGTTTCTGCTGAGCCAACCAGCCGCTGGTGTTTATCTTCCACCACTTATCACAAATGTGGTTTGAGCAGCAGAGCCATTACCCAGCTGTTTGTGGGCTGTGTTTTACCACTGATGTCCCACTCCTGGGTGTGGGGCATGAAAAGTGAGATGTGACAAACCCAGGTCACCCCGACACCGTTTTAGAGCATCCAGGCAAGCTCTGCCTTTCCTCAGGGATATCCCAGCACAGAACTGTCTCCCTGGGGCTGAGATGGGCAAGGGTCAGCTCTGTATTTGAGCAGGAGGGACCTAAACCAGTGTCATGGCCAGCACAGGGGTGCTGGGGGGGCAGGTTTGGTGCCCATCTGGTGCTCAGCCCTCGGTGGCCGATGCAGATGTTGCCCTCTCCCAGGTACTGACCCTGAGAGCACCAGGAGAAGCAAGGGTAGAAAGAGAACATTTGAATAGTGCAAATGCACAGGTAGCCATAAAATAAGTGGTAGATGTTATGTTTGATTCTTTCTGCAGCATTCAGAGGCAATACAGACCAAAATACACCTCCTGCACCTTCAGATATCTGGAATGTGATTTGCATGTAGAGCTAAACGGAATTTCTTTGTAAACAGCTTAGTATTGTTTCATTCCAGTATCTGCATTCAGTTCTAATTCCAGCCTCCAGACAGTTCCCAAAGCTGAGTGTGTCTGTTTTGGGCACCCTTCACTGGGTCCCAGTGGGAGGATAAGGGGTGACACAGACATGGGGCTGCTACGATGGACACGACACAGCACCTCCCCTGCACCAGCCCTGGGGAGACACAGCCAGTGGGAATGGGAGACACAGCCAGTGGGAATGGGAGACACCAAAAACTGGGAGCATCAGGTAAAACAGCTCCCCAGAACCCAGGAAGAAACCGGGAGTGGGGGGAACACGACACGTGGGACATCCCCACAGTGGTGGTACTAAGAGAGGTGTGAGCAACTTCACAGTCATGGAATCATGGAATGGTTTCGGTGGGAAGGGACCTTGAAACTCATCCAGTTCCACCCCCTGCCATGGGCAGGGACACCTCCCACTTCAGGTGATTCCCACTGCAAAAAGCTTCCCAATTTCTGTGCCACAGCTTGTCACTCCCCAGTTTTACTCCCTGCTCTGTCTTAAGCACCATTAGGATCAGAACTAATGACCTGCTCCTCAGTTTAGCACATGGCTTTTGATGCACATCCATGAAGTCAACTCAAGTTGTACCACAGGATTTTTAAGGGATGTTACAGTGAGGAAATAAAAAAACCATCCTCTCTACTGGTGTTAATTTAAAGCAAAGCTTTTATTTTCCTGCCAACAGCTCCCTTCTATCAGTTCGAATTTACTTTTTAATTATGTATATTGCTTTTTTTTTTTCCATGGGAAACTGCAGACTAGAAATATGTATCTCATTATATTTTACGTTATTCAATTGACCTAAACACAAAGGCATTTTTCTTGAATACTGAGTGCTGATGTACCTTTTTAATTAAAGCTTAAAAAGCTTTTAATTAAAACAATAAATCACAGCCAGCAGGGTCTATCCACGTTGTCTTGTGGCCTGGGTGTATTTTTCCTTTTGCGATCGGATTGACCCAGAAGGTAAAAATGGGTGAAAAGGGCTTTCACTTTTAATTGATACAGTAGCAAATGCCACTCCACATGATGAGCCAAGGAGCAAAGTTGTCACCTGCTTAAGATTCCTTCAGCCCATCCATACCCTTTTTCCCATGGTCTCCCCTAAATTTGCACCCGTGGCAGCAATCAAGTCTCAGTTACAGGTAAATCTTCCCAGTTTTGGCTGCCCAACCCTTCTCTGTGCCAGGGTAGAGACTAAATTTAACCTTTCTGGGTAATTTTGTTGTCTCTTCTGTGCAGAGCCAAGGTTTTTCAGAATTCAGGGGTCTTTACACACACCCCAGGGCTGTTGTTGCCTCCTGGACTGTGTGTCACTGCCCGGCCTGTGCACCCCTGAACACTGGGGATCCCAGCAGGAGATGGATGTAGGAGCTCTGGGAGCTGCTGTTCTGAATTAAGGCATTAATTCTATTAATCTGTGCCAGTTTGGGCAACTGGCTTTCTTTGGGACCCTTGTTTTAGTTCAGAAGCTCATTAGAAATATATTTAGTCCCTCAGAAAAAAATGCAGCGTGCACTACAGCTGGGTAAGATATTTTTGGGGCCAAGGTTATAATTACTTCTCAAAATCTGTAAATTCCATGTGTTCTAAGTATCCAGAACTCCTAACACTCCAGGTTTGGGTTTAAACAAGACAATCCAATGAAACATTCCCCCACTTGAGGATTAAAGTTCAGTGGATCTTCATGTCCCCTCAAATGTTAAAAACATCTGAGGGCAGGAAGAAACGTCCTCAAGTTGTGCCAGGGGAGGTTCAGGTTGGATATTGGGAAAATTCCTTCCTGGAAAGGGCTGTTCACAGCTGCCCAGGGTAGGGATGGAGTCCCCATCCCTGGAGGGATTTAAAAGCCAAGTGGATGTGGCACTTGGGGACGTGGGTTAGCAGTGGCCATGGCAGTGCTGGTAAATGGTTGGACTTGATGATGTTAAAGGTCCCTTTCAACCTGAACAATTCTGTGATTCTACGAAAACCTTTTCCATTTTTGGACAAAGATTTTGGCACAAACAGTTACAACCACTGCAGTTCCCAATTGCATCCTCAGCACTGGGGCAGAAATGACCCTTGTTGGACCTCCAGAGAAATTTGCTGCTGCTTTGTGTTTCATGGAAATAATTTCAGAAGTGCCTGATGAACTTGTAAATGGTGTGTTGTGTTTACGGAGGAAAATCCCTTTCCCCATAACAATTAGCTAATGAAATACTCATTATTCAAGTGGTACATGGAGATATTTGTATTATACCCGAACTGGGAGAGAGAGAAAAGGAACTGTTTCAAAAAGCAGCAAGAAGAGAGGGGGAACAAGGTGGGAGGTGATGTCCCTTTTCTTCTTCTTCCCAGTCTCAGCAGTAATATTCAGTAGTAACATGCCCAAATATAACATGTTCAGCTCTCCAGATTAGCCTGTTGTGCCCTGGAATCTTCCCAGTTCTGGAAATCTCATTCAATTCAAGGATAAATGAAAAGCAAAACTGCAGGGGGGTGGGGGGGAAAAAAAAAAAAAAAAAAAAGAAAAAGAAAACAGAAGGAAAGCTGGGTGACTTCAAGGAGAAACAAAATCTCCCAATAAAGTCGGCAGTAAACTCAAACTACTTGCCTAAAACTACCAGGCAGTAAAGCACAGAACACTTGGCTCGTGCTGCTGAGCAATTCTGCTTCCCGGAGGTCAAGAGGATGGAAACACAACCTGAGCACCATGGACAGCAGCCTGTAGTACCAGCAGTCCTTCTGTCCCCAAAACGTCTTTATTTAACCCATAAAAATGTCCGCAAGGGTCTGTCCTCGACCACCACCACAGCCAGAGGGGTCCTGCGGGATTCTCCGTTCTCCAGGCTGTTGGAAATCAGTGCCTCCACTTCCTGCACAGGGAACGTGGAGAGGGTTTTTCTGCCCTTTCCAAAATTAGAAAAGAACCTCTCCTTTGCTATTATCCCACTTTGAGCTTTTTTTCCCTGTCTCTGTCAGGCCTCAGCCTTTATCTCTCCTCCTTTGGGTTTCCTTATCCACCTCTGTTTATTTTTCCATTATCCAGACCAGAGGAGGGAAAGCCTCCTGTTTCTCTCCCCGTAGCTGGAGGCAAAGCCCCTCGTTAAGGGCATGGGGAGGTGTTCCAGCCCCAGGTGGGGGGAGCTGGTGGAACACACTCACTCCTGAGGAAGGAGCTCCATTAAATTATTATTAACCCTGCGCCCAGCACTTCTCAGCTCAGCCTCCCTCCCTGGCGGGGAGGAGCTGCAGCATATGTTGCGTGTGATGAGACATTCCCAGAGAGATCGTGGGATCACGCCCGGAAAAGAGGCAGAGACTCTCAAGAACATGATACAGCGCTGTTGAGAAAGGAAAATAAGCCAAACACAATTTCACCTCCTGCAGCTGAGGGGACTTGGGGCCTTTATCATCTTTCTGAACAGGAGAACAAAGACAATACTTTTAAGTGCTTTCAGTTTGGGAAGAATTGTTTCATCCGAGAGCTGAGGGATAGAGAGACATTGTCAGACCACAGGCTTTAATTAAGTTTGCCACGCTCAGCTCCTGAGCTTTACCAACCCTTCCCAAGAAGAAAGAGAAAAGCAGATGGAGAGCAGGTGTCAAGAGCAATCTGGAAGTTTCTGCAGCTGTGATGGATGTGGGGAACAAAGGTAGGGTATGAAACACTGTCATTCCTCACATGCGAGTATCACCGGCCTCATCCAGAATTTTAAACACTCTCAGGCATGGAGGGATTATGGCAGACATGGATGTGCCTCCAGAACTGCTGGGAATGCATAACACAGGAATCACATCCACCCCTAGGCTGCCCTTATGGTGACCCTCTCCTGCCAGTGCCTGGAGACCCTCTGGCAGAGGCCTTGGTGCCAGGGTGGGACTGGGGTCTCCCCCTGGAGCACAAAGCTTGGCTCCCATCACTGAGCTGTGAGTGAGTGTGGGGGAAATGGGAGTATTTTTGTCAGATGGTTGAAGTGCCCCAGCAGTGCACTCAGCAGTCAGAGAGCCACAGAATCATTTAGGTTGGAAAAGGCCTTTGCCCCAGCACTGCCAAGGCCATTTGGACCCCTGTTCCCAGGTGCCACATTCACATGGCTTTTAAATCCCTCCAGGGATGGGGACTCCACCCCTGCCCTGGGCAGCTGTGCCAGGGCTGGACGGCCTGTCAGTGAAGGAATTTTCCTCAATATCCCATGTGAATATCCCAAGTTCAGTCCTCGTTCTGCAAAAGGGAAAAGTCTGTTGTTGTTGTCTAGAGTGCATTTCTTTGCCTCAAAAGAGGAACAGCCCCATGGAGTTTTGGGATTGGCTTTGCTCTAGAAACAATGTGGTCTCGTCCTCAGAGGTGTCTTGACTCACCCCTGTCCACAAGAGAAGCTGCCCAGGGGCACTTTCAGGCAGCTCAGGCTCCACGAGACAAAACCTCACCTCCAGGGAGCAGAAATCCCTGCAGGAGCCTTTTGCAGGACATTTCTAGTGATCCTATAGTGCATCCCAAGCAGGAACCAGCCCCCATAGGGCAAACCCTCCATTTTAGTTCTAAAGGTGCCTGTGTTATTTTCCCAAGAACCTGTTTTCATTTTTAGGAATAATAACCACCATATTACCATAAATGCACGTGCGGCTAAAAAAATCAGTGTGCAATTGCTGTGCAGGACACCAGAATATTCCTGGAACAGTGGAATACACCTTGTTTCCACTGCTGATAAAAAAGGCAGCATTTCCATCTCTGTAAAGAAAAAACCAATTATCCCTCTCTCCTAAGAGGTGAATCCCTCGATCAGAGAGAGCAATAAATCAATGGGAGGTTATTAATGAAATGGGCCTCATCAGTCTTTATTTACTGGGGAGGAACCTGGAAGGTTTGTGATGGATGTTTTGGTGATGGAGCAGCAGAAGAGGAGAGAGGAGGAGGAAGGAACGAGTTCTGTGCATGGAGCTGCTTTGCTTTTCCATCTTTTCCCACCCGAGGGCAGGGCAGAGGCTCCCCAGCACTGGGAATGTGACCCCAGGGCAAGCAAAAAAGGGGGAAAAGATGAAGCCAGTGGATTCTGTAATGAATTTTGAAATTCATTCTGCATTTGGATACTTCTTACATATCCCATTTCTACTACAAAACACAGAGCTGATCCCAAAGCTGCAGATTCCTGCAGAGACCCAGTAATTTGTCAGTTATTGGCATTATCTGTACTTCCATCAGCTCTTCGTCTCACAAAGATCCATCAGGAACCTACCTCTCAAACCAGCATTTATCTGCTCTTGCTTTGACGGTTGCAGATGCCTTTGTCCTTTTTGCACACATTCACTGCGAAGTAGCGTCTCTCCCTCGGAATAATCTGTGAGAAATAAAAAAATCAATGTTTAGTTGTTTGGCGCAGGGTTTGGCAGCCAATCAGGAGAAATTTTTCCAACAACAGCTACCTCATCTAAGGCACAAAAATCACAAAAGGAAGAAAATCACTGGATCGCATCTAACCCTCTAAATAGCAGCAAAAGAGGGTTTGTATTGAAAATCAAAACCAAATATTGGTGGGTTGCTAATCTTTATTCAGTCTCTTCAATGGAGAAGACGTAAAAACTTTTAAGGAATTCAGGGCCAATTTCTTCCTGGGGATCTGTGACAAATAAGCAGCACAACCACCTCCTGCTGAGACACCAACTTCCACTCCCCTGACTCAGAGCATTGGTCTCTAAGGTATTCCCGCATCTTCTAAAGCATGAGAGACAGATAATATTTCTGCAGGGAATAAATGTCATTCAAGTGCTGCAAACTGGCTTTGGTGGAGCTTGTAGGAGGCTCAGACCACACACACACACACACACACGCACTCACACACTCACACAGACACGTTTTGGCTCTTTCCTTAAACAGGATAATGAAAGAAAATCTGCAAAGTACCAACAAAGCAACAAAATGTGTTTTTAACTACGCAATTGCCTTTAACAGGGGTTCAAATTTCATTTCCACCTGTTGCTGAGCAGCTAATAGGTTTCCTTTGAGTGAAACAAAGTGCTTGGAATTTGTTTCTCTCTAAGTTGTTGTGATAGTAACACTCCATATCCCACTGCTGGCGTCTGGAAAGTCATCGTATCCCACTGTGCCAACGGGGCTTGCAAAGGATGAAGGCAGGATCCATGCCCACAAACCCGGTTCACCATCCAAGGGAAGAACTTCAGCAACCTGCCTTGTATGAACTCCTTAGCAACCACTAATAATATCAAGGCCAGGTTGGATAGGGCTTGGAACTACCTGGTCCAGTGGAAATTGTCCCTGCCCATGGCAGGGAGTGGAACAAGACGAGCTTTAAGGTACCTTGCAACCTTAGTCTTCTGCATTTCTACAATTCTGTGAACTTTCCCACCTCTGGAAATCTCCAGGTGCTGGGAATCCCTGTGCTTAGAGGGATCCCCCACGTGCCCCAGTGCCAACAGATACGTGTCTCCAGCATATGAAGGGCCACAAAACGCTGCTGCATGTGAAATTTTAATCCCTTCCTGGAGATCTCCAGCCGCGATCACTCTTTGCTGTCTGTGATCTATCACTCCGTGGCCTTGGCTCTGTGATCCCTTGATTCCAGGCCTCAGGATAAACCCCACCGAACTTTGTATTCTGATATTTCTGGCAGCAACTTTAGCTCCAGGATTGCTGACTGTGCCTTGTGCAGTTTTTATTCCAATACATGTTGAACAGAGCCGGTGAAGGATGTGCAGCCTCCGTGGATGAGTGGGGCTGGCAAATAGACCCCAACCACTGCCGTGTGTAACAACTGCTAATGAACCTCTGAAGAGATGCTGCATAATTCAGATGTGGTTCAGCAGCAGTTTTAGGTGCCTTCCACTTCTGCTCTTCCTTCACTTCCTTGTATTTATGTTTCTGAGAATAATGAAGTGTGAACAAGATAAATTTACGGAAAAAAAACCCCACGTAGCTCTACATGTGCAATGAATAAACAGGAATTTTAAACGATGATTTTTCTGCTAACTCCTAAAAGCAGAGGTATCTGTTCATGTTCGTCTATTTTCCACTTGGGTGAATGCCTCATTCTCTTCCTAGAATGTTCAAGACAGGAAAGAAAATTAATATTGCAATTGTATACTTTGTTTTCCTCCTTGTTTTTCCAGCATGTTGAATATCTGCAAAAACCAGGACAGAATTAAGTACCTGCCCAGACTGTGTATTCCTAAGGGGTTCAGTGCCCTGGTGAGGGCAGGAACCCTAAACAAGCTTTTGTATCCAGCTGAAACCCTCCCAAACCCCTGTGGTGGCTCTTCCCATGGGACACACATCTGATCCCTGTCAGAGGGATGAAGATCACAGAGTTTCTATCCAGAAAAAGAAAAGTCCTGATTTCCCCCATCTCTCCCCATCTGTGTTTCCACCTCACTGGTGTTTAAATATCCTTAAGCAGCATCTGCTTCAAAAACTTCAGCAAAAGGTTGTGGCTGCCCCATCCCTGGAAGTGTCCAAGGCCAGGTTGGAAGGGGCTTGATTTAGTGAAAGGTGTCCCTGCCCACAGCAGGGGATTTGGAACTAGATGGTCTTTGAGGTCCTTTCCAACCCAAACCACTCCATGGTTCCATGACTGTAAAACTGGTTCAGCTGTTTCTATAACCAGAGCTAGCAGTGATATAATTTAAACATATACTCACACACTATATTTAATCTTTGCCATGGAAGTAAAACTCTTATCTGCTGATGTTATGATCTTTGGAAATGCCATCAATGCAATGAAAATGCAGGTGTAAGTAATGGCAAAGTATTCTCGACCTATGCAAGGAAGGGGATAACTTCCTATTGCCACAGTGACAGGCACTAAAACTCCCTCGTAAAATCTCCCACTGGCTCCACACCACCTCTTTTACAGCATTAAAAATGTATTAAAGCAGAGTTGTTACCATCTTGTAATACTTGCTCATGCTGTCAGTCCTGTTCTTTGTGATCACAGGATCAAACAGCAAACACGAGGTTTGTGTCAGATTTGAAATTCACTTCCCAAACCCTCTGCCCCACGCCAGGGTGGGCAGAAGCTGATGGGTGAAACACCACCTTTGCCATGGCTGATGCATTTATTATGATTTCTTAAGTTTAAACATTTGAATAAAAATCATTGGACTTCCTTTACCCAACAGTTTCCCTATAACTATATTCTGGGTTTAATTGCTCAAAGATGACATTTGTCTGTTAGATGTTGTCTTTCCAACACCTAACTGGAGTTCACAGAAATCCTGCAGCCACTTTTGGCCACTTTTGCCTTGTCCAATTGTCTTGGTTTATTAACAACTGGATTAATTTGTCCTGCCCATTCAAACCATTCTGCTCCTGAGGGAGGCCCTGCTGACCTCATGCTCATGAGGGAGGCCCATGACCTCAACTCATTCTCAAAGGTGAGCTCACTATCCGAATTGCAATCCCATTGTTTTCCTGTCTTGGATGTTATTATAGATGTCTTTGAGTCAGAGAGCAGATTCCTGAACATTTTAGCTTTGGCTTTGGACTCTCAGTGTCACCTTGAAATTGTTGATTTGGTGCTACTTTGGGCAAACAATACTTTACTACAGTGAGCAACAGTCACTAATAACCATGGAAAGAACTGGAGATGTAAATACAGCACTGGAAATTTTCCACTGAAGTGGCTTTCCAGGGCAGTGGTGGAGTCTCCATCCCTGGAGGTGTTGAAAATAGGTGTGGATGTGGCAGTTGGGGACAAGGTTTAATGTGGTGCTGAGTTGACTGTCGGATTTGAAGACATTACAGGTCTTTTTCAACCTTAACAATTCTGTGATTGACCGAGGGCAGGTTCCCAGAGGTACCAATCATTAGATCCCAAGTAGATACTTCATTTTTTGCACTTCAGGTCACACAGTCTCCACGTGCTCAGCAGTGAGGTACAAGAACCAGGGCCATGGATCTGTTGCTATCTGCTACTGATTATCCCTCCCCAGCCGTCTCTCATTGCCCCTGACTCTCAGACACATCTCATGATGAACAACCTTCCCTGAGAAAACCTTTTCAGTCAGTTTAGATGTGCACTTACCACAGCTTCACAGGCAACACAGAGATAGACAGATATATAAGTTAAAAGAATTGAAACAGCATTCATGCCTTTACCACAAAAGAGGCAGCAAAGCTTGGACTATTAATCTGCTTTTTACCTTACCTTAAACAAAGCCTGAGATAAAGTGCTGGGCTCTGCTTAGTCTGCAAAATCTTTTCTTTGCCTTTCTTACAAGAACAATAGTGCATTTATTGTCCCAAATAAACTAGGCAGATTTCTGAAGAACAACTGGTGCCCTTGCTGTCAGGAAACAAAGTCCCTTCAGTGACAAATGTCAGTTTGAAATGCAGAACTCCTTCCCAATATCCATCTAAATCTACCCTCTTTCAGCTCAAAGCCATTCCCCTCTCGATGTCCTCTGGTAGCTCCTCACCAGCCCTCAGTCCTGTCCAAATCAAAAAACCTGGTGACTGGCAAAATTCAGAAGAGAGCTAAAAAGGACTGAAGCCTGTGGTACAACTGCAACAGCAAGTCTAGTGGCTGTGAATCAAAGTTATCCCACAAATGACACAAAAAAGGGAAGATATTTATGTATCAGTCAGGCTTTATCTCCCTGAAGGAACAACAATGTCATAATCATTAGTGAGAATGGTGCTAGAATGGCAAATACATTTGCATCAGGCCTACACTTCCCTCAGTGCAGATTTTCCTTCCTGCCTTCACTTCAGAGAACTTTAAAGGAACCTTTGTGGATGGATGAGCTTTTATTAGTGACACAATTGTGCAGCAGCTCAGCTCTCCCATGCAAAACCCCCAACATCACAGATTGCTCTAAATACAGCTGGGAAAGGAGCTTCTGGAACATAATTTCTGCGTGGTGCTTGAAGTGAAGACATAGCCAAGATGAAATTATATCCTAAGTTTTAATATCAGAACTTATTCTTTTAAATAAATCATTTAAAAAAATAAATCTTACGTAAATCTTAAAAAAAAATTGTAAATCATTCTTTTAGATAAATAAGTTTAGTCATTTTTCCTACCAGGATATCCCAGGCTTTATTGTACCCAGGGCAAGGGGAATTACTGCATGACATGATATCCCTTCCAGTATTGTATTTTATAATTTCTATTATTAAATATGGGAGTAATTATAGTACCCGGTTGTCTGAAAAAAGCTGCTCTGGGGCATGTCACACGGGGTGAAATTAATGCTTTTGACCTCAATCTTTCTGTACCTTGTTTTTTTATTTACAAAACATGGATAATGTCCACAGAAGAAAATAAATTAACTTTCTGAAGCATTCCAGCGTGAGCAGGAGCAGCACTGCAGGAGATCCCATGGGGAAATTCCTGACTGTGGCTGTAGGAGGGTGCAAGGAGTGTGTGTCCTTTACAACCCAACCATTCCATGATTCTACGACCAAACCTATACCACGTTCACACCCAGGGGAGGTGTGTCCTGCTAAAGTCCAGGAGCTGAGCTGGCAGATTTGGAGGGTTACTGCCTCAAGAAGCTGCATCAGATAAATTAACTGTGTTGTCCATATGTACATGCAAAGGTATATATTGTACATGTTATCTTTTACAATTACATGCCAAAATGTTTTCCTGCTATTGTAATAAAGACATTTTGATATACAATACAAAGACATTTGTTTCCACTTTCCTCTGCTGAGGAGTGGTCAAAGCTTTACATTTTAATATTTTCCTTCACAGGCAATCAAGTTCCAGCAATTATTGCAGATCTAGAAACTACCTAAATATACGTATTATAGAAATTAGCAGAATCACCTGAACTTTCATTAGTCAATATCCTGGGGTGCTCCGTACTCAAGTTTTTTCCACTGACACAAAACTTCTCACATTGATTCTAAGGGAAAATTTTCCTTCCTGTGTGCAAAACAAAAAAGTCACCAGTGAAAAGTACAAATTCAGCTGGCCCAGGCTGTGCTGTTTAACACTAATTTCTCTTTCACAACAGATGTATTTGCCCACAAGCACGAAGAGCTTCTGTCAGGCAAAGAAGAGCCAGTCTCCCTCCACAACCAAGGAGGCATCTCGGACTCAGTTTACTCTAAATCGAGTCATTCATTTCTCACCACAATGGAACTGTAATGGAGCTATTTAGATTTGGCCAGCATCAAAAATAGATATTGCAAAATGCCAGCTCAGCTCCCAGCAGAGCCCTGAGCCATCACAGCTCCTGTCAGCGCTGCTCCTGCTGGGCCCCCCGCCCGGGGGGGGGAAAGACTGGGCACAAAGTCCATTTTGGGGAGGGGAAAAGGAATTTTGGGAGAGCAAAGGTGTCCTGTTCACCTGGGGCAGGGCCCGAGGCACTGGGATGGGGAACTGGCTCAACTGGCTGAGCTGCCTAAACTGGCTGCAGGGCTCATTTTCAGGGAGGCTCTGCTGGAGTTGTGGTGGAGGTGGCTGAGAAACCTGCACAGAGCCAGGAGAGCTACCAGACTGGCAAATCAGAGAATCACAGAGTTGTTCAGGTTGGAAAAGCCCTCTGAGATCACCAAGTCCAACCACCCCAAGCACTGCCAAGGCCACCACTAACCCATGTCCCCAAGTACCACATCCACAGGGCTTTTAAATCCCTCCAGGGATGAGGACTCCACCACTGCCCTGGACAAGGGATGGAGGGACAGGACAAGGGGCAATGGCTTCCCAGTGCCAGAGGGCAGGGTTAGGTGGGTTGTTGGGAAGGAATTCTTGGCTCTGAGGGTGGAGAGGTCCTGACGTTGCCCAGAGAAGCTGTGGCTGCCCCATCCCTGAAAGTATCTAAAGCCAGGTTGGACAGGGCTTGGAGCAACCTGGAATGGGGGAAGGTGTCCCTGCCCAGGGCAGGGGGTGGGACTGGGTGGGCTTTGATGTCCCTTCCAACCCAAACCATTCCATGATTCCATGATCTTCCACCCTCACTGGGGCCAAGAAAATCACAGATGCCCATAACAGCTTTCTATCCTCCGCCCCCACAGGCAATGTCTTCTTGTTTCAAGAGACCAAATCAGAAGGTAATTACCATTTTCAGGCTGGTTTGCAGTGCTCAGTGGGAAGGCCCTTGCACTGGATGAGCTCCCACCATCAGTTCCTTTGTTCTGCAGTGCTCAAGGGTCCCTCCTGCAGTCCCCACATGGGGCTGGGCTGCTTGGGGGCTTTCCCTGCTAAAAATAATAATTCCTTTTTTAGTATACTCTGAGGGAAAACATATCAGTACTGGTATAAAATCTTCTGAGATTTTTCCCAAAAGAAAGCTCTTACAAATAGATTTTCCAATATTTCTGACGGTGGGAGAGATTTGGAGGCGGAGGAATTAGTGAGGGTACAGTGCACCAGGAGGATAAATAGATGAGGAATTATTGAGGGCCATTCTGGATCTATTGACGTTTCCCGAGTCTGTGTGTACAGACAATCTCCGGGGACAGCTCTAAGCCAGTACAACAGTGCGATACACACCCCCCTCCTTCATCAAACACTCCTCACAGGATTAAACAGGAGCAAACTCGGTGCCATGGATTTCAGCAGCTGCACATTCCGATGTCCCTGAACATTCCGATTTTCTTGCCTCGTCTTCAGACACTAAACACCACGAAATGAGAACAAACCTGCCTGAACTTTAACTGAATCACCTCTCCCAAGATACAGAAACACCCCCCTCACAGTACAATGCAGAGATGATCCATCCCACTCTCCTCATCCAGGCACTTCAAGCGCAGTGCCTCACCTGCAGTGAGACAGTCGCTGTTCCTAAAAAGCAGCTCAATTTTCACGGTGCATTTCAAGAGTTTATCATAGAATCATAAATTAGTTTGTGTTGGAAGGGACCTTAAAGCTCATCCAGTCTCACCCCCTGCCATGGGCAGGGACACCTTCTGCTAGCCCAGGTTGCTCCAAGCCTTGTCCAACCTGGCCTTGGACACTTCCAGGGGTGGGGCAGCCACAGCATTCCTGGACATCCTGTGCCAGTTTGCTCATTTGAACAGGGATATTAAACCTCATCACTTTCTAACGCTCTCAAAGTAGAAGCCAAGGGATCTGTTTGGACACTTGACTGTGGAGACCCACCCCGTATTCCAGCTATCCCAGCCTCCAGCCTTCCCCTGCTCCTGGTCTGAGAACCCCTCATTCTGTTTGTCTGATTGTAAAGGAGGGGGGATGAAACCAATTATCAAATCTGGCCAACCACATAAAAGAGGCTCTCCCAGTCATTCCATAACTGTGGCAGCATGACAAGCAATCCAACTGTACAATAGAGTTTGTACCATGCATTCCCCACTGTGGAAAACCCAGAGCAGGGTTTTCTCATTGTTCTTATAGAAGTGAGTTTTCTTTTATTTCCTTAACATTTGATGTAGGCTTGTTCTATAGAAAGATTTGACAAAAGCATTTATTGTGGTTCTATGGATTAGGTAAAAAACCAAAGAAACCGCGTGTCTTAATATTCAGACACTCAGAGAGACATTTAGGCAGGAGTCGGAGCTCTGACAGGGAGACTATTTAAACCAATATTATCTGGATAAACAACAAGAGAGCTGTGCGGGGAGCAAATTTAAACAATCTCATCAAATCCAGGGGAACTCCATCCCTCCCACATGTGAATGTGGGAGGTACCAGCAGTGCTCAGCCACCTCCACCACCCAAACTGCTCCCCTTTCTGCTGCCTCTACACTTTTCCTACCCAAATAACACATCCTGCTCTTAATGCCGTGAGAAAACAGCTTTCGTGGACTGGAATTGCTGGGATTGGGGATTCTTTGCACATCGTGGTGGTGGTGTGGAGGCCCAGATGATCCCTGACACAAGCACTGAACTGCCCCTAAAGAAGTGACAGCTTTAGGAGTGACCAGTGCACTGAAAGGCCAACATTGTGTTTTATTAAACCTGCTGAAAAGTTTATGGGCTCGCTCTGAATGAGGCTTTCCCCCTCTAACTACACCTCTTCCCTTCTCCTGAACACACCCTGTCACTCACAGAGTATTTGCCAAGGGAAAGGGTGTTTTATGAGTCATTTTCTTTGTTGTATCATTAATACAACAAAACAGTGCAAATGAACTTAATGCACTCACACAGCTGAACACTGAGGAATCCCCCAAGCATCTCCAATTAAACAGAAATTTCTTAAGAGATTTAAGTGGTGGGGTTTGCCCACCATTTATTAGGGAAGAGCTTGTCAAAAAGGAAGGAATGCCCTGAAACACAGTGCCTCCATGTTTCAGTGGAGGATTTTTTAGACTGAGGCTTCTGATGGAAAATTTTCAGCATGTCTTACGAGAGGAACAAGCACATTTGGCACTGCAAGGTGCAAAGCAAAGCTCCTGGAACGCTGCCTGCACCCCCAGCAGCGCAGCAGGAGGTGTGCTGGGCACACTGGGCCTGAGCAGGAGGTGCTGTTCTCCAGCTCCCCAGCCCTTCCCTGGGCTCTCCAACCCCCAGGTCCCTGGACACCCTCACACCGTCTGTGAGCTCAAGCTGTTCAAACAGCCAGGAGCTGATACATCACACGGAGAGCAGGAGGATTTGTGCTCTCCGTTGGATCTGCACTACCTCTGAGGGCCCAGGGGCTCGGGAATCTCAGATTGTCAGAGCTGTGGTGTTTTCTCTAATCCACCTATCGCGGGCTGGGAGCTGCTGCCTGAGCTCTCACAGCCACGGCAGCATCCACAGCCCTGGCCCTGTGCGTGTCCCTGGGGTGATATTCTCAAATCCTCCAGAGAACACCAGAGTTTGTGGGTGAATCTGATTCCTCCTGGATGTCTGTGTCCTTCAGCCAGCACCGCACGGAGAGGACTCTGGTGGTGAACCAAGTCAGAAACCATTACGATGCAATAACCAACTTCCAAGAGCCATTTACTTAATTCCAGGATTCAGGAACTCTCGGGCAGCCTCCAAAGCAAACTGGGGAATAAATAACATGGATGTCGAGTGATCAGGGCAGCTCAGCTCCCCTCTGGCTTTGCTTCCAGCTTCTATTTGTTTTGCTCCTTTGTTCCTTTTATTCTCAAGGTGCTTTAATTCTAGAAAAGTGAAAATCCGTACACAAATAAGGTTATCCATAACAGACTCCAGTGGGAAGGGGAGCAGCCCTAAAGCACAAAGATCTTTGGAACAATAATATTTATGAAGGGAATATATAATTCCATTTCGCTGGGAGTGCCACAGGCACAAGAAGGAAGGGTTTTGTCTGCCTTTTCCTAAGTTGCAGACAGGGCCTCACCTGTCGCAGGAAAGGCTTTTCCAGCTCTCCTGTGTTGCAGGAGCACACTGGGATCTGCTCCCCCATCACAAACCCCAAGGTGCCTCCTTTAATGTCATCCCCAGCTGTTTGCCCTGCATGGGAATGGAACCTCTCCCCGCTGCACAATCCCAGTTTCAGCGCAGGATTCTCCGTCTGCCTCACGGCCCACGGCACTGGTTCAGTTGTTCCAACTGAAATGGGCCTCATTAAGTGGGATGTGATTTAATGGAAGGACCCCCATTCCGCTCGCCTCTCCCAGAAGGTGAGCAGTGCTCCTGGTCTCACACCCACCAAAGGAAACCAGGAGGAATTTGGATTGGTTTGCTGCGCAGATGCCACCACTGGATCCTGCGGGGCTGGTTATTTCCTGGGATTAATTCACTCCTGGAATGCCACGCCGCAGTGGTTCTGCCCCTGGGGAGAGGCTCTGATTGCAGCTGGAGTGATGTGACAAAAAGGTTAAAAAGCCTTAAGCCCCAGCTCATGACTACAAACGAGTTTCGAGGGGAAACGGTTTTTCTGCACCTAACAAGGATTTGGGTGGAAAACATTCTTCAGTAGAATAGTTCTGGTTTATTAAGAATTCCCTCTGCCACACGCAGGGAATTTCAGCTCCCACCAGCCTCTACTCCTGCCCGTGCAGGAGTTCCCACCTCACCTCAAAGGTTATTTTAAAATTTTGCTGATATTGCTACAAAAAGTGAAGTGCCCTCAATTCCCCTGCCCTCAGGAGCCCCTTTTTGGTGCCGACTGGAGCTGTCAATGGGGCTCAGCCAGCCCTGGGTGATTCCTTTGGAATGATATCAGCTCCTCCCTTCCAAATCCCACCCGGGGCAGAAAGTGGAGCACAGAAAGGAGCGCCCAGCATTTCACAGCTGGAGGAGACACGGGTGGCTGGGGCTCTCCTGCCTCCACCCCCCTCATTTATCTTGTTTATAACAGCATTGCCATTAAAAAAGAGGGAGAGCAAACATCACCCTGTTAAGGCTAAGGATAGACCCTCATTTGCCTATGTAATCACTTGTGACATTATACACTGGTCAGCTCTCAATTAAGTCATAAATGGGTTAAATTTTCTTTTTCTCTTTCAAAATGTCACTGACAGTTCCAGGGGAATGTCTGAACAGTGGCAATGGAGACCAGCTGGGAACGGAAGCTCTAAGGGAGGAACTCAATAACACTGCAAATTATTTCTCATCAAGAATTTTCCCACAAAGTGCTTTTTCCATCAGAAAATGCTTATTCATCAAAGTAAAAAGTTTTCATAAAGCACTTCAGCTCGGTGAAGCGTTTCTGGAAAATAGTTCCCAAGCCCAGGGTGGGATTTCTGGCCAGACTCCGCAGAGCAAAGCAGGGCTCCAGCTCCAGCTCCAGCTCCAGCTCCAGCTCCAGCTCCAGCTCCCTGCTCTGACCTATCCCTCAGCAGCCCCCTGGGATGGAGATCTCCCACCAGTTTCCAAGAGCTTCACGTGGTGCATCCCACCATCACAGCAGTGTGGGGATGTGACTGCTCATCATCATCCACCACCCAAACCAAACCCACTCCGTCCTCCTTTTCCAGGTGGCATAAAGAAGTTAATCCCCACCAGAGGGAGATATTTTTTGAAACCCTTCAATTTCAGCACAACAAAAAACCACTTCAATTTTGTTCTAAGGGGAAAAGGAAACAGACGAAGCTCGATGGGATTTTGACCCACATGTACCAGTTTTTTGGTCAAGTTCACTCATTTTTACAAGGGGTTCAGTCTCCTGTCACAGCAGTTTTATGTCCTTGCAATTCCATTGCCATGGATGAAATCGCCCGTGAAAGCGTGAACTGCCAGTGAACCTGTAATCAGTCTCAACGTGGGCAGCTCAAATTCCTCAGTGTCTGCATTATACTCTTCAAATTCTTTAAATTATTACTTTTCCAGCAAAAACTCAGACTGGTGGAAAGTCAAAAAGTGCACAATCACCTTGCAGTGCTCCGTGCCCGAGTCTGGCTTTAGAGCAGTTCCTGTGTTCAGCACCCTGTGGGTCCCAGGCTGGGAATTAAATGTTATGGCACAAGGAACGAGCTCCCCGATCCTGTTTCCTCATGTGCATCATGAGGGCACACAGAGACACCCCCCCCCTCCCCCAGAAAACCATGGGATCACAGAATCATGGAATGGTTTGGGCTGAAAGGACCTTAAAACCCATCCAGTCCCACCCCCTGCCAGGGATGGGGCAGCCACAGCTTCCCTGGGCAACCTGTGCCAGGGCCTCACCACCCTCACAGGGAGGCTGGCAGTGCCCAAATTCCCCACAGACTCCCCCTGTTTGGGGGATGCACAGAGAGGAAGCAGAAACATATTCATGAAGTAGAACCCTCAGGCAGAGGAAATGTTTAAAGGAGATATAAAAACA
Source organism: Oxyruncus cristatus (assembly GCA_013399855.1). Taxonomy (NCBI): domain Eukaryota; kingdom Metazoa; phylum Chordata; class Aves; order Passeriformes; family Cotingidae; genus Oxyruncus; species Oxyruncus cristatus. Next base: position 957,781 of record VXAY01002786.1, read on the forward strand.
TCTTGGTTAAGGGTCAAAAATTGATTAAAAAATGGATTACTAAGAAAGTAATGAGAAAGCTGCAGGGGGGTTGTTGGGGTTTTTGAATGGTTCTTAAGCTCAGAATTTCCCTTTCATTGATTTGCCTCTTTTCTTAAAATGCTGCAAGAGAAGGAAAAAAAAAAAAAGATACAACATTTGTTTTCTTTCTGTAAGAAACCTGAATAGATTTCCTCTTGGGCCAGCCTAAGCCATGATTTAATTTCACTGGTCTGATATTGGGAGAGTAAAGCGGGTTCAAAGTTTCTCTCGGCCTCAGGTGAGGTGTTGGAAACTGCTCCCGCCTCCATCTAGATGCCTCCAGGGACACTATGGATTTTGGGGTCCCTGATGCTGATCTCTATTTCCAGCAGTGCAGAAGGATCCACTCAAAGGCAATTAATGACCCTCCCGGATTCTGTGTAAATGCTGCAAACAGCACAAAGAGCCACTAACATGACCCGGGAGGGTGCTGACGTCTTGGGTAGCTCAGGAGCACACCTTGCAAAAACAATCAGTTATTTGAAATTGTTATCCAAGTAGCAGCTGTACTGATTTTCATTCAATTCATTTATATTTATATCTAGTGGGAGGTGCCCCTGCCCATGGCAGGGGGTTGGAATGAAAGGAGTTTTAAGGACCCTTCCAACCCAAACCATCCTGGGATTCAATAATTTTAGTAAAACAATGATCATTAATTACATAAAATTCTGGATGTCTGTTAGGGGTGTACTCTGTTTTCCTTGAAGTCAACAGGCAATGTATTCAGTATCAGTCTGAAGCTTTGGGAAGGAATAATCAAGTTTTAAATGTCCTGTAATCCCAAATCTTAAAGTGCCAGCTTTTCAATATGCTTTACCTGTACTAGATTAATTTCTTACATTTTTCCTACCTGGAAGCAAAGAGCTGCTTTCCAATCAATATTATATTTACAACATCCTGAGAAAAGTTATTTTTACCCTACTCCATGATATTATTGGTCAATATTATCAAGGGAAAGTGGTTCCACAGGCACTGTGACCAGCACAACGTTGTTCTCCAGGACAGCAGGGGTGGTTTGTGTTCACATGCACCTCTGTCCTACAACCCCACTCCCAGTCTATCCTTAGCAGCTGATAAGCCCTTTCTTCCAGTTTCCCTGCGCTCCTCATCTGCCATCACTTGGCTCCTCCAAGTGATACATTTGGCTTCTTATTAAATCTATTCATCTATTCCAATTCAGCATCAGAACACACAAAGCAGCCATCAAGTAGATAGGAGATGTCTTTCTGTCATAAATCTAAAATAGGACAATGATGTAGTCTCAAACAGGGAGAGGACATGCACCTGAACTTCAGACATGAGAGATTCAAATCCAGAGTCAGTCAGATAACTCCTGTCACATTTGCATCCGTGAGATAAATAGCAGGTTTAATCTCATTTAAGACAAACGTTCCTGGACTTGCTCACCCGGCTTCCAGAAAGTATCTCACTTTGTGACGCTCAGCTGGCCCGCTCCTGAGTCTGGGCCAAATTTAAACAGTTTATATCCCCACTGTGAAGGCTGAATTCCCTGGTCTTCCGCATTTCTATCTCTGAGCATCCCACCTTGTCCTCCCTACAACTGACAGGAGGGTGGAGCCGGGGTGGGGGTCGGGCTTTGCTCCAAGGGAGCAAGGGACAGGATGTCACCTTCCTCAAGTTACACCAGGGGAGGTTGAGGCTGGATATTAAGGAAAATTTCTTCATGGAAAGGGCTGTCCAGCCCGGTATAGGCTGCCCAGGGCAGGGATGGAGTGTCCCTCTCTGCAGGGATAACCCCTTTGACTCTGTGTCATCCCTGAGTCTCTCTCCTGCGATTGTATTATAAGGCAAAACCCTTGGGGGTTGATTCTGACATGGAAAAGCAAAAGCAGAGTGTTTGAAAGCAGCTGAGATGATGCCACAGCATCCAAACACCACGAAGGTTTTGCCATTTTGCTACTGCCGTCAGGCCAGAAACCCTGATTTTCTTTGCTGTTTATTTTTTTCTCAGTTCCTATACCAGATATAACATTAAAATTGATGGCTGAAGGTGGTTCTTGTATTATCCCAGTTCTAGAAAGCAGCAGAGAAAAAAAAATAGTCCAAATTATGAGATTCCTCCATCTTTTCACTTGTAAATCTGAGTATTTTAAATCAGGTTTTATTTCTGTCCATTACAGACATTCAATAAACGTTTGATCTATACAACTAAATACACTGTGGTACAAAATCATCCATTTAATTGACATACCACAGTCTTATGGGCCTGTACCCTCCTCCTGCTTGGTTGAATCATCAGGGGATTATGTGTCACTTAAAATAAAAACTACTCTTAAATCGAGATACAATATTTAAGGCTGTTCATTGTAAATCCAACACCAAAACACGTCTGTGCTCAGAAGCCTTTTGTACACAAAGCCCTGACAATTAAAATGTGCTAATGACATGCAGATTACTACAAATTTACCGTGCTGGTTTTATGTTGTTGAAAGTTTAAACAGACACTGAGCCCTCAGCCAGAGATGGGGAGGGGAGAGATTCTTCTGCATCTGGAGCCATCGGAGCTGTGGCCAATTCCCAGTTTCCCAGTGTGCCTCCTGCAGAGCCAAAGCACCAGAGGACATGGAGCCTTGTCCAGAGGAAAGCACAGCACACAGGCCAAATGTTTTATTAAAGACAAGAGAGGGGCAAAGCCCAAACAAAGACTAACGGCAGGAAAAGGTTGAGCTGCAGAGGGATTTGCATGTGCAGCTCCCCCATTCCCCACAGCTCTGCCAAAGGCTCAAACACATCCTGAGAAACCAAAAGCAAAGGTGCTGTGTGAGTTCTCCAGTGCTGGGACCTGGCAAACCAGCTGCTGTTTGGATAATGGTGGGTTTGCTTGTGGGCTTTTTCCAAAGTCCCTGGCATTCCCAGGTCTTGTTGTAAGGCACCAAAAAGAAATTCCAAGGGCAAACTTTGAAAAATAATTCATTACTGGGCCACTGACAGGCCCAACTTGATCATTTCAAGTCATTCATTTCCCTCTGCAAATGAGTAAAATCAATGGAATATACCCTTGAGGGCTGACAGAGCGGACTGGGAGTCCGGAAACCAAAATAAACCCTCTGGAGCTACAGGCACATGGCTCCACCTGGAGCAAAGACAGTGTTCACTGAGGAGCAAATACACACACGGACAGGCAAGTACCTGGGTGAGCAGGAATGGTTGGGCAGCCACCACTGCCCACGAGGAGGTCCCTGGCCCTGTAGAGTGTCCAGGGACGGATTATACCATAATCCTGTTCACAAATGAGCTGTCAAACCCTGGAAGCCGCTGCTTCACAGGAGAGGTTTGATACCAGCAGAGATCCCTCTGGCATGTCCAACGAAGAAATGAAAGTCATGCAGCACACCTATAGAAATATGGGGGATTTTGCACAGAAATGAACAAAATTATCTCAATTTTACATTTATTAACGGGATTTTTTTTCAACAGATTTTTATCACTGTTGTACTTTTGACCTGCCGTTTCACTACAGACTTTCCACAAACCTGCACTCTGCAGAACACAAGCCAAACCTCTCGCTGCAAATCTCTGCTTGACTCAGTGAAGATGGATGAGCCTTAAACACAAGGATTTCCAGCACTAAGTGCATCCTGAGTATTGTAACACACGTAGAGCTTTAATCTTACAAGGTAGACACAGAAGGATCGGGGGTGCGTGGGTGTGATTCCTACATATTACTGCTTTTAAGTGTGTCATTTGTCTTTATTGGATGGGAATTGTGTTTGTCTGTCAGGGCAGGAGCTCAGCCCACCATAATTTCACTATTAGCAGCTGGGAATGAGCCAGCTTGGCAGGGAAGGGCACAAAACTCCACCACACACCACCAGCGCTGGCTGTGGGTGGGCACTGATCCCCCACCTCACAGTGGGCACTCCCCCGAGGCACACGAAGGAATGGAGCTGGGGAAGGGCCTGGAGCACCAGGAGCAGCTGAGGGAGCTGGGGAGGCTCAGCCTGGAGAAAAGGGGGCTCAGGGGGGACCTTCTGCCTCTCTGCAACTCCCTGACAGGAGGGGGGAGCCGGGGTGGGGGATTGGGCTCTGCTCCCAGGGAACAAGAGGACAAGGGGAAACGGCCTCAAGCTGTGCCAGGGGAGGTTCAGGTTGGATACTGGGGAAAATGTCTTTGTGGAAAGGGTTGTCCAGGCCTGGCACAGCTGCCCAGGGCAGGGGTGGAGTCTCCATGCCTGAAGGGCTTTAAAAGCCCTGTGGATGAGGCACCTGGGGACATGGGTTATTGGTGGCCTTGGCAGTGCTGGGGGAATGGTTGATGTTCCCAGAGAGCTTTTCCAACCTAAACCATTCTGTGACTCTGTGAACTTGATACCCCTCCCTGCTCCAGGGTGACTCACACACAGATACCTCCCGTTCCACTGCCAGCAGGAAGGCAGGAGACCTTCAGGGGAAAATCCCAGGGACAAGCCCCACCTCAGCCTCCTCCCCTGGCCCAAGGAAGGACCTTTTCTGCTGATTATCACTTGGACTCAACACTGCAGTCACTGCATATTGTCTATGTAACTCCAACTCATGAGACTGCGAATTCCTGTGTTAATCTTTATCTCAGGCAAAGCAGACAACCCACATCTCTCACAAAGGTCTGAGATACCCAACTAAATCCTCAGCAAACCTGTGAAATGATGAGTCAGAGCACAGGAGGGCTGAGTCCCAGGGCTGCATCTACAACTGCTGTTAGAGCTCAGATTACCTTCTTCCTTTCTAGAGAGCACCCAGGAAATGAAAAGTCTTACACAACGTGGGAGAGCGAATAAGGGAAAACTCGCACACTTCAGGCTCTGATGGCAAAAAAAAGATTATTTTGAAAAGTACTTTCAGTTGAACTGATTAAGAAGCAATTTGTTTCCCTAATTATTTATAAATAATAAATGGCGAAACACCTAATTTTATAAGAAAGCAGCTGATTGTCAGAGTTCTTCGCTTCATTTGTAGATTGCCAGGTTTGTTTGAAGTGGTGTCAGTGCTTTGCTATCAATAAATAACGTTACACATCCTGTCTCCTTCAAAGGGCTGGGCTGCTCCCACTGCATTCCCAGGGGTTTGTGGGGCACAACCATCTGCAGCTCATCCTGCTGAGACAACCCAGGATCACCAGGAGGAGGAGAAACCAATAAAGCCCCAGAAACCACATCACAAGCAGGGGCAGATCGATGCAGTGAACCCAGGGTAAGGGATTTACCTGGAGTAGGATCTGAGCCAGTGATGGTACTCATTTACCTCTCATTTTTTTATTTTACCCAGATTTCTTGTTAGGTGCTCAGATCAGGAGAGGAGCCAGTGCTTTGCCTCAGCTTCAGTTGCAGTGCTGGACCCCAGCAAGGGCTGGGGTGGTGGAGTGAGGGACAGGAGCTGCTTTAAGCAGCTTGATACACTGAGGTTTTACAGTTATAGGAAATTTCCCTCAATGGCCTCACAGTTTACAAGCCACAAGCTCCCCATTAAATCCCCTTGACAGGAGGATTCAGTTATGGGATTTGCCCATGTCCAGTTCTGGTGGACAGCACGCAAGTGGTTTTGCAGGGGCTGAGCTGCTGGTGAATCATAAATCTTTCCATTATTGCTAAAAATACTTATCAACAAGTCTGTACAAAAAAAAGAGACTAAAAACACACTTTTGGGACTTTTTTGGGGAAGCATTGACCAGAACACATTGCAGGGATCAAGCCTCTCTCTGTGACAGCTCAGAATAGTATTGCAGGGAGGAGAGATCTAAAAATGTAAGATTTGGAATGCAAATTGAGGAAGGACACCCAAAGACACCCCAGACATCCCAGCACATGTCCCAAATGTCCAAGCATATGTCCCAGCAATACTAAGTATGAACTGGTTTCTAGCTCAGACACCTAACTTGAGCAATATTGCCTGGCAAAGAGTCTGTACTGTGAGAAATCCGTCTGATATATCCCTAGATTTACTAGAAGGTGATTTTTGAGAAGCCTGAATTTTGGTAGATTTGTTCCTGGTTTGCTGCTAATCATTTGGAGAGTTGTGAGCCTGCAGCAGGGTCACCAAAAACTGCCTGAATCCCGAAAGAGAAGCCTGAGTCACAGCAACAGCCTACAAAGCCAGTAACACCCCCACAGAGACGCCAGGATGCCTGACGCGCATTTGTGTTCTCAAAGGAAGCAGTTCCCAGTTTGCTTCTAAACTGGCAGGATGACAGTGATGTTTGAAAACTTGCAATCTTTATTTAAAGGGATATTTTGCTGCCGCCTCTCTGTGCCAGGAGCAATGTTTGTGTTGGGTTACAAACTGTAGGGCTGGATTTGAAAGGGTCAAATGAAACCCAACCCAACCAAACCAGAAGGTTTAACTCTGAGTCGTGAGGCTCAGTGATTCATTCATCTTAAATTACACATGAAGCCAACATTTTATTACATTAATATAAAGGCCACCCACTCACCCTCTTAGCAGCAGGACCTGTTTCCTGGCTGCCTTCTAACATCAATATTACTTGTGGATCTTCCACACTAATGTCAAACTACATCTATATTTTAACACTTTGGGAGGGAAATATCAAACTGGACTTGCGTGGAATTCCTATTCCTGCCAAAAGCTGTTCCAATTGGCAGCATGTAGGTTTAATGAGAGGGTTTGGGATACTTGGGAGCCTGGCTCTCTAAGCAAGCTTAAATTTTAATTTTGAGTTACTCAACAACAGAGCTGGGCACACATTAAGAAAAAAGCAATTACTCCTGACATCTCAGCACTTCCCCCATGTCCTCTTAGAACAGAAATGTGAGATGAATGGGGACTTCAAGGTACAGAATATGAACTGAGGGGAGTCAAAGTGCTGCTTTTCATTCCAAAGAGGTGGACTCAAGGCTTCAAAGCACAGGAGATAGAAGGGCAGTCAATGTTCAGCAAAGTTCAGGCTCCCCCTTGTCCAATCAGTGAATTTTTCGAAGACAGAAATAGTGACTAACTGCCTGGGACAGACACTGATGGAGACTTTGGGCATGTGAAATGATGTCCCTTCTCCTGTGTGCCTTTGCACACAGAGCCTTTGCACACCCTTCTCCTGTGTGCCTTTTGTGTTTGAGCAGGGAGTGGGAGGTGGGATGGGCACGGGATGGGATGGGATCAGGTGGGACGGTTAGTGAGGTCGTGGTGCCAGGGAGTGCTTGTCCCCCACAATCTGCTCCAGCGCCTGAAGACTCAGAAAACTCTCCATACAAGTGCCATTAATGGGATGAATTAACGAGATTTTCCTCTGATCTAAGATACGGAGCAGCTGAACTCCTGCAAGAACCACCCAATTACAGGTGTATTCCTGGAAGCTTCAAAAGTCCTACTTCTGAAATGCGAAGATTTGATCATTTCCAGGGCAGATCCTCAGCTAAGAAGTAACTGATTTTAGTGGCACCTCACCAGGATAAACCTCCAGAGGAGTGTTTCTATATTTAGCTCTGTTATCTGCATGGATGCATAATTAAGGGCCTTACTACATTATTCAGAGAAATATGCAAACGAGATTTACGTGCCACGCATTTCTTCAGCTGTAATTTGAAAAATATGTTCGGGCAAATTCAGAGAGGGCCACAGACGTTCCAGGAGGAAAATGAGCCAACCTGGAACCTGGAACAAACTGCACAAAACTAATTCTTCAGGAATTATTGCAGCCACTAGATTTGCACAGAACTGGAGCTGAAAGGACATCGGACGCTGAGGGAATAATGAGCACGTTACTCACAGTCCTAATATCACTTAAAAGTTTATTCTCCTCATATTGGTTTGGCTCAGCACAAGAATCACCTAATTGTCTGATAAGTACATGCAAAATTACTTCTAGTGGGTGCCGTGTCATATGCAAATTTAGCCTGTTAGTGGCTTTTCAGTGATAGCAGTCAAAATAATTGTATTTGCTGCTCACAGAAACAGCCACTGAACACCACCGGGCAAAATTGGGTTTTATGAAAAAAAAAAAAAAAAATCAAATTTTGTGTTTTCTTCGCTGCTTAATATGCATAAAAGTACCTGAAGGAATATTGGGCTGAAAATCTGCTGTGCAGCCCCACAAAGCACACTTTTAATAACAATTGTATCATCACCCACTAATCCAAAACTGACACTGTTTGTCCTCAGGAATTTGCAGAATTCTGTTTTATATCTCATGATTGGAAAAATGCAAATTATGCTTTTTTTTCCTTCTATTTTTTGTTCACATAGCAAGTGAGAATGCCTTTCCAACTCATTAAAAAGCTCATTTGTCACATTCCTTTTCAATTAACTTTGCCTCTTTGTTTTCCACATTTAATCCATTTCTGAAAGGCATTGCTTCCTATTAGTTCCAACTCTGTGCCTGCTGGAGAAGGGACTAATCCTGATCCCACCGGTGTCACACCCAGCAAAATTTTCCCATCCTCCTCCGTTCTCCACCACACTGACCTGCTGGAGTGAGTCCAGAGGAGGCACCAGGATGATCAGAGGGATGGAGCAGCTCTGCTGGGAGGAAAGGCTGGGAGAGCTGGGATTGTTCAGCCTGGAGAAGCTTTGGGGTGACCTAATTGTGGCCTTCCAGGACCTGAAGGAGCCGACAAGAAACACAGAGAGAGACTATTTACATGGGATGGAAGGACAGGACAAGGGGGAATGGCTTCAAACTACCAGAGGGCAGGATTAGGTGGGATATTGGGAAGGAATATTTTTAAATAATTCTTATTTTTCTCTTCCTTATCCCTTCTTCATCCACCTTAGTGCAAAACAGCCATGTTAAGACTTAACCAGAAAAAAGTGTGTCTCTCCATGTGTGTTTGTGTGAAGTTGCCTGTGAGATCAACAGAATAAGGGACAGTCTGTGTCCCGTGTCAAAAGCTCTTTAGAGAAGTCACAAGTGGAAGTAGAATATTATTATTATTATTATTATTATTATTATTATTATATTAGACCACTCAGAAACGCTGGTTGAAACCTGGACCACAAAAAATTTTGTTCCTGTTCTTCCAAGATTTTTTCTCCCGAAAAGCTCAGTAGAAAGCTGTTTATGAAAATTAATCTTAATGGCTCCATGGAATCTCCTATTCACACTGTAATGCTTCACATTACACAAGTCCTGCCACAAAGGAGATAACAGGCGTGGGATATATTGAATTAGTAGATAAATTTCTTATCTGTTCCTCTACATTGCTTCCTTGGGTCTGAAATGACAAGTCATAGTTATTAAAACCATGGCAAATTGCCTGTGATTAGCAGGGAAATAAATAAATTATCCTAATATAATTATCTTCTCTATCTGAAGCCCAAGACAACCCCTAACAAGTGTCCCCAGAAAAACTCTTTGCACTCCAGTTCCTTGGGGGTCTGTGGAGAACATCTTATACCAATAATGAAATGAACTTATAATTAAAGAACATCCTGCACAGCACCTCTCTCTGCCTGGATCTGTTCTGCTGCCACAGCCTGGTGGGACAGAGGAGGAACTTCTCCTGAGGAGAAACACTTTGTTCACTGGTAAGGGACCAACTGTGAGCACAGGGAATTTTCAGAAAAATATGCTCTAAATGGCAATAATGTCCTTAAGCTGAAGGAGGGAACATTTAGATGGGATATGGGGAAGAAATATCAGGTAGGTTTAAAAACCAACTCAAAATTCAGAGCTTGTTCTCCCATCCTTAGGAATAGAATCCCTGTCAAGACAGGCAACCCAAAACACTGTCCGGCACAGTTCTAGGAAAGGGGATTCACTGGTGCTTCAGACTGCAGCTGTGCAAAGCAGATATTCCACAAAGATTGTTTCAGCTTAAAGAGCTACAACCAAAACTGTGCTGTTATTTGAGGGAACAGATCATGTCTCCAGCCAGGCCCACAGAGGGATGTTGGGAGCAGCAATAAAGGGATTTGTTTTATAGAAGCACAAGGAGTATTTTTGAAATGATTGTCAGGATGGGAATCTGTTTCTCTTGACACCCAACAAACACGTAACAACAAGTATTTTCCTAATAACATAAGATTAAAGCTTGAAATGGAGACTGTGGAGAGAGGTGAAAAGGGAGCAGCTCCCAAATCCCACATGGGCAGCTCAGTGGCCACAGCACTGTCAGTAAAATGTAGGTAGAGGACTCTTGTTTTCAGTTTTACCACAGTGTAATGACAGTTGGACAGGCAATAAAAAGGGAAAGTGGAACCTGGATCAGCCGTGGCTTTGGAGAACATCGGTTCAGAAACCACATCTCCCCACCCCACTGTGTGACAGCACCTTTACCCTCCTGGTCCTGCTGCAGGTTGATCCATTTCTCATTTTGGTGCAATAACCACCAGTTTCACTGATTCACAGCACCCTTTGTGTTCAAATACTTTCTAGGTACAATCAAAGCTCTTGCAGAAACTTTTTATTCTGACAGATTTGGCTTCCCTGCAGCCAGCCTAAAAATCAGCCTCTGCATTCCTGTAATGAGGCTTCCTTTAATATTTAGACCAAAATATTATGATTGCAGTTATTAATTAGGTATTCCCTAAGTACTGCTTATCTTTGTGTTTGAGTCATTTCCTGAGAGTATCTTTATGAAAGCACCTGCCAATACAACTCCAGAAGTCACACATAAAACCAAGCTGCGTTTTCTAGTCACACTCCTTCTCTTCTGTTCTGAATAATTACAGCTTAAATCAGTCATCAGAAACCCAGAGCTGACTCTGGTCCATTGATATGGAAATCGATGTTTGCACATGCAAATCGATGATGGAGTGGTGAGTGACCATTTGTATTCAGAACCCGGACAGCTGTGCCCTGACACAGCCAAGGTTCCAATTACAGCAACAGGCATTACAGAATAAACAAGACAGGGAAATCTAGGGGAAAAAAAACCCCAAACAACAAAAATAAAGCAAACCCCAGCACAACTCCCTGAACTCACAGAGAGCAGGATAACCCCGTATCTCATTTATCCCCTGTAAGTTCCACCCAGCAGTGCTTTACTGGGCCAACACACCAAGTAAGCTTTGTAATCAAATAAGCAGCTATTAACAATAAATGATCCAAAGAACACACCCAAGATTAATTAAAAGAAAAATTCTAAGCAGATGTTTCTGTTCTTTTACTTCTGTCTTGACACCAACACAGCTCTGTACTGGAATGGCTTTGGATTACCTGGCACACAGAGTTTAAAAACACTTGTCTGATAATAAAAGCGTAAAATGGTTGTTGTAACTGTTTAATCGACCGCAGGAGAGGTTATGCTGCTCTATCTTGTATTATAATTAATGGGTGTTGAAGTCTTAGACCATGACCCTCAGCACAGAGATAGAGAGACTTAGGGGGAACCTCAGCACTGCCTCCAACCCCCTGACAGGAGTGAGGAGCCGGGTGTGGGTCGGGCTCGGGTTCTGCTCCCAGGGGACAAGGGGCGGGACGAGGGGAAACGACCTCAAGCTGTGCCAGGAGAAGTTTACTTTCAATATTAGGGAAAATTCCTTCATGGAAGGGGCTGTCCAACCCTGGCACAGCTGCCCAGGGCAGGGGTGGAGTCCCCATCCCTGGAAGGATTTAAAAGTTGCGTGGATGTGGCACTTGGGGACACGGGTTGGTCCTTGGCAGTGCTGAAGGGGGTCTCTGCCTTGTAAGCACATCCTACAGCCAAGGGAAAATGAGGGTCTGTCAGGCTGCAGAAACAGCACATGCTCAGCAGGGGAAAACAGGATGAGAAACAGGTTATCTGACATCTAAATTTGCTAAAACAACAGCAAATAACTTACTGTGTGTGAAAAAAATATTATTGAATGTGAAATTATTATATATGACATAATTTATGATGTATTCAACAACTGGAGGTGGCTCTGGGCTGGGTGACAAGCTGGGGATTGGGCACAGGTTGGACTCAATTTCGGAGGCCTTTTTCAACCTTAATGATTCTGGGATTCTGTGAACTGTCCTCAGAAAGAAAGTTCATTGGCTTCATTTGTTTACCTTCATGCACCTCAATTCTGAATGCACTGGGAAACTTGGGCTGAACTTATAAACTGTTTTAAGACAATTAATTCCATACCATGCTCAGGAGAAGGGCAGGGCAGGCCAGGTGCCCTCTGGGAATGAGGAGGATGTCCTGCATCACACTCAATATGCCCAGCAGAAAAAAAATCCCAAAAAATTCAATGTGGTTCGTGAAGCTCTAAAACATTCTACTTGTATTGCATTTGTCAGTTACCCATCTTCCAATCAATAGTTCACTGGAATTCCTTTTTTTTTAGCAAATCCAACATCATGTACACTGCAAAGCCTTTTTTGTTTGTTTGTTTGAAAAATAAATCCTTAGTTTTAGAGGAAATTGTATTGTGTAAATGAGGAAAATCAGTATTACTGAAAAGCTTTCCATTGTGATGATTTCTCTGGTTTTGAACAACAGCTTCAAGCAGGTGCCAAGGGAACAGTCACAGAATTCAAAGTATTATTTCAGTTCTGGGTGTGACTCAGTTTCTACCTAAACTCTAATACATTGGATGCAAACTCTGCCACAGATATTCAACCTGCTCATTCAAGCCCTTAATGGTTGACAAAATATGGGTATTGGTACAAACAGTAGTATTTTTAAATCCCCATTTGCATGAAGAATTGCTAATCCTGGGGGAGAGAATGACATTTCTGTGCACAGGGTGGGGGAGGGACTGAGGCAGAATCACCTGAAAGCTGAAGAAGATCTTTGGATTAACCAACATCAGTGTTTTGACAGCATCAAGCTTAGCAAGAGGACAGTTCTTATTTAAAAGGGGAGAACTGAAACTTTAAATTTAAATTTTGAGCGGAGAGAGGGCAGGATTAGAATAGAGTTTTGAAAGAAATTCTTCCCTATGAGGGTGGGGAGGCCCTGGCACAGGTTGCCCACAGAAGCTGTGGCTGCCCCATCCCTGGAAGTGTCCAAGGCCAGGTTGGACGGGGCTTGGAGCAACCTGGGATAGTGGAAGGTGTCTCTGCCCATGAAAGGGGATGGAGCTGGGTGGGCTTTAAAGTGCCTCCAACCCAAACTATTCTGGGATTCCATTGAATTCTCCAGACTCTGATAATATATTTTCCACCCCCGTTACCACAACACCAAAGTCATACAGGCTTTTGAAGCCTGTTGATGTCTCAAACCCAAAGCTGTGCCCACCACAGCTGAGAAGCTCTGCACAGAAGCTTCCTCAGGCAGGACAGATCCAGCTAAATGTCCTCCCCAGCTGTGTGTTGCTGGTGAGATTCTACAGAAGCAAAACATCCCATCAGCAAAAACAAACCCAGTGCTGTGGAACAGCAACAGCCAGGAGTTTCTGAAAGCCTTTGCCAGTCCTCTCGTTTCCGTAGAAACAGAACAGCAACACTGCCAGAAGCAAAGAAAATAAAGAAAGGGTTCTTTTGGATCCTTCATTATCTAGCCAATCTTGTGAAATATGTCATAGAACCACAGGGTTGTTTAGGTTGGAAAAGCCCTCTCAGACCATGAAGTCCAGCAATTCCCACCACTAACCCCTGTCCCCAGGTGCCACATCCACTTAGTTTTTAAATCCCTCCAGGGATGGTGACTCCACCCCTGCCCTCAGCAGCTGTGCCAGGGCTGGACAATCCTTTCTATTCTTAATCCTGAAAGTAAACCTCCTCTTTTGGAACCTCAGGCTGTTTCCTCTTGTCCTGTCCCCTGTTCCCTGGGATATTGCCACAGCAATGGCATGTGCCCTACACATACCTAAATAGTGGGATACCTTTTTCCAGGATAAAGTGACACCTGGGCAGGGAAGTGGGCAGGTGAAATGCCTGAGTAAATCTGGCTTTCAAATTAAAGATGACATTGGGAAAAGAGTAAATCACTGTACCCGTGAAAGGCCAAGGGTAGATTATGCATCAGCTCTCCATCTCCGGTATAAGATAAGACACCTTCTGATTTTTGGTTTTATCCATTTATTTATTTGCTTCTACCTGAAGGAATTACTTCCTTCTGACCTGAGAAAGAAAGATTCAGGTCTTCTGTATTTAAGCACCCAGCTTGATAAAAACTTTATTATGCATTTGCAACATGAGTGTTTTCCTCTGCATAAAACAACTGCAGGAGCAGAGGTTCAGCAGCAAGTGCACTTCACCTGTCCTTCAACCAGCCCCAGGGGCCTTGTTCACACATGTGCCTGAGGAAAGCCCTCCGGGCGTGGGTTGAAGGACAAACCTGCTCAAAGGCTGAACTACTTTCTGGTGTCCTCTCTCGTGCTTTTGATGCTCCTGAAGTGGCAGCTGGCACTGACTGCAAGAGCTACGAGTTCCCAGTCCTGCACGGCCTGGTGCTCCTTTATCCAGGACTATCTAACCTGCTCCTTATTCTGCTCCCACAGCATCAGGGGTGTGAGTCCTGCAGGGAAGGGGACAAGAGCACTGCCCTTAGGGGGAGAAACAGCCTTCTGCCCCTTCAGTATGAGGAGGAAGATGTGGGGACGTGTCCCTTTCCCAGGATATGACGTGCCCTGAGGTTGTCCCAGGAGCTCAGAGCTGCCCGTAGCTCCTCAGTCCAGACTACAGCCAGGCCAGACCAACCTCCAGCCTGGGGACACAGAACTGACTCCTCACACACCTGAATATTTTAATCATACAATCATGGAATGGTTTGGATTGGAAAGGACAGTAAAGCTCACATCGTTCCAACCCCCTGCCACGGGCAGGGACACCTTCCACCAGACCAGGTTGCTCAGGGAAGAATTTAACCTCATTTTGATGAATATTTTTCTTTCAATTTATCACCCAGACCTCCTTATTATGGCCTGTTAAGATCTGAGCTCCTTATAATTATTAATTTTGAAGTACAGTTCTGTCTCCTTTCCCCTCAGCTCAGGTAAAGACTTGTCTCCCTCAAGCAGGAAGGGAACGACTCTGGTCAGAGCCAGTGTCCACCACACAGGCTCAGGATCCCAGCCCATGTAACCCTGGCTACTGCAGGCACACGGCCTTCAGACCAGGACCATGCTGTCCTGCTCCCCTCCCTCACAAACAGACAGTGTTACCTCCATCTGGAGCTGCCTTTCTCAATCTCTCATTTCCAGCCTGTTCAGTGTCTCCATCTCTTCTCAGTCCTGCTCCCTCCACCTCTTTCTCCTCAGAGCAACACGATGGACCTTTGTACCACTTCTCAAACCTTCCACCTCTTTCCCCTCCTTTGGTTCTTTACCTCCATCCACAAACCCTACTCAGTGTGCCTCAAAAAGCAGCAACCTGCAGGTCTGTGCAGCTCCCCCTGCCACACGTACCCCGCCCTCCAGCTCCATCTCCCCCAAGGGAGGGTTTTGGCCCCCAACATCTGTTTGTGGCTCCCACCGGCCCCAAAACCCTCCAGCACCAAAGCAACAGCAACCTCAGCTCCCACTCACACATCCAGTGATGGGAATCATTAAAACACTGTAAGGGGTCCTCATCCTGCCTTGCCCAATTAGTTCTGTTTGTTAAACAATAATCCTTCATTTTTCACCCTAATAATTCTCCAGACTCTGTAAAGGAGGTTACTGGTGTGGATAAGTTGTTTTCTTCAGAAAAGCACATCTCTGGATCCTGCTATTCCCTGTGCTGCTTTGTTCATCTCCCTTCCACAGAGGATTTTAAGTGGTGTAACAGATTGATCAGTTCTTGGCTTATTCTTTAGTCTGACTTCTTGTATTTTTAAGGACTTGTATAAATGCCTAAGGTTGGCTGGTGCTGAGATAAAAAGTACACAACAGCAATAAAAAAAAAACAAACTTGCAAAAGTCTTAGTTCATACAAGTCAAACAAATACAGCATGGCCAGATCAAGGTTAGAATCAGCACTTCAGGTAAACCTAGAAAAAGATGAGATTTTTAGATGGATTTTTGAAAAGGGCAAATTTTAAAATGGCAGGAGCATGATGGAGGGAGGAAATGGTTGTGCTCGCTCCAAGTGTCACCTTCCAAAGGCAAACAGGTATGTTTCACTTCATTTTTTTGAACCAAGAGAATCTTTTCCTCCATTCAGCAGTTTAATGCCAAGTACGAAAGCGTAAGAGTCAGGTCTTTTAGAAGTCGTTACTGAAAAAAGGGCAATTGGCACCACAAAATGTGTTTTGTGCCGTTTCAGGATGCAGATTAAATAACATCCCGGGAACAGACACAATTAGGAAGAAATCCTTCCCTGGGAAGCTGGTGAGGCCCTGGCACAGGTTGCCCAGAGAAGCTGTGGCTGCCCCATCCCTGGAAGTGTCCAAGGCCAGGTTGGACGGGGCTTGGAGCAACCTGGGCTAGTGGAAGGTGTTCCTGCCCATGGCAGGGGGTGGGACTGGATGGGCTGTCAGGTCCCTTCAAAACCCAAACCAGTCTGGGATCCTGTGTCTGTCACCAATGCAGCCACAGCACCACACCAGGTGCAGTGCATCATTCCCACCATACAGCAGGTCCTGCCTCACAGCCCCCATAGGATTCCGGACTGAAGTTGGGAAGAACCCCTGGGATCCAAGGACAGACACTCCCCAAGCTCCCTGGGCAACCTGAGTCAGTGCTGGGTCACCCCACAGCAGCTCCTGAGGGTCAGATGTGGAGTTCTACCCTCCCTTCAGAAAACACTCCTGGAATTCATGAGAAATCCCACTGATTCCACCTCTCTCTGATGCACTGCTGGTCATACATTTAATCCAGGCGCTTTTTTCATGTGTTCATACTGGTTAAATTAGCTCTGCATTTTATTCCACTGTTGAAACTGTTTGGAAGGATCAGCATTATTGGCTTGTCTTTGCTATTTTAAAGTTAGATTTGTTTTCCATATACCCTCTGATCCTTCAGTTTACTCCGAAGCG
This sequence comes from Oxyruncus cristatus, assembly GCA_013399855.1. NCBI lineage: Eukaryota > Metazoa > Chordata > Aves > Passeriformes > Cotingidae > Oxyruncus > Oxyruncus cristatus. The sequence continues at coordinate 974,598 of VXAY01002786.1, forward strand.
TAACAAGTTAAACCTTTAAAGAGACAATCTTTGTGTAACTCGATTCTGTTACTTCTTGTTGCTTTGGTATTTGGGCACTTTAATCCACAAATGAAGCACCTTAACTCAGATATTCTCACTTTCTCCTCAATCAATCCTGTTTGCAAAGATGAAGGCAAGAGCATTGAGTTTCTACATCACCCTGGAAATCGAGCATCCAGTTGGGCAGAAATCCATATTTAAAAGCCATAACAAACATCCCAGGCTGTCCCTCCTACCTTTACTGCCCCATCCCTCCCCACAGCTCCTTCCACGGCCATGACAGAGCTCCTGACCACGTTCTCCTATTTTCCACCGTGCAAAGCTGAAATTTCCCTTCTAGATCTCTTTTAATGAGCTGATGATCTGTAGTAATATTTCTCTGCAAGTTATTTTTGCTGCGAGTTTAAAGACATCTTTTATTTTTAATGCCTCTGCTATTCTCAATATGTTCAGTGGCATTTAAACTCCAAAAAGCCGGTGGGAAAACGAGATGGGCTTTAAGTAAGTGAGGCAGCTCTGGCCATCTGTGTTTGAGGGTTTGTTTCTAAACAGCAACTCTGTTGGCTCTGGGTGGTTCAACAACTGCCTGGAGCCAAGAGGTGCCTCGGCTGTGTCTGGTTCTGGCAGCAGATAACCTGGGATCTCCCTTGCAGTGACAGAACCAGGCAATTTAAACAAATTCAGCTTTAAACACATGCTGCAGCCCTGGCCGGGGCACTGTCACCCAAACCAATGGCCCCATGTTTGGTCATTCCCCTGAGCAAAGGAGCCACCTCAACAGGTTGGGGCAGGGTGGATCTCTGCAGTGCCCTTCCTATTGTTTTCATATAGCACACATGTTTTAAGGGGTTTGGGTTCTTTTGGGGTTTGGTGGTTTTTTTTTTTGTTGTTTTTTTTTTTTGTTTGTTTGTTTGTTTGTTTTTTTTGTTGTTGTTGTTGTTTTGTTTTTTTGTTTTTTTGTTTTTTTTTCAGGTGACTCCCCAATGATCTGCAGAAGCTCCAGGGGCATTATCTTGAGGTAGGATTCTAAAATAAGTCAGATATCTGCATTTTTTGGGGTAGATTAATACCATCCGTTTCTCCATTCTTCAGACTGCACTGTCCGAATACCATATGTATGTCATATAAATACCATATCAATCATATATTCACATTTATATATAAATACATATCGAATCTATCATATCAATATAGCTGATTTTGGGTTTGCTCACATGTCAACCATAAAAGATGAATTTTTGGAGAAGTGGCTGTGAATCAACTCCAGTGACATCTCAAAGTTACGGAGTTTGACTGAAACAGGAGCTACCGGAGCCCTGGAATCAGTCCAATTCAGAAAAATAAGGAAATTAAGGGGAAAGAGGTCCAGCTATCCTTAAGAGGGTATTAAGTGGTACCAGTTTTACTTGCAGAGCCCCAGCCCAGCCCTGCAGGAGCACCTGAGGTGTCAGAGCAGATGAAGCCCCGTTGCGTTGCCGCACCGAGCGATGTGAGATTTGTCGGCTCAGTGAACCGTCAGCTCCCAGAACAAATGAGCAGTTTATTGACCTTTCAGGGGCTGAGACAAAACCAAGAGCCAGAAATACTCCAGCAGGCACCGGGGTGAGCACTCCGGAGGCTCCAGCTCCTGGTGGGAGCACAGCCATGAAGGTCACCAGGAAAGACAGGGATCGCATGGATTTGCTGGTTCTGCCTTTTTCATTCACTTAAGTCCTCACCCAGTTTTTGTTACAACGACATATCTGCTTCTTTATCTGGTCTACAATACACCAGGACTGCCATAATTTTAGGAAATGCCCCGTTTCCATCAGTGCCCAGCAGAGGAGAAAACCTTGGTCTGCTTTAGTGTATTAACTCCACAGAAAACTCTCAAACCAGAGGTATCAATTCCTTCCACTCCATACCATTCGTCCCCTGTGCTCAGAGCAAAAGCACTGCACTTCCCACCCTGGGGATGAGGATCACTGTGGATTTCCAGGTCCACATTCCCACTCTCCACAGACCAGCTCAGTTCTAAATTCATTACATGTTTCTTTGGCTCAGGATCCTGATTTCCCACCAGCTGAGTCATCCAGGCTTGAGGAAGCAACACCAGACAGCATCTCCCTTTGCTCCAAGGAGGACAGAATGAGGGTCAGGAGGGAAAAGTGGTGCCACAGGAGGCATTTAAATCCTCCCATTCCCAAACAGCCCCACGGCTATTGCACTTCCATAGGTCTTTCCACAAGCAACATCTATTCCGGATCCAAGCTCCCCACACTCCATAGGGAAGACCTTCCAGACTCAGCATCTTCCTCAGGCTCTTCCAACGAGCAGTGCCTGATATAGTCACTTCCATAAGACCAGAAGGAATTTCCTTGGGAAATACCCATGTCCCTGAAGCCCAGACAACTCCTGCCGTGTGGCGGGAAAAGAGCATTTTGAGCTTTCTCCCCACCCTTAGGACACCGAGTTTTGTGGTTCAGAGACCCCCAACTCCTCCTCTGTACCCTCAAGGCTTCGGCACTGTCTTGGTGCTCTACCCCTTCTCCAGGGTCACGGCCCTAAAATCCATTTTGTTCACCTGGACAACATTTCACAGAGGTGAGGGGTGATGTTGGGTAACTGTTAGTGCAAACAGGCAGATGAACAACAGTCATTTGTGCTGATGAACAGAAACAAAGAGCTAAATGCTTCATAATTTGTAAATTAAAAATTGAAATGTAAGGGGGAGGTAAGGAAGATAAGCATGCCTCATAAAAGCAGCACAGAAACCAAGTTGTGATAAGGATCCTGATTTGCATTCAGGAATACACAGCACTAATCCTGCAATTTAAATATATTAAATCCTGTTCATGACCTTGCCCTTACCCAGAGTTTGGGATTCAACACGTGCTCCGCCCCTCGCTCAGGTAACTTTGCGGGAGGGATGGAGTCTGTCTGGGACATGACAATCACACCTGAGGGTTTGAGTAACCACTCAAACCTGGTCCCTGGTGACTCAGGGACCTGCAGCTGAGCCCAGCTTAGGTCCTGACCTACTGCCAGAGGTGGACAGGCAGAAATGAAGGGTTTCCAGAGCAAAAGAGAAGTGAGTTCAGTCACAGCCACTTTCACCTGACATGGACAATGCAGTGAGGTGGCACCAGTGCCTCCCCCAGGCACACACCAGCCCTGTGTTCCCTGAGGAATGGGGAGCTGCATGCAGGGTTCAGAGAGCCCAGGGAAGAGTCAGGGATCCTCGGCACAGGAGTCCATTCCATTCAATGTCTTATACTGCCACCACCTGAGAACTTCTCCATTAGCAAACTCCCCCAGGCCCCAGGCACTGCCCCTCCCTGCCCAGGGTACCGAGGGAATTTGGGATGAGCAATAAAGGCAAATGCAGGAAGAAATAAAAGCCAAGGGGAAGCAGAAGAGACGTGTTGAACCTGAGCTGCCAAGTGCAATTCCCATCTCCTCGATGCCATTCCCCACACCAGTTATTAGAGAGGGACAGAGGCTCACACCTACATTTGTGACTCCGTGGCTGCAAAGGTAATTCCCGATAAATGGCAACTAAACACGCAGGAATTCACCCCCAAACTCTCATTCCCAGAACTTAACCCTCTCCATGTCAGTGCAATAGTGATGCTGGGGCTGCTCAGCTCTGCTGCTTAGACAGGATTTAGCACAGGTTTTCCTGAGAACAGGAATTACAGCACAGTCTGAGGTAAGGTGTAAAAATCTGAACCACTCCACAAAAAGTGTCCCTGGTAAAGACAGTTGAGTAGCTGAAAAAAAGGGGGAATGATGCAGCCCATTCTCTCCTCAGCCTGAGCTGACTCGGGCTTTCCTTCTGTCTCCTTTCAATCCTGGAAAACGTTCAAAATCCAATGGAACAGTTTCTCTTGCAGTTTGAGCTCAACATTAAGGAATCTGCATTCTCCCACAGCAGCTTCTGCTAATGCCAGTAACATGGAACATTACAGAGCACAAAGCCAAGCCAGGACTGAATCTAGAAATCACTTTGCTCAAAACTCCAGGCTAGGACTAAAGATAACTAAAGCTATCAGCCACAGCAGCTGCGAATTTCCAGCTCTGAGCCCACAGCACTGCCAGAAGCCCGGGGCAGCCCCAGGAATGCCCTGGCATTACTCAGCCCCCTGTGCACCCCCAGGAGGGAGGATGCTCCCAGCCAGCACCAAGCCCACAGAGAGATGGCCCTGCCAGACACCCACCTCTTCCCAGAGCATGAGAAATATCCCCAAGCTTGATCTGAACAGCATCTTTGGTTTACCTGTTGGGGAAAAACTCCTTTCAGTGAACAGCACAGTGAGTGAGCAACGAGGGAGATTCTCCCCAGCAGAGAGAACTCAGGTCAACACCCACAGTAACAACAGAGGCCACACCCTTGTCCCCATGGATGGAGTGGAATATCAGGAGCCTGCTCCAAGCACCTTCACTGTGTGTTTTCATGGAATTACAGATTGGTTTGGTTTGGAAGGGACCTTAAAGCCCATCCAGTCCCATGCCCTGCCATGGGCAGGGACACCTTCCACTAGCCCAGGTTGCTCCAAGCCCCATCCAGCCTGGCCTTGGACACTTCCAGGGATGGGGCAGCCACAGCTTCTGTGGGCAACCTGTGCCAGGGCCTCACAACACTCACAGGGAAGAATTTCTTTCCACAACCCCATCTCAATCTCTCCTCCTCCAAGTCAAAGCCATTCCCCTCATCCTGTCACCGGTTTGCACAGAAACTTGGCACTGAAGTTTCCAGGTTTGCCCCCAGCACCTCCCACCCCACAGTCACTGCTTTGATTACCAATGTCACCTTAATTTCTTTCACGAGTCTCTCTTGCTTGGGGATATTTCAAGATTGCCTTCAACAAATATGAATGCAAATTTATTCATTCACGATTTGTCATTCGCTGCATTACCAGTGCCACCGAGCAAGAGACCTTCAGCTACAAACTCCTTGATAGGGATCTCCCCAAAGACAGATACCTGATTTTCCACTACACCTTTTTGGCTTTAATAAAATAAATACATGAAAGAAAATATTCAGGCGTATTTCATGTTCAGTGAGAAGCCATCCACACCATGGGAAGGCATGAGCCACCAACCTGCCTCCTCACTCTAAAAGAGGAAATAAACCCTCATTCCTGGCAATGCTTTAAAAGTTGATTTTCAGAGCTGATGCTATCAGGACCCTTTCCAGAATTCAAGGACTTCACCACAAGGACTCCCTGCTCCCAACTTAAAGGCCACCAGGTTTAGTCTCATTTATTCTATTAAATCTCAGCTCTCTGCCCTTTCAAACCCTCCCATTCCATACTCTGCCCTCAGAGGAGGCTCCCATCTCCTGCCATTCCAGCCAGGTGAGCTACCCCTGGGCAATCACTTTTTCACCTGCCCAAATGCTTCTTAGACTGGATACATACCCAAAACCAGACTCAAACCAGGGCAGGTGGCCAGTCTTAGCTGCCATTACCTACTGGATTGATTAATCCAAGTTTTACCCTAAATTTAGGGAAATATGAGTAGTTTTATTATCTCTTATAGCAAAATTGGTTTCTGGTGAGCATCCAGGATAACATTGAAATTCAGGGTACAACGAGAGGTCACTTCTGCTTACATTAAAAAGACTTTCTGAAGATAATCTACTTTCTCTGAGGGGCTGGAGAAGGTTTGAATTTTGGATGGAGCCAAAGAAGGAGGAAACCCCAGGAAGGATGGCACATTTCTGCACTAACGCCCTTATGAATATTAATGAGACCATCACAAAAGAAGCTGCAGCATTAATATGAGTAGCATGATAAAATAGACTTGAGCTTATGACATGTTCAATCGCTCATTTAATTTTTTATAGGAGTTGATTAAGATGCCTTTGCTTGAATTTTTATACTGTTTACTATAAAACATTATCATTTTCTTCAAAATCTATCGAGACAGACAAACCACACATTTGCTAAGCTGTTAAATAAATAGTATTAAATCAACAATACCCAGGGTCCCCAAATGCAAGTCATTTCCATGTATATTGATTTTAGTTCCATTTGCTGCAATAAAATTTTTGTCTCTAAGCAAAAGGAAAAAAAAAAAAGCTATTTTACCAAATTGTTTTGGTTGTACTTCTTGAAATAGTGTAGCTCTGCAGTGACTACACAGGACAAACTGGCCCTGAGTGCTCTCAGAGAGAGTCAGAGAGCTCAGGGAATTCACATATGGACAACATCAGGCTGGAGGGGCTCCTGCCCTAGAGACAGCACAAAAGAAACCACAGCAGGAAGGTCAAGGAAGGGATTCTGTCCCTCTGCTCTGTTGACACCACACCTGGAGTTCTGCATCCAGCTCTGGGATCCCAAAATAAGAACATGGAGCTGTTGGAGCAAGTCCAGAGGAGGCACCAAGATGATCAGAGGGATGAAGCAGCTCTGCTGGGAGGAAAGGCTGAGAGAGTTGGGATTGTTCAGCCTGGAGAAGAGAAGGTTATGTGGAGACCTTATAGCACCTTCCAGGAGCTGGAGGGGCTACAGGCCAGCCAGGGAGGGACTGTTCATCGGGAACTGGAGTGACAGAACGAGGAGTCAGAGGTACAAACTGAAAGAGGGGAATTTCAGTTAATTATACCAAAAAAATTCTTCCCTGTGAGGGTGGGGAGGCCCTGGCACGGGTTGCCCAGAGAAGCTGTGGCTGCCCCATCCCTGGAAGTGTCCATGGCCAGGTTGGACAGGGCTTGGAGCAACCTGGGCTAGTGGAAGGTGTCCCTGCCCATGGCAGGGGGTGGGACTGGATGGGCTTTAAGGTCCCTTTCCACCCAGGCCATTCTATGACAATTCTGTAACTCCCAGGAGAAGTTGCTGCTCGTGCAGCTGACAGGGATCCCAAATGTTTTGCCTCACCACGGTGACATTCCAAACTCCAAGTTTTAGCAGTTTAATTCTGGCACAGCAAATCTGCAGCACATTTTACAAGAGGCAGCAAGTGTAACTCAGTACAGGAAACGGCATCAAAGCTGTGAAAGAGGAAGGAAAGCACAGACACTGAAAGGATAAACTGGGAAGCAGCTACTGGGGCTGAGGAGTGGGCAAGAGGCAGGAGGGGTGAGCTTACCCTGCCCAGCACTAACCACAGTGGATGCTCAGAGGCAGCCAGAGGAATTATTTTGTTGGGAATTGAAAGAGTTACATAAAAACACAGGTTCAACATGAATCAGATCAATCCATACATCCAGTACATAAATTCAGATTCAACCACAGAGTCTTTATTTGTGTTCTAAGTACAGACAAGTTATGAAAAAAAAATATTTATTCTGGCATTTTTCTATCTCCAAAAGCCAGGTTTTCAAAAAACCTCTGTTTGGGAAAGAAGCAAAATCCCCACCTTCAGATTAAGACCTGAAAGAGAACAAAACTCCCACTAACTCCACACGTGCTTCAGGAGGACACAGGGTTTTGCCAACATATTGGAAATCTTGTTCCCAGCCTGTAAATAACACTTAGTGAGAGCAGCCTGGGTGAGGAGGGTCACAGAGCTGATAACCCACACACTACTGCCTTCCAAAGCCTCTCCAGCTCCGTTTAATGGGAAGATCCCAATCTAATTAGGGGAAAGCAGCCTCCGGCACAGCTCAGATCCATTTGCTCAGCTCAGCAAGGGCTGCTTCACTCACTGACCCAGCTCTGTGAGGGAATACCAGGCAAAGCCTTTCAGCATTAATTTATCATTTACAGGGCACAGGTCAGGCTTGTGCATCACTGTGTGCCCTGGGAGCCACCAACCCCACAGTGAGGGGAGAAAACTGCCATTTCAGTACTGGGCTCAAGAGAGAGGTTCTCTTTAACTAAATGAAAACTCTGGTATTTTCAGACCCTTGTGATACATGAATGTTGCTGAAGACAAAAAGGGAAGGGGGTTTTCGAGAAACCAAGTTTGCTTTGTTAAAAATCCAGCCCCTAGAGAGGTTTCCACATCCCCACATCCACCATCACATCAGGCTCAGACAGTTTGGAACTCAGCAGTCAGGAAACAGAAGAGAACAGTAGCCCAGACACCTCCTTTTCAGAGCAAAAATAACTCAGGTACTCACAGCACTCAGCAGGACTCCCAGGGATATGCCCAAGGAAACAGCTCCCGTCAGACTCCTCCAGTGCCTGGTTTGGTGTCCATGTCCATCTCCACATCCACAGGCCATCTCCCCTCTCCTCTTACCCAGCTGCTCACAGCTCCCTTGCTCAGAGCATCACTGAGCACCCCCAAAGGGCTTCAGCTCCATCTAATTCCAGACTTGATCCAGAACGACCACATCTGCTTCCTGTCGCACTCATCCCACTGCATCCCATCAACCCCACAACGGTAGCCCTGACCCAAGCCCAATCCTCCCTTATTTCTAGTCTGCCCCCAAAGCCAGACCTTATTAAAGCCCACCCACCTGCAACTTAGTCTCCTTCCAGCCCCACCCTGCCTTAACCATGTCCAAACCCAATCCAGCTGGAGCCAGGTATTTAGCCTGAGGATTTCCCAGACCTCTGGGAGATCTCATAGAGGGTGCATGCCCAGGTTAGTGCAGTGTGATTGGCAGTGGAGCACAGCACAGGTGAAGGGGGTATTGAGAAACCTTTAACTTCTTACCTGTTCAGAGCCCTGTACAGAAAAGTGTGTTAAATCCAAGGAGCACATCAGTAATTCCTGCTGGCTCTAACCAAACTGTCTCTAATCCAGGGGAGAAAATTGCCTCACCTGGACCCAGCAATATCTAGATGCCTCTTCTCTGCCATATGGAAGCAAACTGCTAATATTGTCTGTGCCAACAATTTGTTTCCCACTTGTTCTCGCCCCCCATCTCTGTGTGCCAGGATTTCACATTTCAGGAATGGCCTCATTATAAAAGGTGCCACAAAGTTCCCCATTTCTCACCGTGTGACGGCGCCTGGAAGCTTCACAAGTCTGTTTTCCTTCGTTCCCTTTCACAGATTGTCAAAGGATCTCGTGAAACTGAGGTGGAGCCGAAAAGCATCTCCTGGGCTGGCACAAAGGGACAACCCCAAATGTACCGTGGCAGTGGCCCCAAAGCTGCAAAACCCTTCCCGAAGCTTTTCAGGGGTAGGGCCCCGGGGTGGGGGCGGGTGTTGGTGTGAGAGGGAGAGGAAGAGCGAAGGGAGCTGAGGAGGGGTGGCACTACCCCTGTCCTGTCCCTGTGCCAGCAGTGCAGCCATGAACCATTCCCAGCTCTGTCAGCAGGGAATGGAAAAGCTTTATTTAGAATCTGGGGAAAACAGCCAAAAAGCAGAACTGTCCAGGTTGCCAGAAGGTCCAGGAGGTGTGAGCTGTCGGCCACAGCCACCCCAGGCTGTGCAGGGACTGAGCTGAGCCCAGGCCGAACTGCAAAGCCCTGCTCAAAGCACGGTGGGTGGGGCTGATCCTGCCCCATTCCCCAAACTATCCAGAGCATTCCCATCCTGGACTGCTCCTGGTTTTGCAGAGAGGATCACCAAGCTCCACTGGGGGCTCAGGCTTAATTTGGTTCCTAACCTGAATTTCACAGAATCACAGAACGGTTGAGGTTGGAAAAGCCTCAGAGCCCATGGGGTCCAACCACCCCCAGCACTGCCAACCCACCACTAACCCATAGCCCCAAGTGCCACATCCACACTGCTTTGAAATCTCTCCAGCCATGGGGACTCCACCCCTGCCCTGGGCAGCTGTGCCAGGGCTGGACAGCCCTTTCTAGAAAGGAATTTTCCCTGAACCTCCCCTGGCACAGGTTGAGGCTGTTTCCTCTCATCCTGTCATTGTTCCCTCTGAGCAGAGACTGAACCCCACCTGGCTTTACCCTTCTTTCACTGGTCCCTCCTCTCCCCAAATCCAGAGGGTTCCAACTGGGATGTACAAGGTGTAAGAGACAAAAGAAACCCCATTTTCTTCTCTACCTACAAGCCATAAAGCTGGTCTGCAGCTTTTCAGGGAAAGAACAGGATGGGGATAATGAGGTTTTAAGTAGGGACTGTGGTTTATTACAAATTTATCTTTACTCATAAAATGTCCCACTAGTAATAATCCTGTCTGAAGTAGGGAATGAAATATCAAATTAAGACCCAAATACTTCAGTACAGTGTAACCACTTTGACAAAATGATCTGATATAATTCATTCCTCTTTTAATAAAATAAAGTGAATCTTTCAATAACACTGGATCATCCCATCAGGCACGTCGCAGATCCTAGAGGTGTTGTGACAGGTTAGGACTGATGTGTGTCACTACTAGAATTTTGCTACTAATACACAAAGTGTGAGGATTGATTTCTAGTTGGGCTGGTTGACAAGGTGGGGATCGGTCACAGGTTGGACTTGATGGTCTGGGGGGCTTTTTACAACCTCAGCGATTCTGTGATTCCACATAAGTACAATATAGGAGAAATAAAGTGGCGTGTTAGCAGGACAAGGGACTGAAAGGGATTTCAAATCCCCCAAATCACCCCATGCTCTCAGTGGGATCACACAGAGGTGGACCATTCTCCCCAGATGTTGTCCAGCCCCCTCTCACAGCCCCCACAGGCCACCTGCCCAGCGCCCAGGAGCTTTTACTCAGGCAAAGAACATTTATTGACACCTGGAAAGTTCTCCTTCACTGGGACTGAACACTGTCCACCCTCTGCCTGGAGCGGAAAAGGCTCCATGTTCTGTCCTGTGCAAGGTGCTTTTACATAATTAAAGGCCTCTCCTGCCTCCCTTCAGGGTTTCTGTCTCCTGCACTCCTGCTGGCACTCTCCTTCCCCTCATTAACATGTACAGGCATTTCCTGGGAACTGTCTGGAATAATCCTGCTCTTCTGCATGGCTGCCTGGGTTATTAAGGAAGCGTGAAAAGGAGAATTACTCTCATAGTACTCCACAAAGCCTTGCAGGGTTAAGCCCTCCCGAGGGTAAACGCTCTTATGAGATGGAGAGTAAATACTATGAGGATTAGACTCAAAATGCTTCTCAACTTTGAAAAGTAACAGGAGTCCAAATCAGTCCTAACTGCGCTTGGCTTGGGGAAGTCTCTGGGTTAAATCAGGCACTTTCCCCAGGAAATGATTTCTAGGAATGAGGTTTTGTCCAAATGTTCCTTACTTATGAGAGGAATGAGCTTAAAATTCGAATAATCAGAGTTGGTCCTTCTTAAGTATAAGATACTTTGTGGCACAGTGACAGACCTGAGGATTTGGAGCTTATCAAACAGGGATCTGGGTCAGGGGCTGGATAAATGATTTCAGGAAAGGAGGAGGGTGAAGGAGGAGTTTTGTTCTGTGAAGTAATTGTTTGAGTTTTTTCATTGGATAACCCCCCCCCCCCATGGANTTTGGGTTGGAAGATACTTTAAAGCCCATCCAGTCCCACCCCTTGCCATGGGCAGGGACACCTTCCACTAGCCCAGGTTGCTCCAATCTGGGCTTGGACACTTCCAGGGATGGGGCAGCCACAGCTTCTCTGGGCAACCCGTGCCAGGGCCTCCCCACCCTCACAGGGAAGAATTCCTTCCCAGTATCCCACCTAACCCTGCCCTCTGGCAGTGGGAAGCCATTTCCCCTTGCCCTCACCCTCCAGGCCCTTGTAAATAGTCTCTCTCTGTGTTCCTTGTCATCTCCTTCAGGCACTGGAAGGCCAAAATTAAGTCACCCCAAAGCTTCTCTTCCCCAGGTTGAACAATCCCAATTCTCTCAGCCTTTCCCTACAGCAGAGCTGCTCCATCCCTCTGACCATCTTGGTGCCTCCTCTGGACTTGCTCCAGCAGCTCCATGTCCTTGCTGTGCTGGGGCCCCAAAGCTGGCTCAAATCGGTCAAGGTTCCAAAAGAGAACACAGGAACTTTGAAACTGTTTTTGTCAAAGTGCCATTTCTCTTCCGTGTTCATGAAGCGCCTAATGTGGACAGTCCCAAAATCTGAACAACTGTTACTGAGGTATAAACAAATCCTGATAATAACTGGCTTTATAGGAGGCTGAGGAGGAGGAAGCAGAGCCCCTGCAGAGCTTTCTGGAAACCTGATTTCTTTCCCTGCTCCAATTAGTTTGGTCTCTTTTAAAGCTGTGTCCTTATTCAAGTCCATGTGCATATGGGGGAGACGTAGAAACAGCAATAATTGGACTTACCTGCTCCATGACCTTAAATTCATGACATTTATGAACTCACTTGGTTTCTCTTTAGCTTTTTAAAAGCCTGGGAATTAAACTGACACACCGTAAGGACACGCAATAGTGAACAACCCGCCAGCAGCAACAAGAACACTTGACTTTCAGAGCAGAGATTAATGTATGTTCCCCTTAGCTGGAAATTGCCCTTCTGGCCAATTTTCTGTGGCTATTTTTCCACTGCTATATTGTCTTTTTCTGAGGATTTAAGAGTCTTTCCTCATTATTCTAAGAAATCTTATAATACATTGATCTGGAGCCACAAGGAATAAAACCTTACTGGAACGAATGTCTGTTCCCCTGAGACAGCAGCAAAGAGAAGGTTTTGTCATCTAACAAATGGGAGAATAAAGACAATTTATTAAACTCTGATTTAGCACATCATGCTAGAAGGATGCTCAGTGTTATCTTCGTTCTATGGAGTCTTTGTTTCCTTTCTAAGTTTAATTTTAGAATAAGGAAGAAATGGAAAACTGAATGTATGCTAAAGAAAATTATATTAATCTAAACACAGGTACTATGCATTCATTTACATAATTATTGTATTGTATAGTAAAATGTCTAATCAACAGAACTTCTCTAAATAAAAGAGCAAAACCACCTGTACAAAGACCATAAAGGAAGAAGGCCCTGACCTCAGTTCACTAGAGAGGCTGGGTTTTATAATCAGTTGAAATTTAGACTTTCTTCAAGTTTTCCAAGCACACAGCGACCAACTGTGCAGGACTTCCCTTTTGATCACCTCAGCAAGGCCTCCATGTCCCTGAGTAGTGACACGAACGGCCACAGAACCCTCCACCTTTCAAACCCTTCTCGAGATTGAATTCTCTTACTCTTTTTCAGATGCACCTGAACTAGAAAAGCAGGAAGGAATTAACAGTGAAAGAAAAGAGTTTTTACTGAGACATCTCCTGCGCCCCAGGAGGGTTTCTCCACCTGGGCTGCAGCCACTTGACCCCAATACAAGAATTACCTCGGGAGTCCAACAGACTGAGAGAAAATATCCTGAAGTTCACAGTATTACACCACAAAGGGATTTACCCCAGACTGCAGAGACAGCAGTCAGACAATTCCAAAAAATTCCGCACAAATATTCCACTTCTGCTCTGAGATGTAAATGACTGAATCACAGAAACATTAAGGTTGGAAAAGACCCCCAAGACCCTCAAGTCCAACCTTTGCCCCAAGTGACAGATTAGGCCTGACCTGATAAAACTAGACCATTTCAGACCTTTGACAGCTTTTCTTTGAGCCTGGTAGTACAGTACATTTTCTAGATTGCCAGATAAGCTGTTTAATTATTTTTGCCAGTCCCCACGCTTAAAATTGCCATTTTCTTCTAAGGGACTTGTCCAAGAGACCTGATTATATTGTTTCATAACTGTGTTATTGATACCTTTGATATATAACTGATACCTGTGAAACTCTGCGCTGTCACGCTGCCCTGGCACCAGTGCTTTGCAGTCCTGGGATTTTCACTCTCAGAAGATGCTCCCACATGTTGTCCCATCAGTGAAACGTTTCCTCCCCCTCCCCAGGAGCTGTGCAGACACACAATTCCCGTCACATTTCCTGAAGTGTTGGTAGAAGCACTGCGAGGAAATGACTCATCAGAAGCTGCTGCCTCAACACACCAAAGCCCAGGAGTGAAACCTCTTCCCCAATGAGCAGAAATGGAACGTTTCCTTCTGCTAAACAGGGTGGGGACCAGCCACAGCTGTCAGGTGCTGAGGCTGGGAGGTGCAAACCAAGAGGAAACCAAGGGGAAAGTCTTGTCCCTGTCCAAACGACCTGTAAAACACTGGTGCCCCTGCAGAGACCAGAAACTGCACCACCGATGAGGCTGGAGTCTGTTCCAACCAAACCTGCCTCCAGCAAGACCAGTTCCTGGCGATTCGGAGGGATGTGGAGAATAATTTAAGAGGAAAACCTGAAAAAAAATCTTCTTCACAACCCTGTTATCCAGAAATGTGTTTCACACTTGAAACAATTCATTTGAACAATTTCATTTGGAACAATTTCATTTGGAAGTAGTCTTCATTTCTTTTATTTCTTTATTATTAATTTCTCTGGGACTGAACACCCTTATTGGCCGTGTAAACACCCATCACCTCACTGAAACCTGCTGAGATCTCACCCATGATTGAAGCTGGGACTTACAGAAAAGTACTTACAGCTTCACACAGGTTTGCCTGAGATCCCAGGGCGACCTTTTACCATTCACTCCTCATTTTACAAACAGGACTCTTTTTTGTTGTTGTTTTGGGGTGGGGTTTTTTTGGTATATTTTCAGGAAAAAAATCTCCAAAAAGAGCCAGTCTGGTCCAGACCTATTAAAAACTGCCAGATCAGTAGCAGCGCATGTGTGTATCAGTCCCAGCACCGAGTGCACCCCGGGCACATCAGGGGTTCAAAGCCTCTCTGAACTGAGCTGATTCTCAGCCACCTGGGATCCCTTTGAGATGCAACCGGAGCTGAAAAACCATCTGCAGCACCAACTGCTTGAAATGGAAACTCGAGTGAGCTGAAGTGACAGCAAATCTGCAATAATTCCGTAATGCAGAGCTTTTACAATGCACCATCGAGTGCTGGGTCATCTGAGGATCCATCTAACTGAAAGTCCCCAGGTACCCCCTGGCTGGAGGGGTGACCTGGTTTGGGATCAGACCCCAGATTTCATTTTTAATGTCACTATTTTAACTAAGGAGCAGTTTTGGCAGGTAGACTAGAAACATCCTCCACCCCATGCAATAAAGGGGCCTCGTGGTGAGTAAGGCCCCGCTCTGCAGGGCATGAATTAAAGACAGGAAAGTCTGGTTGAACCCAAAACCCACCTTTTTACTGGGGGGATGGTTGGACACAGGGACAGGTTGTGGGGCTCCATCCTTGGAGATGCTCAACCACCTGGACAGGTCCCTGAGTGACCCGCTGGGAGCAGGTGGGACAGAGACCCCCAGCCCCTGCCAACCCCAACTCCCAGGGCTCTGGGGCTCTGAACGAGGTGACAGTGGGGTTTACCTGGCTCAGGGTCCCATTCCAAGACAAATTCATGCAGCACTGCCAGATCAGTGTTCCGGAAGAGAAGAAACAAACTCACCGAGGGCTCGAGATGAAGGAAACACCCACGTTTTAATTAACAAAAAAATAGGGCAGCCACACTCCCACTGACATTCCTTTTTCAGATCCTTTATCGACCAGCCTTACTCAGCTATTTTTATCCTCAGGATGTAAAGGCAACACTGGAGGTGCAAAGTGGATGGGCAAGGATGGATAATTTATACAAATAACCGGGTAAAAAAGAGTGAGTGCTCACACCAAGGAGAAAAATCTGCTCTGTTCCTCTCACAATTACCTTCTTCCCTTCTCCCCCCTGTGACAGAAGTCTCTGCATCTTCTGGAATAAATAGAAGGGGGGGAAAGAGAAGGATGGAGCTGTCATTGCAGCAGCACCACAGAGCTGGGAGCGCAGGGGGAGAGGCTCTGCATAGGGAGAGATAAAGTCAGGATGAAGAACAGCCTGGCAGCAAGAGGAGACATTTGCTTTGTGTAGCCTGCAAAAAAGATCAGGCAAGGAAGGAGAAACTGAAAGTCTTGTGACAGTTTTTTTTGTTAAGTTGATGGAAGAGGTGACAAAAATATTTGTGTGATGTTAAAACCGGGAAGGCTGGGAAGCTGGCCCTGAGTGACAGCAGATTCTGAGATGTCTGGGAAGGGTGAAATATGGGAACATTACTGCTGCACAACAGTGCTACAGCACATTCTCCTTCCCACCTGTGGTGTTTCTGGAATGTGCTGGAGAGCTGTTTGTCCATCCCTTCTGCAGTCTGGGACCACAGGAGCCCTGGGCTAATGGCAAGTTGAATTGTGCTGGAAACACAAGCAAATATTGTTGCAGCTCCTCAGACACCTCAGCAGCACTATAAGATGCCCTGATCGCTGTAACATCCCCCCTGTATCACTTGGTGATGGTCTCACATGCCTGTGTAAGCAGGGGATCCCCACATCCTGGGGATCTGCAGGAGGCTTAGTCCAAGTCCCTGGTGGATCCCAGAGCCCACAGTCACCCTCAGAGCTCGGGATCAAACATCCATCAAACACCCATCGGTCAGGCCTGGCAGAGGTACCTCACCCTGAGACACTCCCTGCCCATTTTTCAGCAGTATCCAAAGAAAGGGGAGGGATGGTGACCAAGGAAAGGGGAGGGATGGTGACCATCGAAGTGGCACCTTGGCTGCTGCACTGACATGGCCCTGCCTGTCACCCACCTCCCGATGGGATACGGGACACAGCAGAGCAGAGTGATCTCAGGGGAGTAGCCTTCAGCTGCTGGCTGAGAGATTTCCAGTGTTTGGGGGAGGTTTAGGTTGGAGATCAGGGGAAAATTCCTTCCTGGTAAAGGCTGCCCAGCACTGGCACAGCTGCCCAGGGCAGGGGTGGAGGCCCCATGGCTGGAGGGATTTAAAAGCAGTGTGGATGTGGCACTTGGGAACAATGGTTAGTGGTGGCCTTGGCAGTGCTGGGGAATGGTTGGACTGAGGACTTTTCCATTCTGTATCATTCCATGGTTCTAACTGTGAGCAGTAGATGGGTGAGTTTTCCCTGCCACAGCAGGAAGGCACCTGAATGGCATTAATGACCATGAACATAAGTCTGATCACAAATTTGCACCACCTCTGCAGCAACATAAATCCCCTTGTTTCAGCCAAGGAATCTATTTCTGACTCCCCTCACTATTCCTGGGGGTGACCCACCCCCAGCCTGTGCCCATCACCCATGGATGTCCCACAAATCCTTTGACCAACCAGGTGGCACTTGGAGACAAGCTCCCCCAGGGCTGGGCTGCACCCACGGGTACCACCCACCCTGCCCTGCACCCTCACTCATCTGCCTCAGATCATGACTCCTTCAAACTCTATTTGTCTGTTTTCTCTGAGTTCCAACTGCACCACAAGTTAAATTAATTGAGATTAAGGACTCAGTGATATTTCCTGCAGATATGGCACAATCATCACTCTTTATTTCTAATAAATTCTGCCTCGTATCAGCTGCACCGGAAAACTCTTCAAGTGGATCACAGAAAAACTCCCCAAGCCCTCAGAAACTACAATTCCTAATGTTATGCTTTACCTGTGATTCACTTTCAGAGCCCCACACCTGATACTAAAATACTAAACATAAAAGACTTGTTGCCAAAATTGATTTTTTTAAGTTACAAATTACACAAAACATGGTTTTTAATTGGATGTGCAAGAGAACATTTGCAGCAACAACTGAAATTAATAGCGTTTAAAAATAACTTTCCTAAACGGAGCAGTTCCTTTGAAGCATATTGTCTGAATGTAATGACATGAATTTTGCACTTATATATTTATTTCTTCATTTGTATCCCATCCCTGGAAGTGTTCAAGGCCAGGTTGGAGCAACCTGGGCTAGTGGAAGGTGCCCCTGCCCATGGCCAGCGGTGAGACTGAACGACATTTAAGGTCCCTCCCAACCCAAACCATTCCAAGATTCCATGAAAGGTGCCCAAGCTGCTGTTTTCTTTCATCCTGGACAAAGGCCGAGCTCAGGGAGATGCCCCAGGGCACGTGCCCATGAAAGCTGTTTCATGCAGGACCATGACAGGAATAAAAGTCAGCAGATATGAAAGTCCCCTGGAGAAGTGGGAATTCCTATTGTTTGCTGTGCAAACAGCACTGAATCCCTGTTTTTTGGTGGGAGGATGGTGCCAGTGGGGAGCGTGTGTGACCCCTGTCGTGGTCCGACCTGGCACTGGGCACACACTGCAGGGATGAGGGCTGGGGAGGAACAAACCATCCTTCCACAGCTAAAACAATTAACAATCGTTAATTAACCATTGGAACTCTCAGTCCTGAGGCTCTGTAAGGTTCAGTGCAATCAATGTTTATCTGATTACACTAAATAGGGTCAGGAGGCTCAGGGCACCCCAGTGTTTAAGGAATTGCCTTGGAAAGAGAAATGTTAAATGTTAGTAAGTGGAGGAGAGGAGAGGAGGAAAGGGAGAGGAGAGGGAGGGGAGGGGAGAGGAGGGGGAGAGCAGAGGGAGATGTCCCCAAACCACGCTGCCATAACACATTGATCTGGATGGACTGGCCCATCCTCTCAATGCTTTGTCCACTGATTTGGCCAATATCCAAAATAAACACATTTGGGTCATTGATTTCCTGCCCAATACTACTCTTGCTCCCCTGGCAGGATGTGGGCACAGCTCTCCAATCATAACAGATTGTAAGAACGCACATTTTTATTCAAAATACTGCAATTGTACTTTCCATGGCGGCGCATCTCAGTTTTACACTTCTGGATGAGTTACACTTCCTTCTCCTTTTGGAGGAGTAGAGGCCTCTACACAACACTTGGCATCACAAAAATGAAGATTGTCTCAGAATCCAAAGGGATTTTAAGTCTTTCAATCATTATCACACCCCTTTAAAAAACCAACCAAACAAACAAAAACATCCCCCAATTAAGACTCGCACATTCCTGGACATGGTTTATACATCACATACAGACACACTAGTGAGTGCTCGGTATCCCTGAGAACAGTACACAGCATAGGCAGCAGAGATGATCTGTTCTTCTAAATCAAACCAAACCCAAGCAGCCTGCAAAGGACCTGCTCTGCCACACTCTGAAGTCAAAAGAAAACTCTGCCTGCCTTCAGCGAGGCTGGATCAAGCTCAAAGTCTGCATCTTTCTGTTTTCCTGAGGCGTGTAAACTCCATCTGTTCCCAGTCCCCTGGGGAAATGCAGCTCTGTTTGCAGCACTGCTCAGTCTGTACCAGCTCCAGTGGCACAGAAAAGGATTTCGTGGTGCAGTGCTCGGCTGCCCCTCGGAGGCCGCGGGACCTGTGCCATGGCTGGCACCAAACACTTTTTAATTAAAATAAAACGTTATTGTATCACAGCCACCTCTTCTCTCCTGACTCTGAAGAACCAGAGCCTGGTCATGGGACACAGAACAACACAGAGCTCTTGGAATTTTTATTTCGTGTGTGTGCTACCTCCCAGCTCTATGCAGGAGGGGCAGGGATGTGGATTCCCCATCCCTGGAAGTGTCCAAGGCCAGGTTGGATGGAACTTGGAGCCACCTGGTCTAGTGGAAGGTGCCCCTGCCCATGGCAAGGGGTATCACTGGATGGGTTTAAGGTCCCATCCAACCCAAATGAAATGTGCCCAAGCTGCTCATCTCTTCCCTCCTGGCTACAGGCTGAGCTCGGGGAGATGTTCTGGGGCACAACCCCATGGAAGCTGTTCCACGCGGAACCTTTGGTGTCCAACTGGTGCCCATTCCCACATCTGTGCCTGTGTTAACCCACACTGGAGGTGGAGCCTGGGCTCCCTGCTCTTGATGCTCATCAGAATTACTGCCCAGGGTCACCACAGCACCTTCTCACTCACCCCCAGAGCTCACATCCCTGCCCACAGAAGGCAAGGCTGGGTTTCCTCCCATACCTTTGGAGGAGGGCAGTGAGCACAGCCCCAAGCAGAGAGGCAAGGCAAGGCTCCAAAGGCTGGAGAACAGCCAAAAAGAGATAATATTGGTGGAACTGCACCTGGTGTGTGAGAGCTCCAGACAAACCCCCAAAAAAACCCTCGCAAGTGACTGTTTGCATTGGTTGTTGCTGGCAAAGATTGATGACAACGATAACTGTGATGAATTGATGCCGTAATTACGGATCTGTGAAGTTCTATGAGGGGACAACAAACGTGTCACTACTTAGACACAGCTGAACAAGCACCACCGTGTTCCTTCAAACCCGCTGCAGCTACAAGTCATTAACGCAGCTCTGCCTTTCCATGACGTTCTGCTCCTGCACCTGAAGATCAGCTAGAATTCCATACTGAAATTAGGTTTAAAGAGCCAAATGTCATTGAAAAGTACCTAAATCCTCTCTCTTGTTTGGTACAAGCCATTCTCCAGGAAAAAAAAAAAAAAAACAAACACTTTTATTTTGCAAACTATTACCTATGGCTGTGCAGCCCTCCATCTGCCAGGGCTGTAAAGCTGCACAAAAACACAAATGTGATTTGCTTTTGAAACATGTACACAATTGAGTAAGAAAGTGCAGTGTTTGCTGAGATGGGAGCTGGAAGCACAGTTTAAATACAAATACATTCTGGAGGTGATGAGACAACACCAATGCAGGTGTTTAAACAACCCTGCAATTAGGAGGTGAGCACCCATAGACTGGTGATGATCCAATATTTCTTCAAATTCCAGTGAACTTCTGAAGATGCCAGGCCTGTCCATAGCCCCCCAGCACATCTTGCAGGAGGTAGGGCCTGTTACCCTTGGCTTTAACAGACAAAAAACACACCCTAAAAACGAGGAGCAAACAAATGCTCCCTGACATTCTTTGCAAAGCGAAGTGGCTTTGGGTCAAGTGTTTTGAACCTATTTTTAAACCAGATGACTAATCTGCTTTGCTCTACAGCTCCGTTTCTCTCTCTGTCATGTGCTGTTGACCCAGAGGGGTTAAACTCTGGGGCTCTTTAGGTGGGTTTCTTTAGTAAAATCCAGAAAATTAGTAAAAACTGGAATATATATATATTGCACAACTTATGGAAATCTCTTTACTACCCCACCATTCTGTTATCACTTGAACTTTCACCACCTTGCAACGAACAACTTGGAAACCAACATTTTATGGTGTTTTCCCTTCATGATGCTCAGTCCTCCCATGTTCAAAATCTGATCCATGCTCTTCTATCAGTTTGAGACTCACAGCTAGAGGATGAGCATCACTTTGGGAACAGCTGGAATTATGCCCTGCTGTCTTATCAAAGAATCTCAGAATCCCAGACTGGGTTGGGTTGGAAGGGACCTTAAAGCTCATCTCATTCCACCCCCTGCCATGGGCAGGGACACCTTCCACTATCCCAGGTTGCTCCAAGCCCCGTCCAACCTGGCCTTGGACACTTGCAGGGATGGGGCAGCCACAGCTTCTCTGGGCAACCTGGGCCGGGACCTCCCCACCCTCACAGGGGAGAATTTCTTCCCAATATCCCATCTAGCCCTACCCTCTGGCAGTGGGAAGCCATTCCCCCTTCCTAATGCATATTAGATCTTATGTACTAATAATTCATTTATAATTTCAGACAACAAAGTGGATCAGAGAGCAGAGGGGATCAGAAATTCTGAGCTCTCTTTCCCCTTTAGTATGCCCTAAACTTCTATTTTGTCAACATACACAAGGCTTCATTCCAGCTCTGGTAAATTGGTTCACTAAGCTCTTCTGTACCTTCACAGCCACAGCTCTCACTGATCGACAGCAGGGACAAGCAAATACCTGCAAGCAAAGCTGTCCCCACGTCCCTGTGGTCATGTGCACAGCGGCACAGCGAGCTGGGAAATAAAAGTGCGTTCCCAGGGAGGCAGGATGAGCAGAGGGCAGGGATACGACACTGAGAGGCTCCGAGAAATGGTGCAAATTTAGGGTTTTCCCCCAGCAGGAAGTCAGAGAGGCTGAGCTCCAGCAGGGACTCCTGAAGTTAAGACAGAAATGTGGGTTTTTTTCTGTTTATCAAAAGGACCGATGTAGTTCTACAAGATAAAGCAGCTCCTGGAAAGTGCTATTGTTTGTCTTTCTTAACCATTTATCAGCAGAGAACACTTTAATGTTCTGGTAGAAGGCACAAGTGAGTATCTCTTCAGTGATGAAGGAAAATAAGCTTAGTGCTAAGGCAAATAGAAAATATTGATCTATCTTCAGGTACTGCAGCTGAAAATCTTTTGTGAAATTTATCTTCCCTACCCCTCCTGAGCAGTGCTCTTTGTCTCCTACCAACTAATTCTCTCTAGTGAAAGTTTAACCTTGAACACAGAGAAGGGAAAAAAAAACCCACACAACAAAAACCAAAACCAAACCAGACTGGCACTATGAAGTTCAGGTCCTGCAAAGATACAGCTGAGCTAAGTTTCCCTATCCCCTCACCCATCTTGGGAAAATTCCTTGGGAAAACCACGTTCGGAGTTTCACTTCTTGGCAAGGTCTCTGAGGCAGTAAAGGAATAAGGAGAAAAAATGACCTATTAGGTAAAACCAGCAGCTTCATAAATCTGAATCTCTGGGCTCCTGTTAGGCCGTGTCCCCCCCGGAGCTGTGTCGCTGTCCTTTATCTCCACTGCCAGCAATATTAGCCCATCAATTCTTACATAAACTCCCAGAGGCTTTTCCTGCAGCCAGAGAGCAGAACCCTCCTCAGTCAGGGCTTAGCCCCACTTCTTGCCCCCCGTTTGCAGGCTCAGAGGGCAGTGACAGCACCGAGCGCTGCCCGAAGGCAGCCCGTGGGATTTGGGGACGTGGTTAATGGTGGGTTGGCCGTGCCGGGGAATGGTTGGACTTGTGGTCCCAGGGGGCTTCTCCAACCTGAACCATTCTGTGATTTTGATTCTATTGAGCCAGATTTCCCTTACCAGTGTAAAAATATAACCTGTAAATTGCGGAATCACAGAAGGGCTCACGTGGAAAAGCCTCTTGAGACCATCCAGTCCAACTGCTCCCCCAGCACTGCCAAGGCCACATTGACCCCTGTCCCCCAGTGCCACATCCACACAGCTTTTAAGTCCCTCTGGGGATGGGGACTCCACCCCTGGCCTGGGCAGCTGTGCCAGGGCTGGACAGCCCTTTCCATGAAGGAATATTCCCTAATCTCCAGCCTCCCCTGGTACAGCTTGAGGACATTTCCTCTCATCCTGTCCCTTGTCACCTGGGAGAAGTGTGGGAAGCATGGCTTGTCACAATGGGACAATGCCACAAGCCTCCATCTCATCTAGAATTAAGCCAAGACTAAAATGGAAGGAAAATGAAAGAATTTGAAGGGCCTGGCTGTGCTGGCAGCAGGTGCAGCTCTCCGGCCAACACTGACATCTGGCACTGGCGAGGATGGAGGTGGTGGAGATCTGCAGAGCCACGTGTGACACACATGGGAACGCCACCAAAACAGACCCAAAGGGGCACAAACAGCCCAAGCAAACTCAACTCTTATTTAAGCAAATGTTCAGATAGAGCCCGGAGCAGACCATCAACTCCAATTTAAACCAACGCTTGACAAGCTTCCTGTTTATTCCAGCACTCATTATTTGGGATGGGGTTTTCAGGCCAGCCTGTTTGTATCTCCTCTCTGCTTTTATTAAGAGCAGGACTGTGCCATAATATTATTTTTTGTACTCTCATGCCACTGACAGCGCATCCATCATTCCTCATAATTGCATCTAACAAATATTGATTTTGTCTCCGAAAGAGTAAACAGAAATATTAAAGTGCTTTTGCAGAAGGCAAAAACACTCATGGAAAGCACATTTAAACAGGGAGAGGAGGATGAAGCTGGATGGAGCATATGGCTGCAAAAAAAGCAGCACCAATTTACTCTGGCTTAAAGATGCAGCAAAACAGTGATGAACTGGGCAGCCGAGCTCTCTGCCAAGGAAATGCCATCGATACGAGTGGAACCTTCAATCCATTCAGTCTCAAACATAAGTGGATCCAAACATTTTCCCAGTCCTCCCTGAACAGGAGGAAATAACTAAGTTTCGCCCTCAGAACACTCTTAAGGATGATTAAATGCACTGTTGGCTGCGTCTGCCGTGAAGCCACAGCGATGCCCAGCCTGGGCAGCCACCGCAGCACCAGGGATCCGGATACCCGGGGCAGATCCAGGAAAGCACAGCCTGGGCAGCGCTCTGAGCAACCTGGTCTGATGGAAGACGTCCCTTCATGGGATTCTGTGAGAATGGTGGGCTCTACTGATCCTTCACTTTCATCTTTCTTTGGAAAACCTCTGGGAAGGCACAAATCAACCAAAGGGCATCCGACTGTGTGTGAGAGCCTGAGCAGCTGGAGGAGAAGGCAATGCTAAAGCAAACACCCCATCAGGGTGTGAGTGAGAGTTTCTGGTGCACTGGACTGGTGTGGGATGGTCCCATCCCTGGGGCAGTGCCTGAGGAGCAGCTGCAGGAATGAGCACCTCAGGCCTTATCACACTATTTACACCCAGCTGGGGCACTAGGCAGACACCTTCCACGTGGAAAAAGGAGCCCAAAACTTCCTGTAAGGACCTCGGGGTCAGGACACAAAAGTAGGATTTTCCATAAAAGGAGCTGCTGCCCCAGCAGGGAAGAGCAGCTCCGGAGTGCTCCTCAGAGCTGCCCCCCAGCTCATGGCCAGCACACACCTCAGTGCTTTTCCATTGGTTTTAACAACCCTGCTCAGGGGAATCCGCCCTTCCCAGCTCCTCGGGAATGCTCAGGTGGCATGCCCTGTCAGAACTGGGCCGGGAGGCATCATACTCATTCCTTCCCAGGGCTCTCCCACTGGCACCGCAGCTGCCGTTAAACCCAGCAAGGACAAGAACTGATATTCCTGACCTCGCTAAAGGTCAATGTAATTTTTAAAAAAGATGATTCCCAGAAATACTGAGGCCACCTTGATATATCTTCATTAGGGACTAATAAAAGATGGAAATTATCACCTCTTACATTCTCAGGAGCTGAATCCAAAGCAGCAGCTCGTGTTTGTTCCAGCTTTACACAACCTCTCCACTCCCATGAGAAAGCTCAGGTTATGCCTACATGCCTGTTCCTCTCTCTCCTGAAACTATCACAGAGCAAAAGATTGTCCTAATGAGCCAATGGTTTATTTCTTTGAGGTTTTTTCAACAGTTCTTCTGCTTA
This sequence comes from Oxyruncus cristatus, assembly GCA_013399855.1. Lineage (NCBI taxonomy): Eukaryota > Metazoa > Chordata > Aves > Passeriformes > Cotingidae > Oxyruncus > Oxyruncus cristatus. The sequence continues at coordinate 999,443 of VXAY01002786.1, forward strand.
AATTCTCCAGGAGCAGACACTTCCAGCAACAGCCCTTTGGGCAACACACTCAGATGTTTATTCAGCCGGGGATGCTCCATTTGGAGACAACTTTAAGAGGGAAAAAACCCAAAATCTCTCAAATCAAGCCAGCAGCATGATAGCATGAAATAAACACCAATTCCTAAAGAAAAAAATCTTTCTAGAGAGACTTGATCGACTCTCTGACAGCATTACAGAGCTGGAAGATGAAAAGAAAAATTATACATTGGAGTTGCAGCAAATATTGGGTTTCGTGTCTCGCTGCATCTTGATTGCTAACAAGGTTTGAAATGTTGTGTATGGAAAATATCACCATGCTGGCAATGAGGAGAAAGTGAAAAAGCAAGGAATGATGGATAAGAATCAATTCCCAGCTTGAGGGTTCCCAGCCACCTGTGATGCCAACAGCAGCGAACAGCCCTCACCAAGGCCACCTTGACCCCTGCCTCCAGAGACCACGGGATATTTATGACCTGAACATGACATCAAACCCAAATCAGGATCTGACGAAGAAATCAAACCCCAGTCACAGTCTGACCACAAAATCAAATTCCAATTGCACAAACATTAAAGAGGCAGTGACAGCACAGCAGGAGAACACTAAAACTTAATACACTCAGTTAATATCAGCTAAATTCAGCTGTTAGGATGAGATTCCCAACGTGAAGCAAATGAACGTTAGTAGAAGATTAAAGAAGACATTCACCAAAAGCCTCTCACGGACAAAAAGTTCCTCCTTAGCAACCAGACCATTGAAAGACACCACCATGATCCGACCACGATGCAGCCCAGCACCTCCAGAGGGAAGGGCAGTGGGAGGGAGCCAAACAGGGAGAGAGGAATATCACATTTCTGAGCACATCGCCTTCCCAGCAGGGCCAGGAGCAGACACTTGTCTGCAAACACCCGGAGCCAGTCGGGAATGGCTGCGGAGAGCAGGGGAATTTGGAGGGGTCTGTGCTGAGGGCACACCCACAGCCATGGAAGGGCTGGGAGAGCAAACACTTCATCTCTGTTTTCCTGTACCTATTCCTCCAAAGTGTCTGTATGAAGGGGGAGATAAAAAAAATGGGACATTAAGTACCTAGGTAAAAGAAATACATGTATTTCTTCATTAAAACAGCCCCCTTTTAACCCAACCCGACTTCTCCATTTCAGTACAGGATGCTGAGCCTGACAACCAGTTAGACTGAGTCCATCCCCATTGCCTCCACTGCTCTGATTACTTTGATTACTTGCAAACAGTTTATTTGGAAACGAAGCATAAAAATTCATTTATAAATTTTCCTGGATTAATAATCTACTGTAACAACAGATGTTATGGTTAATCAGGCTCAAAATCAATCAAGGCCAGGTTGGACGGGACTTGGAGCAACATGGTCTAGTGGAAGGTGTCCCTGACAGGACAGGGGGTGCAACTGAGTGAGCTTTAAGGTCTCTTCCAACCTAAACCATTCTCGGATTCTAAGATTTTATGACGTAGAGGTAACTCATGAACCATTAACAGCTACAGGCTCTGTGTTGGGTTGTTGTGTCCCGAACACTCTGAGCACTCCTGGCTCAGCTCAGAGGCAGCTCTACCCTCTCTGCAAGCTCTGCTGCTGTTATTCTTCAAGTACGGATCCTTCCAGAAAACTCCTAAATTAGAACTGATGTTTCTCCCGAGTTAGCTCCTACGCCTCTCTGGGATTTGTGAACTCACCACCAGTACTGCAAGAACGCTTTGTGACCTGAAGTGATCCAGAAGGGCTCAAGTGGTAAAGCCATGGTTAAAACTGCATGTGCAGGAACGAAAAGGCTGATTTTCACATGTTTCTGTGCTGAAACAAATCAGGAGTGAGTTTATGCATTTTTCTGTTTAGAGCAGAGGGTGCAAAATCCTCCCAAGTCCATTTCCTCGTCCAACACTTCTGCTTTATCACGCCCAGCATCTCTCTGATTTGATCTCTCTCCTCTGATTTGTCTTTTGCATTTCCTCTCCTGTTCCATTCCTAATTCTTTCTTAATTCCTCCTATAAATAATGCCTGAAGAACCAGTAGGAAATGTCCACAGCGGCAGAAAGTCAGGTTCTTATCTGCTCTTACAGTGGCGGATGAGAACAGTTTCCAGCTAAAATATGTTACATTGAAAGGAAAAAAGCTGCTTTAAAAATCTATATTAAAGCTTTTATCCAATTAATATTTCATTACAGCTGCCTGGGAAGACTCGTCACTCCTCGGTCGTTTCATTCTAAACAGCTAAAACTCATTTGTGGAGGTCAAATCTTTACTTTTGAATAAGAAATGTTTTGTAAGTTACTAATTTTAAAAAAAAATGATTTAAGGAAATGTGTTTTTTTCCTTGATTGGTTTCTTCTTATTATTTCTTTTCGCAGAGCAAGGAACAAACATTAAACCCACCCCGGCTCCGCAAGTACAGCTCCGACCGGGGCCGTGCATTTAATGTGCCCCAGAGCATCAGGCACTTAACAGATTGAGAAGAGCCTTTGTTCTTTTATTAAAAACCTGACAAACGCATGTTTGCTAACCAACCCGAGAGGTCGGGAAACGTGGGATGGAGGATGCGGACCTCCATCGGCGCGGGAGCACTGCCCTCTGTTGCCCGCGGGGTTGGTACCAGCCTCGGAGCCAGCGGTGCCTGTCAGGGGCATCATGGAAACAGCCACTTCACTGCCTCCCTATACTCGATTTATCAGAACTCTTTCTCCCCAGATGTACTAATCTGCATTTCCCGATGCCTGGAGATGCTGAGCTGGACTTTTCATCATCAGGACTGCAGCTAGCACAGGGAAACTTCCCACTGCCAGTGTTTCCCAATGAAAGCTAGGTGGGAATGGGGCAGGGAACCCCCCAGCCATACAAGGGGCTGATGAACCACCCCGCAGCTGGCACAGAGGGCGAATCATCCCCCATCCCCTCGGGTTTGGCCGGGGAACAGCTCTGCAAATGAGCCCAGTATTCCTGACGGCTCAATTCAGGTTCGTCTCAGCAAGAAGCAAAATCCCTTTCAAGCAAACACCCCACAGCCCTGCTCACCAACCTCCCCAGCCCACGCAGGGAAATCATTCCCAGGAGGAATGCTGAGGTCCCACGAGACAGGGAGGAATCATTTGAGGGTCAGCCTCTTCTTCCAGGCAAGTAGAGATAGGGCAAGGAGAAATGGCCTCAAGCTGCACCAGAGGACGTTCAGGTTGGACATTGGGAGAATTTTTTTCACTGAAAGTGTGGTCAGGCATTGGAGGGGGCTGCCCAGGGAGGTGGTGGAGTCCCCATCCCTGGAGGTGTCCAAGGAGTGACTGGATATGGCACTCAGTGCTCTGGGCTGGGTGACAAGGTGGGGATCGGGCACAGGCTGGGAGGCCTTTTCCAGCCTTAATGATTCTCTGATGCTATGATTGAAAGAGGGAGTTGGTAAACTGGGAGAAGGAATACAATCACAGAACATCCCAAGTTGGGTGGGACCCATAAGAATCATTAAATCCAACTCCCTCTCCTTCCAGGGCTGTCTAAACCTAAACCACACAACTAAGAGCATGGCTCAAATGCTCTGAGCCCTGAACACGGGCATGCAGCTGCTTACAGATCTTTCTGCCTCTGGAATCTATGACTTACATTTGTCTCCCCAATGGATTTTCCGAGGAACAGCTCTCCACGTGCTCTGTCAGGAAGCCCTACAACACCTCGGGGCTGGCAAGACAAATACACTGGGACAAGCGGTTCAGAGCACATTGATTCATGCGGTCGATGCTCAGTGTTGAAGGGTCAATCACAGCACAGGGCTGTCTCTGGGAAGAATCAGCCCAATGCTAAACTCATCACTCAGCCCAGTGTCTCCAGGAGCAACAAGTCCTCTGTATCTCTGCAGATCAGACACTTCCCATTCAACAGTTAATTAGGGGAGTGAGTACCCAATGTCCTCCAGCCAGCTCGGGAGAAAAATGCTAAACCGGTGCAGTTTAAGCAAGATTAACATGGGGGTACCTGCAGCTCCCTACACAGGGTTCCCCAGTAACAGGATCCAAGAGAAATCAGTGATTGCCCTCTGCTACCAATCCCTTCCTTGGGCAACTCACCTGACTATCCCCCATGCCTGTCCAGGGCTCTGCTCCCCAACCCATCCCACCTGCAGGAAAGGAGATCGAGGAATGAATCATCGAATCCCAGCATGGTTTGGGTTGGAAGGGACCTTAAAAATCATTCAGCTCCATCCCCTGCCATGTGCAGGGACACCTTCCACTAGCCCAGGTTGCTCCAAGCCCCATCCAACCTGGCCTCGGACACTTCCAGGGATGGGGCAGCCGCAGCTTCTCTGGGCAACCTGTGCCAGGGCCTCACCACCCTCACACTACCTTATTTTTAATTAAGATTAGTTTGTTCTCTTGCCAAGAAAAAAATCTCAAACCAACGCACCCCACATCCCTGGCCATGGCAGGGGTTGGAAGGAGATGAGCTTTAAGGTCTCTTCCAACACAAAGTAGCCTGGGAGGGGAGGGGGCTACAGAGAGACCACACCCAGGCAGTGACACCAGGAGTCAGACCAACCATTCCCTGATCCACAAAGCGTCCACATCCACCTGGACCTTGGTTGGGACTTGGCTCCCCTCCACAGCATCAGCCAGAAGCATTTTATCCATCTTCTGAGCTGGGAAATAGAAAAAAAGAGGATTTGAGGCAGAGATGTCACAGAGAGACAATGTCATCAATGTCACGACTCCCAATACTTTTATTATGGCTTTAATTCCACACCTACTTTGGGAAGGGCTCTGCTGTGATCTGCAGCTTCTCATCATGGCATTCAAGTGTATCAAGGGTTTTCTTCACTTCAATATCTCCTTAAGACAAAATGTCGTTACAGCTAAAAAATGCTGCAAATCAGAGCTCAAAGACAACCTCCAGCAGCACTGGGGTCATCAGCTGGAAGCTGGAGCGTGGAGCTGCAGCTGGGACTGGTTTGTGACCGCAGAACACACGGCACTGTGGGGACGAGCCCTCACTCAGCACACACAGAAACAGGGACACAGGAGAAGGGTCAGGGAGCAAAAAGGAATATGAATGGATGTCCTAGGGAATTTCTGTTTTAAACCAGCCATGCTGCCTGTCTTCTCTGCCATCCTGTGGTCATTAACCAATCCCTGGATTTTCTGAATCTGCAGGTAGCAATTAATCCTCCACTTCTGCGTGATATCAAAATGAATCCTTAACCTTTACCTTGTGATGGAGCATTTCCATACAAAACACTCCTCCTCTGTCAGTATTCTACCCACGGACTCGGAGTGTGGGAATGCTTGGAAATGGGTTCAGAGACAGTTCCCTGTGTTTTACACATTTTTCACTCTAAAGAAAGATGAAAAACCATGACCCACAGAATACAGTCCATTAGGATAAATCTCCATGATTTTGTAGCCATAAAAAAAAAAAAAAATCCTACTTGTTCCTATTTTCATTCACGTGTTGAAGCTGTTTCTGAGAGACCCCAAAAGTTTTAAGTAGTTTCTGAATAGAAACGCAGTTGTAAGTCTGGTGTAATAAGGAACAATGGTGCCACCAAGTGGGGACGTGTTGCAGGCGAAAAAAATCGAGATTTCTTTAATTTTCAGTTGAGATGGAAAGTCACAGAAAAGTAAAAATAGTCACTTCAGTGATGGCCATTACATCGCCTTTATCCCCAGATCTGGGGGGATACCTCTGTTATTTATAATTTTAAGTACCATAGGGTTGAAAAAATCGTAAAAAATTCAGAAGTGTTTGAAAAGTCCTTCCCATTCCAAACGTTTTCCCCTCCCACACACAGCTGTGACTGCCCCATCCCTGGAAGTGTCCCAGGCCAGGTTGGACGGGGCTTGGAGCAACTTGGGATAGTGGAAAGTGTCCCTGCCCATGGTGTGGGGTGGGACTGGATGGGCTTTCAGGTCCCAGTTGCAGCGGTAGCCCAGGACAGCAGGGAGCACTGCTGCACACGGGAAACCACCGAGATATTCCCCGCAGGAGCACTCGCAGCCAGAAGGAGATAAACAGGACAGCAAAGAGCAAAAATCATTCCCATCTTTAACAAAAAAAAAAAAAATTCCCAACTTAAAAAAAAAAAAAAAAAAAAAAAAAGAAGAAAAAAAAAAGCTGTGATAGTTGAGCACCAAACAATTGTGCCATGTAATAAAACAAATATTTGCAACGCATTAATAGTGTCACTTTAGGAAATCCCTGTATATTTGAATATCTGAAAGCCTAAGGGCTAAACTTCTCACAAAAACTGAGGTGTTTACAGTCACCTGAACGTTTAATTCCAGAGAAGACAGGAAGCAGGTTGTGTGCAGGAAGCTTTGCTTTAACCAGTGTCCCAGCAGCGCTAAGGGAACCCCAGAGCTCACAAACAGCCAAAGTCAGTGACGTACAAACTAAACTACAGCCTTGCAAAGCAAAAAAACCAAAGGGTTTTGTTAGCACTGACTGAGTGTCACACTTGCTGACTGGATGTTTATGTGAGTTTGTAATTGCTGAGTAGCTCAAAATAAATCAAAATACAAACCTTATAACTTCAGTCAATATTTAAAAACACCTGATCAGAGCTGTAGGTGACACTCCGTGTGAGCTTCCCAAAACCCCAGGGTGAGCCAGATCTGCCTTATCAGTGTAAACACACAACCTGAGAGTCATAAAATCACCAAGTCATTTAGGAAAAGCCCTCTGAGATCACTGAGTTCGAGAGTTCCCCAGCACTGCCAAGACCACTGATAACCCATATCCCCAAGTGCCACATCCACACACCTTTTAAATCCCTCCAGGGATGGGGACTCCACCACTGCCCTGGGCAGCTATTCCAGAGTTGGACCTCCCCTGGCACAGCTCGAGGCTGTTTCCTCTCATCCTGTCCCTTGTTCCCTGGGGGCAGAGCCTGACACCCCCCCACACACACACTCCCCAGCTCCCCCCTCCTGTCAGGGAGTTGCAGAGAGCGAGAAGGTCCCCCCTGAGCCTCCCTTTCTCCAGACTGAGCCCCCCCAGCTCCCTCAGCTGCTCCTGCTGCTCCAGACCCTTCCCCAGCTCCGTTCCCCTCTCTGGACACGCTCCAGCCCCTCAATGTCTCTCTGGTCTGAGGGGCCCAGAACTGCCCCCAGCACTGGAGGTGCCCCAGCAGTGCCAGCACAGGGACAGTCACTGCCCTGGCCTGTGACACACCATGGCTGGCACTGGGGCCATTGGCCTCTTGCTCACCTGGGCACACCTGGGCTCATGTCCAGCCGCTGTCACCAACACCCCCAGGGCCTCTTCCAGCTTTCCAGCCCCCCTGTCCCAGCCTTGAGTGTTCCATGGGGTTGTTGTGACCCAAGGGCAGGACCCAGGTCTTGGCTTTGCTGTCCCTCACCCTCTTGGCCTTGGCCCATGGACCCAGAAGAGCAATGACACTTCATCCTTACTAACAGTGGTCTTGCCACTGTGGTGGCAAAGGTAAGGTTTGAGAACGTGCTGCCCATAATTTATTCATCCTCAGCAGTACTGAATTGATTGGACGTACCCAAACAATGTCCCAAATGAGGAGGAATCTGTTGGCATTACATCCTAATTGCCAGCAGCCAGCTCCATTTTCTGTGTGATTGCACACACACACTGGGCTGCACATCTATCCATGTTCCTGTCAGTGTACACGGCAGTTTGGATATTGTTACCACGGCCTAAATGCTCCACACAAGGACAGGCATAAATCTCCATAACCAGTCCCTGAGAGCCAGGGCAAGGGCAAAGTGCTGCAGCAGGATGGGAAAGTGCAGACACAAGGTGAGCCCCATAGCTGACAGCAGGAGCTCAGGTCATCCTGGCCCTCACCAGCCACCATCAGCACATCGACAGTCACCCAGTTCCTCTGAAGCAAGAAGCTTTCAACAGCCCAGGTGGGAGATTGCAGCTTTTTCAACCCCACCAGTCCATCTCTCCAGCAGAAACAGTAATTCCCTTCTGATTTCTCAGGCAGAAGTGGCACTCCCAGGTCTCTAGAGAAACCCTTCTCATTGCTGTGACTGTTTCTGCAAGGTGTCCCTACAAGCACCTTCTTCCCCAGGCCAGCACCTGTTCTCAAATGCATTACACGGCTTCTAACTTCAAAGTTTCCTTTCTCTGACTTTCAAAAAGCTCAGCTTCCTATAAAAGAATTCTGCCATAAAGAGACTTTGGTGCAATGGCTTATTAGTAATCTCAACTCGCCCCACTGCCTCCCACATCTTCGGAATCCCTGGAGAAAACAACTTGCCTTTGATTAGAGGGAAAACACCTTCTCTTTCAGTTTATATCAGGGTTCCTGAAACTCAATGCTGAATTTGGGATGGAGACCCAGTACCTGTGCACTCCAGCCCCAAGCACAGGCACAGGGGAGCAGAGTGTCCTTGTCTCCCAAGCCTGGGAGAGGCAGTGAAAAACAGCCAGTGAAATCAGCTCAGTTACAAGGCCCTGGAAAACACCTTTCCCATTGAGAGCTGGAAAGACCTGCCGAGCCATGTTGCTGAGTGATGTTTGCCCATTGAGTTTAATTTGGAATTGCTCTTTGCTTTCTCTCCATTTCTACAAACTGTCAGTTAGGGACTCTCTGCTCCCCTGCGCCTGTGGTTGGGGCTGGAGCCCTCCAGAGGGATTTGGGGTTTTCTTGGGATGCTTCAAGAATTTATATTCATAACATGCCTCAGATAACAAAAGGAGATTTGTAAAATGAGGAGTGTGACGCCTGGTTTGGGTGTGCTGAGTGCAGAGAAGCCGTGAAGTGCTTGCACACCTTTAACAGTGTCGCACACCGTGAGCCAGCCCCAGCAGCAGGACTTGACACATGCAAAGCTCGTACTGACGGGGCACCACAACACTAAACCAACACTCCCCATCCCCTTCACCCCCGCAGCCCCTCCACACCAGAACCCTGGGTGTTTGCTTGCCCTGCTCACCACCAAGGGGAAGGCTCCTGTAGCCCAGACTCCAGGAGAGTTCTGACAAAAATATTGGCCTGAGGATAAAGAGGAAAGGTTAAAACTTGGAAATACTGTGCAAAAAAAACGGTAAAGTTCAAAATCATTAACTGTGTGTGTGCTGCAACACTGCAATAATTTGAAGGTACAGCTAAAATGTACATCCCCTCTGGAGTGTAACCCCATCTGGGTGCCAGCAAAGCAAAACAGCTGAGAGAGATAAACTGGAACCCAGTGACTCCAATCACAGCCAAGCTCCCTGACTGTACCTGCCCAGGTAACCAGCCAGGGCTTGTAATACAACTAAACAGCATTAATGGGGGGGGTTATGGGTATGCCTTAGCTGGTAGCTTTTATGACATTGAAATGTAAATGAATCGATGGAAAAGGCTTCACGTTGCAATTATGAGTTAAAAGAGTTTAACAGTAGAGACAACTTGCACTACTAATAAAACTTGTGTTCTTTAAGAGTATATTCCATTTCCATCAGCAATCCTCAGGAGGAAAGTGGCTGCAAACACTTCATAAGCTTGTGCAAGAAATACAGGACAGTTGAAATAACTGAACCAAATCCTCAGCACATGTGTGTGCTGTTTTCTGCAGTGCTGTTTGCCCTGGCTCCCGTCCCAGTGCCAGCCTGTGTTTAACAGCTCGTGCTGTTCCCTGAGGACACAGCTCCTGTCAGCACTGCAGGACAGAGCTAATGGATCCTCCTTCAGCTGAGCAGCTCAGGCAGGAACATTTCACCACTAACAGAAGTGGCCACCACATAACAACACTACAGTGACAGTTCTCCATCCTTGCTGAGATTAGCTGGGATAGTCCATGTTCTGGCAGATGAACATTTTAGGGCTCCTGCTGGGTAGCTCAGGACCTGTGATGAGCTGTGGGTCTCCCGAGCCAGGATAGCCCCTGTTCCTGCTCTCACCCCTGCCCTTGGCTGTGCCTGAGCACGACACACAGCACGACTCCCAGGAACACTCCCAGGATTGTTCCACAGCAGTTGGAGCCCAGGACACGTCTAAAGCTTGTGAGTCTATTTCCTCCCACGTTTTACAGCTCAAATTGTAAATCAAATCAACAACATTCCTGCTCTCTTTTTTGATAGAAACTTGTTTCACATTCTGGAAGACCTGCAACATGTGTGTGAAGCTCGTAGCAAATTTCGGGATGATTGCACATGTATTTTGGATAATAGGGACTTACGAGGCCTCCAGGAGGATACACAGCTGTGCCCCGACCTCCCTGGCATCACTGTGGAGCATTGATGGTTTCAGCTGCTGTGGCATCAGCTCATGCCCAGGGACAGCAGCTCTCTGTGGGACACAAGGCTGGAGCACAAAGCGCCTTCAGTGCCACAGCTCTCGGTGTCACAGAGTTGTCCCACACAGCCTGTCCCACAGAGCCTGTCCCACAGAACCTCCCTGTCCCACACAGCCTTCCTGTCCCAACACACCTCCCTGTCCAGAGGGAATGGCCCACTGACCATCATGGAGTGCCCCAGTGGGGCGATAAAAATATCTGAAATACACATGGCAGCTGCCCCTGGTTTGGAATTCACTCGCTTCACACACCATTATTGCTACAAGGGGCACAGGGCACACAGGTTGGACATAGAAGAGTTTTACAGTCCTTAAGATTTCACTCTATGGAGCCTGTAGTAACATATTCTGCTACCAACATCCACCGACAGCTCAAGGATTCTTTTTGAGCCTTCCAACCCAATTTAGATCCACCATATGTTAGTGCCACTTGTTTCAACACTGACTTTTCTCCATTATTTCACTACAGCAAAAACACTCTTCTGTTATTTCGAATATACTTTTAATGTTTACTGGAAAAAAAAAAAAAAAAAAAAACCAAAAAAAACAACATTTTAAAAGGGTGATGGGTCTGGAAGTCAACCAAATTTACCAGCACCCTGTTGGACAAACAGTAGGCAGCACACTCACCTGGCTTTCGACATTTCATTTATGGAATCATCAATCCCAGAATGGTTTGGGTTGGAAGGGACCTTAAAGCTCATCTCATTCCATGTCCTGCCACGGGCAGGGACACCTTCCACTATCCCAGGTTGCTCCAAACCCCGTCCAACCTGGCCTTGGACACTTCCAGGGATGGGGCAGCCTCAGCTTCTCTGGGCAACCTGTGCCAGGGCCTCACTACCCTCACAGGGGAGAATTTCTTCCCAATATCCCATCTAGCCCTGCCCTCCTTCAGCTTAAGGCCATTCCCTCTTGTCCTGTTCAGTCCCATCTCCCTTAACCACCCCCCCCCATTGTTGAAGAGTTCTGCTGACCACTCCATGTTGGAGTGTCCTGGACAGGGCCCAGGTTGGACTGATGGTTCTTGTGGGTTCCTTCCAGCTCAGGAGATTCCATGATTCTGTGAAATAAATAGGTGCTTTCCTAACTGGAGTGTTCACGTTAGAATTCAAACATTTCCTTTACAAAGAGCCGTGTTTCCTTCTCTTTTCATCCCACCTTACACATCCACATTGGTTTCATGCAGGAGGACAGAGTTTGGGAACAAGTCCTGGATGTCCACGCTGTTCCCTGTGGGTGAGGACTGAGGCAGAGTCCAGGGAGCGCAGTCCCTGCAGACACACCTTGCCCAGGCAGTGACTCACAGCTCCGCCGGGACAGGTTTATAACTTTTCTTCTACAAAGGAAAATGCACAGGTTGCAATTAAAATGTGGGTGAGGCTGGACAAACCCAGAAATGTTTGGAATTATTCCGAAGTTTTAATTGAAGTTGGAGAGCGGAGCAGCTGCAGTGGGGTGGGAATGAGACTTTGACATTTAGGGAAGTGTCAGTGAGCAGAAATCTTGCTGTCACAGATATGAGTCACCCTCTGCTTTGCCTGACAGCCGTTCTCTCCAACTTGAGATCAAGATAATTTCATTTTAATCCAAGAGAAGCAGAGGGATGAGCAATTCCATTCATTTATAACACAAGTTCCCTTCAAAGGTAACTGGAAAATGAATCCTTTGGCAAGATGTTCATAGTTCGTCACTGCAGAGGTGTTAAAACAGCACAAAGGGCCCTCTCTGGATGGAAAGCATGACACAGAAGTCACACCCACTGTCCCCAAAACAAAGTCTGCCTAGGGAAGACACACTCTGTGTTGGGGGAAGCTGGGAGAAACTGGGAGAAACCAAAATCAGATAGCACAGCATGTGCCAAGGCACAGATTTATGTTATTACAGTAATGAGATTGAAAACATTTGGCTCCCCTTTTAACCTGAAGGATTACAATGGCACACTTGGTTCCTTCCAACAGCAATTCCCATTGGGAAAGAAGTAGGTGGAACTTCTGAGATGCCATGAACCAGCCCTGGAGCAAACTGGCACGGACTGGGCTCAGCAGGACAGAGCAGCAAACCACTTGTGAAAAAGGCAATAATAACCTTTAACTGAGATGAATCTGATTGGAAACAAGACAGAATTCCCAGCTTTCAGGCAAATAAACCACAACCCCCCACAGTGTTAAGTAACATGGAAAACTGCGCATGGGAAGGGCACGGAGGGAAGGTGTTCTAAGGATGTTACCTGATGGCTTTTCCAACCCAAATGATTCTGTGATTCTATCGCAGTGCTAAAAATTAAGGGTGGCTCTGATTGAAGTGATTACCACCTCATTACATTCCAGCAGAGCACATCCAGAGCTAAACTTCATGTTCTTTATGCCTTAAAAATATTTGTATGAGCCAAATCATCAGAAGAAAGAGCAAAAACAGCTGCAAAACCCACAAAGAATTGGCGCAAGAAGATCTTGCTGAATGTCCCTGAGTTGTAACCCACCTCCAAGGAGAATCCAAAGCAACTGTTACCCATCACCACCAACCACAGTATTTCTGTAGAGTCGTACTGTGGGCAGGAGCCAGGAAAGAGGATCCAGAGGAAGGACATCATTTTTGAAGGAAGAAGCTGAGAATCAGGCCTCTGTGAAGGGCCCAAAACAACCTGTACTGGAGTCATGGGGGCAACAGGCAGAGTTTTGACACTGCTGACAGTGGCACGTGGAGAAAACGGGTCGTTCACTTTCAGACAAGGGTTTGGCTGCCAAGGCACAACCAGAGGCTGTGGGATGAAGGCAAACAGCAGAAGGATTCCATGCAGGAGGAGGAACCTGCTGGAAAGGGAGATCAGGATGTGCTGCGGGTGGTGTAGAGCTACAGCAGACACAGAATGAAATTAAATAAAGAAGGCAACAACCAGCCTTGAGTCCACGTGGACTGAAATTACAAGACAAAACAAGAAGGGTAGAGCATTAGTCAAAACTCCTGCCAGCCAAGCTGGCAAAGCTGCCTGCAAATATGCTAAAGGCGCCTGAGAGGAGAAAAGGGAAAGGGAAAGCCACTCATTATTTTCCCAGTCTCCACAAACTGGGCCAAACCAGGAGTAATGTGCAAACCTCACCTCAGCCACTACCAACTACTGCTCTGTGGAACAGCGAGTTGCTGCACCAAACGAGATGTGATCCCTGGCTTGGGCTGAGTGACAGGCAAAACCATTCCCAAATCCACAGTTCTCGTGACTCCTTAACCAGGCATATGAAGGGACCATTCCCAAGATCCTCTGCAAGCAGCAACGTTTCTGACATGACTCAAAAAGTGATTTCTACAGAAGTGCCCCCAGAGTGCGGAGAAGTTGCCTGGAGTGTTGGGAGAGCTCAAGATCTTTCCTTTTAAAGCCAGAGAGCAATTACTGGATCACAGCATGGAGAACACAATAGAACAGACGCTTTCTTCAGTCAGGAGGTGATTCAGCTATCAAAGAGTTTCTTTTGTTTCTATTTTGGGAGAAAAAAAACATCACTGCTTTCAGATGTCTAAAACTGACATTCCCAGGGTATGTTCACCAGGGCTGTCAAAGTGCTCTGTGATTCCTCCCTTCTCACACTCTGGCCTCTCTGACAACCATGTGGAACACCTGGAAATGCCACCAGGAAAGCAGGACAACAAATGTGACCAACAGGGCACACTGTGCCTCTGCAGCCAGAAATAGAGAGCAGAGCACATGCCCTCATCCCTCCCCGTCTCCTCACACAGGAGCTATCGAGAACACACACATGCAATGCGCCAGGAAAAAGGTCCTTCCTGGAAGAGCTCCCTCTTTCCAGGGTCATGGATCAGCTGATGCCAGGCTGGCAGAGGTGGCTGCACATCACAGGGAGCTCTGCACGGGACACACTGGTGACAGCCAGGAAGGTGACGGCGCTGCCGGAGGACTGGCACTTCTTAAGAGCAGGGAGCCAAGGGAAAAGCTCCACCACCAGGTTTAGGACATTTTTGGACACGAAAAAGGGACTTTACTGAGGGGCTTCGATGCAAGGAGTCCTTGGTAGAGAAAAAGAGAGCTTAGAGGACAATATAGCAGAGAGAAAGCAGGGTCTTCGCTCTCGGTGCTGGGACAGGTGTGGGAGCAGGTACCACACACTGGGGTGGGGGCAACACAGAGCCCAGGGGACGTTTATACACCATAAGGGAAAAAATGTGCTTATACACCATAGGGATACACACTGCAAAAAATACAGGTAAAATGGCAGAACACAGGGCTAATAAGGCAGCCCACTGACTGCCAAACCACAGCTTTTCTCCGAAGTTTGGAAGACTGACAAAAATTCCATGGGAAAAAAAAAGTGTTGCGCTTCTCACCCGAGAATTATCAGATGTTTTGATGTCAATTAGCATGTGATATGCGTGCGATTGCTATCTAAACCTGACTCTGTGAGCCCACCAGCGGTACTCCCCTTTAGCCTAAGCGCTATTTCCACAGCTTGCCCCGCGTTTTTTGCAGCTACCCTTCCAGCACACTCTGTTTGCAGAGCAAGAGCAGTGAGAGACCACTGGCCGAGCCCGGGGCCCTGTGAATCCTGAACAGAGAATGGAAAATACGCTGAGGAACAACTGCTGCGCGGTTGGCAGCACCTCCCCCAGCATACGAGGGGGGCACGGAGCAGCTGCCCGGGGGGGATCCTATTTCCAGAGCACATTTGGAAACTTCGCTCTCAGGAGCTTTTCTTGCAAAGTGTGGCGAGAGCAGAACGTCACTTTCTTTTAGTGCAACCCCTGAGTACGCGGCACTGACCCATTGAACTGGGAACAGCCACTCTGTGCCTCAGTTCTGGGAATCCTACGAAAGCATCGGACCCACCCCCGTCCCACCCCTGGCGCAACACCGCCTTCCCGGGTCCCCCGCGCACCCAGAGCTGAGCAGGGAAAGGTTTCCCAGCGCTCTTATCCCAGAACCCCTCCGTGCCCTGGGCTGATCCCACAGCGTGGGCAGCAGGGCAGGGGGCGATCCTGGCCCTCTGCCCCCTCAGGTGAGACCTCCCCCTGCAGAGCTGCCTCCAGCCCTGGGGAGCAGCACAGCAAGGACATGGAGCTGCTGGAGCGAGTCCAGAGGAGGCACCAGGATGATCAGAGGGATGGGGCAGCTCTGCTGGGGGGAAAGGCTGGGAGAGTTGGGATTGTTCAGCCTGGAGAAGAGGAGCTTTGGGGTGACCTAACTGTGGCCTCCCAGTGCCTGAAGGAGCCGACAAGAATCACAGAGAGAGACTGTTTACATGGGCCTGGAGGGACAGGACAAGGGGGAATGGCTTCCCACTGCCAGAGGGCAGGATTAGGTGGGATATTGGGAAGAACCTTGGACAAAACCACAGACCACCATCCCAGGTTGCTCCAAGCCCTGTCCAGCCTGGCCTTGAACAATTCCAGGGATGAGGCAACCAGGGCTTCTCTGGGCAGCCTGTGCCAGGGCATCACCACCCTCACAGCCAAAAGTTCCTTCCCAATGTCCCATCTAAACAAACTAGTTTCATCACTTTAATTAACCTCTTATTTGAATATAATCCATGACAGCAGGTGCATTTTGCATATGAATCCTTTTTTTAAAGTGCTCCATAAGAACATAAGACTTTAAAAAAGATGCTGCTCGTAATTGCATAAATTAGAAAATGCATAAATGCACATACCCATTTCAAGAGACTAACTTAATTATCAGCTATTTTAACTTAAGGTTTCAAATTAGCAGAATATCCTCAAAACAATTTACCTTTGTTGGCATTTGGATTCTCACTCAGATTGTACGTACTCATTAATTTACATGAGCTTATGGCATATAAAGGCATCTGGTTCACTCCAAAAGCACAAAAAAAAGGGGAAAAAATTCCCCCTCACCCACAGAAACACTAAGGTAAGAATTAAGACTGAGTGTGTATCACAGACTCCAACCATTTCCCTGCGAGGGACCTGCAGGGCTCATCTGGCCCTTTCCTTAGTTTAACCTGGATTCCCTGGTTGCAGCTCCCATGGATTGACTTCAGCTGTACCCATGGGGCACAAGCTCTCCTCTGCCTTCCCAGTCACTCCCTGGAAGGCTGAAAACACCCAAAACAGACACAAGAGAGGACACCAGTTATATTTATTTTTAAAACTCCACCATTACACACACAGCTCACCATCATGGCAACACAACACACGTAAAAAAGCTGGTAAGAATACTGAGCTTCCGCTGGGTTTTTATTTACTTTTAATGTGATGTTTCTTGTTAAAGAATTCCTAGAAGTTCCAGTCATAAACCTGATTCATGACTAGGAGCTGTCATCAAAACTGAAGCAGACACAGGCCAACAGTGTGACATCAAACTTCCCCTCTTGTAAAAGAACACAGCCAGCGTTGAGCTCAAGATGAAATAAGATTTCAAGGCACAAGGCCAAGGCTGCAGCTCAGCTACACCTCACAGCATGCATAAAATTATTTGTAATGATTCTGTCACTAATAAAAAGTAATAAAATCTTCAAAAATAAAACTTCAAGTCTAAATTCCTTTAAAAATAAAATAAATACAGTTTGGATTTCCAGTAGCAAAATATTCTTCATTTTTGGGTACCCACACAATTATGTTGCACATAGAACATGACTTCTCTAAATGGATATGGATGGACAATCAGTGTGGCTGAATGTGCAAGTCAATCAGATAATAAGCACAACTTTCAACAGGAAAGTAGTTTTCCAAGCACAAAACTTGCTCCCTAAGTTCTCTATGAAGAGCAGAGACCAGATAACAAATGAAACACAATTAATACCCCTTGCCTTAAAAGATGACTCTCCTATAGCTAGAGGAGACATTCAAGAGACAAAGCCGAAAATAATTTCATTTAAATTCTTAAATACACAACACCCTGCATAAAGAATAAACACAAATCAAGTAATGAGTTCCTAAATGGGCGCAGACGTCATATCAAGAAATTAAATACAGAAAACTTAGGTCAAATGCATTTCTGGATCTAAGGTGTCAGGGAGAGGCTGCCAGCCCAGAGCAGAGACATCTCGGAGAGAACCATCCTGAACTTTGGCAGTGTTAGATGCAGTCCTTCTGCAGAGAGATCCCGTGGAACCTACAGGTGGAATTCTATTCAGTGAGAGACAAAGATCCCTGCAGACAGTTTCATTTATGACGAACATGACTCCGTAAGAAAGCAGATATTCTTTACTCAGATATGTTCCAGATCACAATTAACGGTGTCTGTTCATCCACCCCTTTCCTTGTATTTCCTATGACCGACATGATTTTGGAAACTACCTCAGATTTAAGCCACAACAATGCAGGTCTGTGACCTTTCCAAGAGCTTGGCCCTTCCCTAGAAGGAGTTGGGGCTTTAGAGTTCATTAAGTTGGAACACTTTCTGAGGGGACTTTAATGTCGAAAATACATCAACATAGTGGGTTGGGGGGGGGAAATCATTTTGCTTTCTTTCTGCTCTTTGGGATTTAGGGGCAAAAATCGCCTTTGCACAGCTTCCAGTATCTGTGCTTTGAAAACAGCAGTCGATGGAAGAGGCTGAAATTAAGGGAGAACGAGGAATATTCCGTTTATGAGACGGGAGTCTCTGGAGCTCTCCAGGATCCCGGGAAGGGGCAGAACCTGTCGCTAGTTTAAACACCTGGGTGATGGGTCACAGGTTGGATTCGATGATCTTGGGAGGTCTTTTCCAAGCCCCGCTGGTTTTGTGGTTCTGCGGTAAATGTGTCTCCGGGAGCCCTCGCTGCCCACCCTTCCTTCACCACGGGTCTGGCGCTCGCCGAGGGCTCGAACGAGACAGAAGCACCTTCTCTCTCTCTTTTTTTTTTAGGAACCTTCCCAATAAACCCT